>CM045574.1:7517483-8117483 GCA_024721215.1 Cheumatopsyche charites
TTTAAGAAGTCTCTAGACGTGCACATTAAACGTCAGCTTTGATCGATCGTTTCGGTATATTTGTATTGCGAAGTCGTTCTCGTTTGTTTGTTTGTTGCGCGCGCGTATTCGTTTTGAAATTGCATTGTGGCGTGGTTTATGCGGTGTTGTTAACGCAATCGAAGTTCACACTGTGACGATAACTGACGTTCGATTCACAGTTCATTCGGCCACTTAATGAAAAATTATCAGCGGCGTTGACAGACGAACAGTTGGCATTTATTTATACCAATGAAGATTGACAAGTTTAAGCCGACTTATTTAACGGGGATGGATTCTTTCGACATAAATTCTTGACAAATTATGTAGACACCTATTTATGAATAGCGTTGATTTTGCCATGAAATTGAATACAAACTTGATTTTTCAAAAAAAAAAAATGTTTATAATTGAAATCGTCGGAGTTATGTTCATTTGTTAACAATCGAATTCGATCGAATGCATTCAATTAAAACCGACTTCATACATTAATGTTGATTGAAATCATTGTGTGTATCGGGTGTCGCTCGTGTCACCCGTCTTATTACAATCGTGTATCGAATTCTCTTTTGCGATTAAATAAAATGCGACAATTAAAAAAACGACTAGATATAACAGATGCCGATTTGAATAATAGTTTTATTTTCGTTTACTTATAAAAGTATAAATATTTTGTTACTAATCAATCCGAAAATTCGCCCTCGATGTATACATAAGTTAATTAGAAGATTCGTAAAACTATGCGCAATTGTGTTGGTTACTACTAATTGAAACAATACACGTCAAGCCGTCAGCCTCCGTAAATTATACGAACATTGCAGGTAACTGTCGAAACTCGAGACAGACCGGACAGCTAATTAGTGTACACGCGAAAGTTTCACATAACCGATGACGCACGCTGCAAACGAACAACGGAAGCTCAACCAGAGCGACCTCATTTCCACGAAGATTGATTTGTACGGAATCATCGCATCTAGTAAGGATTCCTTCTGCGTTCGACCTCGCCTACTAACTATACACTACACATTCGCGACCTTCTGACCCAGTGCTGCGACCGCGATGCACCACAATCGTCCGTCACTCGTTCGCTCTATTTTATCTCTATATTTCAGCTGAATCTCCTCGATTGAGGACGT
This sequence comes from Cheumatopsyche charites, assembly GCA_024721215.1. Taxonomy (NCBI): domain Eukaryota; kingdom Metazoa; phylum Arthropoda; class Insecta; order Trichoptera; family Hydropsychidae; genus Cheumatopsyche; species Cheumatopsyche charites. Next base: position 7,518,638 of record CM045574.1, read on the forward strand.
ATCCATGGCTACGTGTCTGTAGCCAGTGGTTACGCCCCCGTCGCCGTGACGGATGACCCCGATATCGAGCTTTACCACTGACAGCTTTTCTATTTTGCGAGATTTCGCGATATCTGCTGCCTCTCGTGTTTGTGTCTCTGGATTTCTTTCTGCTCTTATATTCTTTTTTTTTCAGCCGCGTCGAGGCGCTGAATATAAATGCGCGGGCGTACCTAGTACTCCTTTCGCTGTGCGGTGGTGCGGTGAGATTTTCTCACCCCCTCTTTGAGTTTTTCTTCGTTCGTGAACAATGGGGATGCGGAATATGATGATGAGCTCTTGGGTTGGAGGTTTATTTTTTTCAGCGCGTTTTGATTTTTTTTGTGGGTTCATTCTTATATTTCAGTTTTTTTTAATTCGAACTACTCACACTAATGTTCTCTTACTGAGAACTGACGAAAATCAATGTCGTACACCAGTTTTTGTTTTTCGTCACTCACGTGGAATTTTGACTATTTGCTGCTTGTAATTTCATATTATTTGATATTTTCATACATTTCATTATATTCATAAATATTATCAGTCAAAATTAGAAGTCAAAATGTAAAAATGCTTTCAAGATTTGCAAATTTGAACAGTATAAGGAAAACTTTATTTTTTTCCCATCAGAATTTAAATAACAAACAAAATGAACGATTTCAATCTTATTTCCTCTTATTACTCATCGACGTCGACGCTTAGCATTTCCATCTATCAAATTCGATCGATGCGAACGCAAAGCCAGATTCGATTCGTCTCTAAAAAAAAATAATATAAAAACACTCGTTCTATTTTTCGACTCGTCGAGAGAGTTTTCAATAGTCGAGAGCAGAATCTTTTTTTAGTCGACTTGTCACTCCGGAGATCGAACGCTTTGTCGGCGTCTCGTTTAATTTGATTGCAGGGCGGCGAGATAAGCCCGAATTTTCCCATCGAACGACGAACCCTGTCCAGGTGAAGGACCATGAATGCGAAGGGTAATGACGGTCTGTTATTGTCGACGTCGTGGAAAGAGTGCTTACCCTTCCTTGCTCCTCGCGAATCGGGTTAAGGCCCTTCCAATTTCGGTTATGAGGATCGCCCTTGTTACCTCTCTTTTTTCCGACGAGTGTGTGTACCTGCTGTCCCTTTGGTGTGGTAGAACCGCAAGCGTTGAGAATGAAATATATTATATTTTATTGTCATTTCTTGGAATTATTTCATTTGCTGTATGTTTTGTGTATGATCGATCTTTCAGTATTGGAGTGTTTTTGTTTTTTCACATTCGTACGTACGTATGTATTACGAGTTCGCTTAATTGGTGTGCGTATAGATGCTGTAACGAGATGGCTTGTAGTTGTTATTGTGTCTTCAATGATACAATTCGTCGAACCAATTAGGATATCTTTGTATCATATGAGTACTAGGATTCAGCTTATGAATTTTCATATTCTTTAAACATATTTTAAGTTCGATATCTATGAAGAGATAATTTATTTCTTGGTAGTACTAACGATTCGCCGTCTGGTCTTAACATCTTTGGTATTTTGCAACGGAAAAGTTTTCTGAGAAATTCAATTTTCTCGTTAATTCTCCTTTTGTTTTTACTGATTTTTCATCAAAGACCTTTCATATGAAAAAGGGACTAATGTGGCAATTTATATCATAAATACAATTTGATCAAAATTAGATTGTTTATTTGACGTCAACTGATTCGAGTGAACAATACTCATGTTCAACGTATACATTTTCAAAGCTTCGTTTGTTTCAATTTCGTCCAATTATCTTGCAAGAGTGACTTCACAATAACATCGGAATAATGCATCAAACGAACTCGTTTAATTTTGCCTCTCCACCATTAAGCTCTAGAATCACATCAAAAATGAACGAAAATAAGAAAGAACGTGCATTTTTGGACATGAATAATAAATTCGTTTAGACGTATCAATTTGGTGACGAGAACAAGGGTCGAAAAACGAGGGTGCATAAGTTTGGGGTTGCTAAATATTCCTAAGGGGAGAAATCGTAAATAAGAGAATGGGAAAGGAAATTATGATAATGTACACCGAACAAGTCTGAACGTGATTCGTTATCACAGCTTTTCACCTTAATATTGTATATTTTTACAAAAATAAATACTAAAATATATATTATTTGTTAGTATCTTGAAAATTTTTCGGGTTGTATGAAAATTTAGAATTGAATAAAAAAATCCCTGTAAATATTGAATTTGAAAGAGGCCGAAAAGTGCTATGCCAACAACGGGTATAAAAAAGAAGAAATAGCAATAAACATCTTCCGAGGTAGGTGTTTTGATACGTATTCTTTGTCCATTTTCGCCTGGTAGCTTTCCAGCTTCAACTTAAGCATTATTGCTTCTTTTTTTCGAGAGTTTCCTTGTATAAGAAAGGGGGTTTCTTTGCTCTTCTTTTTTTTTTCATGACGTCAACTTCCTTCGCTGAATATTGAATTAGTCTGCGCTAGATGGAATGCTGATCCCGAAGACTACCGATAATTCGATTAAGTCGATCTTGAATTAGCCCTTGTATCCCTTCCAATCGTTAAATGTAAGATGTATAATATTTCGTTGTTAACGATTTGCATTAAAAAGTTTTGCAAGTTTCGACGAGGAAATTATCGTATAATACTTTGTATTATAATTTGATGAATAAATAAATCAATAATGGTATTCAAATGTAAACATTTCTCATGTATTTTCCAGTAATTGAAGGAAAATCTATGATTTTTTTTCAAAATGATTATTGTAAATATGATGTTGTGAATGTGTGAATTATCCTCATTTGTTGTTTAAATACATTGATCATAGGTTAATTATCTACATCAGAACCTCTAGATATATTTGAATTTTTTATCAGATTAAATTAAACGTATGATTCATTGGATGAAAATTCAGAGATTCTCGCAGTTGTGTTGAATTGTTCGATAACTGCGAAAAGTAATATCTAATATAATATGTAGAGAATTTTTCATGAATTCCGGAAATTCAAATTATCCGTTTATTTTCTCGTCTATTTTTCACTTTGATAAAAAGAATAGAAGAGCACTATACGAACGATCGATCCGCACTCGGAGGGTTAATTCGCATGCGTCCCCTCGTCCTTTTTTCGTTGCTAGTGTTTTACGACCGATAAAAAGACGACGTACAAGAGCCTCGCAGTACTAGATCGTCTTAGTTGCTTTCTTTTCTCTTGTTTTTACGCATCGAAATTTTAGTTCCAACTAAATTTTTAACTGCCAGTAGTAAAAATTTAACCACTTAACGTTCCTCTCGCTAAACTGTCCTCTGGTGGTTTAACCTAATTTAAACGAAAGATTGTAGCTATAAAAGTGACAGACATCTAAAATTCCATTGTTGTTTTGTTCAAATATTTTATCGATAGGGCTCTCATTTACATACAAATGTAGCATTTATTTATTATTATTTAGCAAATGTACCACGAAATTATTTATTTGAAAAAAAATATTTTACTAAAAATTGGTTTATTTTCTTTTGCAGCAAGCGTGTGTTCGTCACGACAATTCAAATGCGCTAACGGAAAATGTATTCCTCTTTCTTGGACGTGCGACGGAGAAGACGATTGCAAGGACAACTCAGATGAAAGTCTACAAGAATGTAAAGGTATGTTTTAGTGCAATTTTTGTCAGATCAGTTACGATTTTGTCATATCATATTGCATTTTTCGTCACTTATATCTGAATTTAATGTGATTTGATATTTTTTGTGGTCGAATGTTGTGTCAACTGATACTTTTGTAGATTTTTTTACAAACTTTGAAACCGCAATTTTCATATTCTACAATGGTTTCGAATATGTAATTTTAGAGTTTATCAATTTTTTTCTTGAAAAAAATAATTGCGCACACGATTCATACGACAAAGAAAAACCCGACTACTTTGTGTCTCGCTAGAAATTCCGGTTCTATCTGGTAGTACTTTATTGATCCTGTCAATTAACCTTCTTCTCCGAATACGAAACACGCATTCATCATGTGTCGTGGAAAACTAGGAGCGCTAAATTATCACGTCGACTAGAATATTTCCATTTTCGATCTAGGATTTCGTCCGACTGACGATTGAAAGCTCGCGATTAGTCAGATCCGATTAAAAACGGGTCCGGAAAACGTCAGAACGCGTTTGACCAATTTCGCTCTAATCCCGTTCGGAAACGGCGCGAATCATCAGTCACATGCGAGCATGGGAACAAACGCGAACACATCCTACATTCGTGGGGATTTGTGTAATTAAAGGGCTTATCTGCTCACTCGGTAAAACATTTTAATCAGATAAAGAAGGATTACGCGCGTCGTTACTAAGAGAGGAGCGCACATCGAAAAATTCCCAACGGAAAGTCCGTATATGTATTATTCCTTCGCGAATATATCCCATTATGCGGCTTCGTCGGGATTATGCGACGCTTTAATAATATAATTTTTCACGTGAAGGTCGAGCCGAATGTGCGCTGAAAAAGTGACGTTGGCATACGGCACGCCTGCGTAATAATGCCGATGTGTCTTCGCGGGATGGATGTATCGATGTCGATAAAGTTATAAGGATGTGTCGATACGTTCGCTTCGAAAATTCAATATGTTTTTATACATAATTCATTTCGTTTCGTTTGTCGCTCGGAAAAAAAGCGCGCATATGTTTCGCCGACGTATAATAATGCGGAAATATATCTCATTTCTTTGACATATTTGTTTTGTTTTCTGATTCTATTTTTACATTTTTTTCCATATTCGATGTTATTACGTTACGTATGGCTCGTATATCATCAGAGAGCGAATTTCGTTACATTCATTTGATTGATTATATTCTCGCGCACGACGACAGCTCTCAAATGATACGTCTTCAAATTTTCACTCGTACGTGCATGATACATTTAAATAACACATCTCGCGACTTTGTCGTTTTCCATTTCCGTTGACTTCTGAGACCATAAATGCGCGCACGTTGAATGCAATTTGTTCGAATCTCCCCCCATGCACAACTCGTCTTGTCGTTCATCCGCTTTCAGGAACAGATTCTTCGAGAACTCCCCGAAGACGCTGTTATCTAGCTAATGCACTTGCTTTCATCGCGCCATATTAAATTACCCTTTCTCGCCTTCCCTTGTGTGTGCGCGAAGCTCACGAAACGCCATATAGAGCACTGCTAACATAAGACGTTCGCAGGACCGGCCGAGAGAGAGGTGAACTATGTTAATGGACTTGGCCCGTGTACGTATGTAAGGTCGTTTCGATGCTTTATTGCATCACACCGGTACTTCTGGCACAGATCCGGTCCATAATTGACAGGGAACAAGCGATATAGTCCCCGCGGGAACACTTAGAACTCGGGGAGAACGGGGTCCGCAACAGCTTAAAGTCTCGCTCGCTTTCGGCTCAGTTGTTTTTAGACACGGTCGAATTTTATTCTAGAACAATAGCTCTGTATTGTATAGGCCTAGAGTGGTATTCTCGGCCAAGGGTTGTATTGGTCCTGCGAGACCCTTCCGACGAACGCTCGTTTCGAATACGCTCGCGTTCCGAAGTTATCAATAAAAATTACTCGTATAACAAATGGACCATCGCGTTGATTTACGATGTCGATATTTTCTAAACGATATTAATCTGTACACGTGTTTGTTATGGATTTATGTAGTTTCGCAGTGGATGTATCTATTTTTCTTTTCCGTCGTTCGTTTTGTTTGTTTCTTTTTCCGAGATGATTCTTCGTGCCGTGAAAATTTTCATTTTGGCTTCTTCGAAATTTTCTTCGAAAGTCTCTAAAGTTTGTCATCCAAGCACTTTATGATTAGAAAAACTTTCTCCATTAAAATTGCACAATATACGGTCGCTATAGTTTTAGTCTCTGAAGCTTTCATAATACATTTATTATCCAGATGCAAACTTTACATTTTATATTGTCTGCATATTAATTTTATCACGTTCTCAGGTGATCAAGGTTCATACTTGTATTGTTATAACTTTTTAAATAAGAAAAGTTTAATACTTTTGAATACTTTCTGAAATATGCTCGTGCAAAAAAAAAAAACTATTGATCGTTTAAAGTAACTGTGATTAAATGCGAAGTCGTATATTTTCAAAAGATAAATTGTTTCATTCAACTACAACGTCAATAAGAAGAGTTAATAAGTTCTAATCGACGTGTTTATCATTCTACGTTTCATTTATGCATGTTTTCCTGTTTTGTTATTTATCAATTAAAGTCATTCATATTTCAATACAATTTATCGTCATGTATTTATACATATATGACGTTAGCATTCAATGCATAAACACCTTGATTGAAGTATTTTGCATCTTACGATGAATTCGCGTTGATCTTTAACCCTCTTCGATCACTTTCAATCAGCGCAATTTGAATTGCAAATTGTTTCTCATATTGATCATTTTCGTTTCACACACACTACAAAATACCACCCAAAAACGATACATTCACTAGTGCTTTCCTAACGTTTACCGAAACTTGAGCAACATCCTGTTCAGCGATTCAAGAAACGCATCTTATTAATTCGCATCGACCATTTTCCTTTTCGATCACTTTCAATCAACGCATATGAAATCGAGTAACGTTTTTGATTTTGAACGATTATATTTTCGCTTACCACAAGACGCCATCTAAAAACAATACGTTCGCCGGCGCTTTTCCGAAGTTTTCCGAAAGTTGAGCAACGTTCCGTTCAGCGATTCAAGGAACGCATCTTATTAATTCGCATCGACCATTTTCCTTTTCGATCACTTTCAATCAACACATATGAAATCGAGTAACGTTTTTGATTTTGAACGATTATATTTTCGATTACCACAAGACGCCATCTAAAAACAATACGTTCGCCGGCGCTTTTCCGAAGTTTTCCGAAAGTTGAGCAAGGTCCCGTTCAGCGATTCAAGGAACGCATCGCGCGCCGGCCGCTCGGGGAGCACCTCGCGAATTTCCACCGTAATTCTGTGAAAACTTTGGCAATTTCCCGGACCGTACCTGATCCGGGCACATCTCCGGCCCTCCATTATGCATTCATCACGTGCCAGCTTCGACCCGGACCGCTTTCCTAGACGGGAACGCTCCCCGAAGGCGGTACGGCCGTGTCCCGGGACGTGCGGTGCTCCGAGAACACCCGTTGCATTATTATTGTTCCTATCCGTTGTATTATACATATGAGTGTCGGTGTCACACGTTGGGCTCTCGCAAATAACAATAACGGCGCCGTAGGGCCACTCCGAAATAGTGATGGTGGTGAAATATTGCGGAAAACTCGTCCTTCGTCGGTTGCGTGGGGTTCGCATATTGTCGGATCTTGTATGATATGAAGCGATTCGAAAGTGAATTTCGTTGCATTCTCGGATATCTAGATTCGAAAATGAATTCGATGTGACGTTAGGATGTGATCGTAGGTTTTTTTGTGAGCGATGTGATGTTTTTCTTTGGCAGTTGAAAAATTCACGTTTTGAATTGTTGCGATTTTTTTCTGATTTCAATGTTGGTGTATTTTTTTTTCGTTTTGATTACGTTTACTTGAAAATGTTTCGATTAATCATACAACGTAATAACATTAAATAAATTAGCTCTAGTAAAAACACGTAATATTTTGTAAATAACTCACTATAAAATGCAAATGAACAATGAAAAACACGAAATGTCAAATTTGAATATTTCAGAGCTAAATTATTCATACGCACACATTCAACCGTGTTGTATCAAATATTCTGAATGGAAAAAAAGTACTTAACTGAGATTTTTTTGATGAAAAATATATATTTACAAATTTGAAATTTTTTTGTAGACACATTCACTTATACAATTTCAAATTACGCTCATACAACACACACGTCAAAGCATAGACTCTAGTGTCGCATCGTACTTTATGTTTAAGCGCGGCAGTATTTTTTCGCACACACAACGCAAAATGTGATTTTTCGTCGCTCTAACAAAAAAAGCAAAAAAAAAAATAGAAGAAAAAGAAGAACCGCGAATCTTTTGTGATACGGCATCGCAGCGTAGCACTGTCATATTTCACACGCGAACGTACCAAAGAGTAGTAGCGCGCGTTTTTACCAATCTCGCGAAGAACGTCGACAAAGTTTCGCACGTCCCCGAGAGAGACGTCCCAACCACCACCACTGACGACAACGACAACGACGACTCTTGACAGATTCGAAAATTCGAAAAGTGGCAAATAAAGGTTGATTTCGTTATGTCGCCGAGGGCGGGAACGTGAGGCCGCCCGCGAACAACTCGAACCCCCGAGGGGGCTAAATTCGTTCGGCAAATCGAGTTGTTTATAATTTGTGCGCCCGCGCTTTGTTTTCTGGTTTTTCTGGTGTTTTCTTGCGTTTTTGCGCGTTTCGCCGATATCTCGAGTTTACGTCGATGTTGCGGAATAAACTCTGAATAATGTATGGCGCGCATCAATCTCGGAGACGAGCTTTCATATGCCATTACTCGGATGAGAGTGATCGTATGTTTCATTATAATGTTGACGCGAATTTGACTGCGGTATACGTTGCCTTGAAATAAGTTTTTTTTCATTTGTTATATATATTTATAAAGATATGATTTTTCGTAGGATCCGATTTTGAATTCAGCAAGTTAAATTAATTGAATGTGATCGTTTTCATTTTGAAGCGAAAAGAGGTTAAACTCGCAGACCGAAGTTATCGTTTAATATCTTATCATAAATTTTAACCGAATGCCATAACTGTTAAATTGTATTATGAAATAAGTTTTCTCTGTAACTTTTACGTTTAAAAATAGTGATCACGCGATGATTTGTTATCCACGGAAGCCTCATAATGAAATCAATTTGATGAAGCCATTTATGTGATCCGACGAAAATATATGTATATGTATGAACAAAACGTGCATTTTGAATTATTTTTCCGCATGAAAATAATGTCGGGCAATACATATCTGACACAATGCCATCCATTATTTTTTCGACCGTAAGTCGTTATCGTTTTCTTGGAACGCCTAATAGGAACACATTTCTGAATAGCGCGCGAACGTAGTAGACGAGCACACTCGAATATCACATATTTTTTTCCATCTTGAAAGGGACCAATATGATTTAACACCGTCCCAAATATGATCGATAGTCGACCACGGAAGGCGCTTTGTTCATCTTTCAGAACGCGCTGAAGTCAGCGTGATTCATGGACGTCGAATCAGAGAGAGAGAGCTCTTTTCATAAGATCGGTCACGTATTCTGCGATGGGTTGACCGACTCGTCTTGGCATTACGTGTCCACTTCGAAGACCGAGACGAATCCTCATAATCTATAGATCCTTCTGATACAAGACGCAGGTAAATTTCGAATCGTCGAATATTCTTCGCACACGGAGAAAACGGGGTCACGTAGTAGGTAGGTGGACCTGGGGATTTCGAACGTTGGCCGTTGTGGTCCAGGGTGGAAGAAGACGAGGATCCGACCTAGGGGATGGTTGTGAACGTTGGGATCCAAACACTGTTGGCTCGTGCCGCCGATTTGCGGTTTCACGTGCAAACACATATTATATGTATGTCGGAGTCTGGGCACCAAATTGTGTTGTAAATTCGGCGACCGAAGGTGTGACGCTCGAAGTCGTAACACCGCTGCCGTACGATAACCCTCTATGTTGCCGACGCTTTCCATTATTTTATTTGTTTGAGGATATCGTTTTTTCGAAATACGCACTTTCACAAAAAATATGCTGCGGTGAATTCATCTCACTTTTTCAAATATGTTACGTGAGTCAGTATTTCGCGTTCGCAAACTAGTTTTGTTCATTTAGTGAAACTTTTTGTAACATTTGTTTAACATTATGAATTCTCATGTGAAATATATGGGTTTATCTAGGAACGTTGAAAATGTTAATAGTGAACTTTCCATTGTGCGTGGAAATTTTCATTACTTTCAGTGCGCTCAAACGTACAATATAATTGTATCGCGCGAAATATTTTACGGTTTCATCGGATTTCTGAAACTCCCGCGAAACAACATATCGGAGTTCTTGTTGAACTTTAAGATTATATGTATGTAAATTAGCACTAGCTGCACACATTAAAGCCTTTTACGCGTGTCGAAAGTCATAGTACGACAATGGAAATAAGTTTTTCAATACGCCACATGCTCCAGAAAATTCAGATAATCAGCGCGTGACACATGTCGCAAAATTTCGGCAACATTTTATTATAAGTCTGAAAACTTTGCGTTGAATGAAAATCTGCTTGGATTACCGAAATTGCGAAAACTTTCATACTGACTCGAGTTTCGGTAGGAAACATATTTTATTACCACGTATTTTATTAGTCAATAATATTTTATATACGTGCCTATTTTTTATCAATATATTGAACATTATACATTATATGATAGATTATCGTTGTTTATTTACCGGCAGTATAGTAAACATGACTGTGTTCTTATTTTTGCTGTATTTGCATTTTTTTCCTGTTGTTTCTATCGCCTGGAAATTTTCAGTTGTTTGTATATGATCCAGACGCCTGTCTGCCGAGAGAATTTTCCACCGCGTTAGGAAAGCGAAGCCTTTCGGGCGGAAAATGACTTGTTTTGCCTTAGATACCGTTTTTCCATATTCTATTTCATACGTCGAAAAAATATAAAAATATAATATTGAGACTTCAAAATTTTTATTTAAATATTTATTGAACTTTTATGTTATTGTAGATATCATAGATATGACTTTTATTTGAAGAAGTGTTAAATTTTTCGTTTAAATTTCATTTTCAGTATAATCAAAAGTATTATTTAGCATTTTCTTGACAGAAATTATTATTTCATTAGAGTTTTTTTGTATTTTTCAAATACATATATGTATTGTGATATATGAGAAAACTTTATCCGTTCATTCAGCTCAACAATTTTCCACCGAAATATTGAAACAAACAACACACAAACATGTACAATACATTAAAAAAATACGCATTTTTATTATTTATATGATTTCTTATTTACTGGATAAAATAATGAAATTTTAAGAATAATTCATAAATTCTTTTGAAGCATTGATTTTTATATCGAAGGAGCTCACAACGGCTTACCTGCTTACCATTTTTCACCGTTTCTGGGAACACTCTAGAGACAAAACGAACAAAATCTTCGTATATCGCTTGCAGGTTCCTATTTGAATTTAAAATTTTTGCTTTTATGATCTTAGACACTTGGTTTTATTTTGTCACATATGGTTCTTTATTATGTATATTTGTGATATTTTTTAGATGTTTCTGTTAAATAAATCGGGTCAGTGAATTCAATTACTAAAATCAGTTAGTGCTATTAAATTTACATTTGAATACAGTGCATTCATACGTTTTGTCATTCATGTATATGGCATGATTTAAATTTATATATCGATGAAAATCATGATTTGTAATTCATGTTTTCCGATCTATATATCGAATAAAAATTTTGTTTTAGAATACCCAAACGGAGTGCGAAATAGCATCGTGGACGAGTGGAACAACAAATTGTCATCCACAGTTCGAGCTGAGCTGCAGATCAAAAATTAGTAGTGCTTCTATGCTTTATTTTTTCAAATTGAAATTTCAATCAAATTTTTCAATGATCATTGCTTTGTAGACATTTGTTTTTCAATAAAATGTCCAATGAATGAATCTTTTTTTTGTACCTACATATTTCCACACAATTAATTTGAAAATATCACAAATAACTATTAATAACAAACCTGAACCATAAAACAGTTATTTATCTAACAATAAGTAATATATTTTACTGAAAAATAATAATTCGACTTTAATTAGACAATATTGTTTTCAGGTCTTGTACAATCATCTACGATTCATCATACCCGATAATTCGGCAAATATTCAAACACAATGAACGCAGATGAACGAAATATCACCCAGACAACGACGGCGAATTATTCGTTTTCCCTTCTATCCGCGTTTCCGTTCATTAATTCAAGAACGAAATTAAAAGTTGGAGCCCGCCAAAGGCTCACTTCTAGTAACGTCACTTCGGGAGGATATCGCTCCCAGTTTGCCATCTGAATTTCACGCTAGATAAATTATTCTAATGAGTGATAATTTATTCAATGTCGGAGCATTGCGGAGCTCGTGACTGAGAAACTCGCCAAACTGTTGACAATCTTATTAAGTTCCCTTCAAATATTATATTATAGATGTGTAACGACAATAGCGGCCTGAGGGCGAGCAAAAAACGCGCACTTATTTGATATTCGCGCGGTGTCCTCTCTCGTCATTTGAGCCCCTATTCATTTCCGTTCTGCGAATAATTTCGTTCGAAAATTTCCACGAAATCACGCCGCGTTCTTCCGTTCGGCTTCGGTTCGAGCACGATTCTGAATTAATATTAAATTCGAGTGGAATGGCGTTATTAACGTCGGAATACGACCATGGGGTCTTAACGATCCCAGACGCCTACACTTTGAACTGACATAATACATGCGAATTAATTTTTCATTGTCCGGTCGAATTTTCTATCTTCTTATCTAGAAAATGGTTTGGACATTTCATTACAGTCGCGCACTCAAATCAATTTTACTAAAAATCAGAACAACCCTATTTTTTATTGCTTCATTTCGAAACTTAATTATTTTTTCAGACTCTTATTCGATTGTAAGATTTTAGAAAATCACATTCCTCTTCAGATTCCTAATTTTAACTTATATCAATTTGAATCAATCATAATATTTCTTAAATGATTTTATTTACCTACATTTCTATGAATACGGAAATTATTATCTCTAACCGAATGGTATCATATTAACAGACATAATCCCAATCTTGGTAAACACTGCAGAACTCTAATGCTTGTTCTATCTATCGGTATCTAGTTGTGCAACCCCAATAGAGCTCGAGATTCTCTTTCGGCCCTTCCATTATCTGGATGATCTGGTTGTTGGAAGACTTCGGGCCTAGAAACAGCCCAAGTCATCCCTGCGATTATTCCTAGATTTAGCTGAAAGTCGTGGGTTTATTCGTTTATTTCTATTCAATGTTTGTATATACGTGTAGGGGGTTCGGTGCAATTCTGAAAAGGCTTACGAGTTTTAAGCGTGATCCGTGTACAAATCCTTTGAAATATCTTTGCTCTATATGTGCCAAAGATTTCTTAAAATTGATTACATATAACTAGGTACTCGATTTCGTAAAATACTTTTGTATAAGAGGATAATTATTTTTTTGCGAACTTTTTGCTTATATTGGTTTTCCTTGATTTGAGTGTGGTCATCGTATGTCAATTTTTCAATTGTTTTTCAAGGTGAATAAGTACTTAGTTTAGCAATATGAATTCTATGTCCGTAAATTGCCATTGTTCAATGGCAATATCAAATGTCACGGAGACTAGACAAGTAGTTTATTTGCAAATATTGTATTATACTTTTTTTTAATCTGTAGATTATTTTCATTGAAATTTTATTTATCGGTTCATATTATATTTGTTATGAATAAAATGCTTCTGAAACACTGTTTTCGAAATCAAAACTGATTTGTCATTCGTTCAGTTGTTGCTATGATTTTCATTAATTTTCTTGTTATTCAAAAAATTTATTTGACGTTGATAAAGTGGAAGCTCAAATGTCCAACCCTTGTCAAAATTCTATGAAAGTCCTTATATTTCGAAATTAACCGCGGAACCGATTACGGTTAAACCACTTTTCGTTTATTCAACTTTCAAACGAAAATATTCGATTTCTCTATTTGAAAAATGTTTTTTATTTTATTTTCCATATTTTTTTTGAGTTTATATCGTATTATATAAAAAATAATATATGTATAGCGGTGGTTACGTAAAATTTATAATACATTATAAACATTTTTATTAAGGTTATATTTTTCATCTGTTTATGATTGTGCTAAAAAACTGCGTAAATATAAATTTTAACTACGCATATCTTTTTAGCAAATATTTGAAGAAGTTTTATGCAACATTTGAATATACAATATGAAAACTTAAACCTTTTGAAAATCATTTTTGATTACATATTTTATATTTCTAATAGATATGGTTTCTATGTAACTCATATTTCGATATGATTTTTTTTAACATAACAGCGTTTTGTTAGAAATTTTCCATATATCGTATAAAGATTTTGGGATCAAAAGAGAATCACATTTTTTTTATCATAGTTAATCGTTGTTTCCCATATTGAAAATGTATTATTTTTTATTCCTTCCTATATTGACAACGTAATAGTTCATGTGTAATTTTCACAAATTTTAACTGCAGTGTACATATTGTGGGTATATGTAATTATGATGTGTTGATTTTAGCTTAAAAGAATTCCAATTGATATTTGAACAGTTGCTATCACATAACAGTTGCGTGCACTCATCTTGTCTGGAACTCCACACGATACGTAAAATATAATATGTAATCGATTTATATTTTTTTATTTAACAACCATAACTTTTTCAGTTGTGGAAGGGTCGAGGTTTATCGTGAATTTTTAAAATTGGTTTACACTTTTCATATATGTGCACGTGTCCTCGTCCTGCTTTCCTACAGATGAAGTAAAATAAGTTTGTATGCTCACGAGGTCTCGCATCTTTATCACACAAATGCTTCTATCGCTTAAAATGCTCGTCACGTTTGCATACAGTTTCTATAGTGAGCCCTCGGTACGTGAAAAATATGCGTCCCTATTCGAAAAAAAGCCGAATTCATCCGTATTCAATTTTATTTACACCCCTTTTCGAAGTGAACATAATATGCGCATAAAATTTTTATCATTTGAACCGAATCAGGACAGCATTTTCCCTTCGCATTCGAAGATTATATCGACTGAATTTGTTGCTGTAGTAAAAATGTATATTGGAGCATGCATGAAAATTGTTTGGCATTTTCGTGTCGTACTCGGCGATTGTCTTGAGCGCAGTTATTCTGATTGTTGTTAAAATAGATGTGTGTGCTAATTAGATTCGACTTTCTATTTTTGCTTCCATATATATCTAGTGCTTTCGATACAATTGCCATCGTGTCGTGTGTGCAAATTTTTCATTACGTTGCACGCTCATTACGCAACAATACAGGAAACTTATATGGAATGTTCTGAATTGGTATCTTATATCGATCGATTGTTTTAAATTTTTATAAATTAGACTATCGAGTAAATTCGGGTTTGTGCGAAATTTAATGATTGATACGACCGTGAACCACCGATCACTGGCTACTGTTGAGTTGAGACCGTCTTCAATTTCGTGTCGCTTCGAATGAATAGGCAGTGTTCCAACGTTTAAAATAATCTCGTCTATTTGAATTCGACCCAGGAAATAGTGCTCGTTTTGTGTTATACGATTTTTCTAATGTTCCGTCTATAGTTCTTCGGCGTGTTCGTCTTTTTGCTGCTCGAACTAATTGACGAACCTCGTAAGATTTTTTTTTGCAGAGCGACTGTCTCTCGATTCGACTCGCACTTAAAAAGGATTTTTATGTAAATACTGTTAATATGAGAGATCAACATAGTTTTTGTTATTTATTCGCGCAATTGACGTCGGTTGCGGAAAAAAAACGGATTTTTTAAGAGGAAATGTCATAATGTATGTTCAGTATTTCGTCAATGCCTCTCATTAGTGTTTTTAGTTTGTTTAAGGCTATTTTCATTAAAAAATCACTTGAATAGTTAGTGTACATTTTAAATGTGACTGTTTCTTTTTGTCGCAAGTAAATAGTATTATTTATACTTATTTTCTTTGGCAAATTTTCATAATTTGGGTAATTGTGAAAATATTTTTTTTTATGAACCTATTTGTACGAATCTACCAAAGTAATCATGTAAATATGAGATTTTTTCAATTGAATCTTCAGATTTTGTTTTTAGTTTGATATCAAACGAGTTTTTTATGGTGTTTGAATGTCAACTGCACATCGGAAAAGGTTTTAGTTTTTATTCAAATACCTGAAACTAGTTTTTTCTCTCTTTAAAAAACGAGTTCTAAAAAGTAATGGTTCAGATTCAAATTCATTGGAATTCAGAAATGATGATATTGCATGAATCTTATATCGATATTTTTCGGCATGGGAAAAAGGAAATTATCACGATGTTATATAACGACTATGTAACATTTATTCAAATCATTTTTAGACGTTTAGAAAATTAAATGCGGAAAAACGATTCTTGTGAAACTCGTCGATTATTTTTAAATATCAAACGATTTCAAAACAAATGCATTCAATCGCTCATCATTATTCAGGAAGCGTATGTGCGAATATTATCGTTATGAAGGTTTCATAAAAATTTGCATTGAATCAAATAATAAACCTCAGATAAAAAATAACTCCTAATGTAATATAACATAATACCACACACTCACACTAAAATCATTCAAAAAAACCTCAACAAAAACCAACCACCTTCAAACCCAAATTCGCCAACCATTCACATACAAATCTGCACCTAATGCAACACGTCAATAAGAATCAAAATCGTGGACAGACAAAATTCAATCATCGAAACTAGCTCGCTGTCGCTCGGCGGCCGTCGACTGTCTGCTCGGCGGTGCTGTTCCGTTTTACCATCGCCACTCTTCGGGTCATTCAGGTGCGCGCGGGTGTGGTAGCCCCCACTGCTGTTCCTCAGCAGTCACACCACTTCTGTTAGCCAATTGCGAACCTAGGCTGGCGTCTCGCGGTATGACGTCGGCAGCGTCACCTGGTCTCTCAGGTGGAACGGCCTTGGAACGGCTAGTTGTGCACGATCATCATCATGCGGGACGATTGCCTCAAAAGACGATATTTTATATAAGGGATGCTATTATTTTATGTTTTTTTTTTGACAGGATTTGAATTCAGCATTATGTGAATGATGAGCGCGAAGCGGCATGCACTTACGGTGTATATCGCGGCTGGTTTCGAACCCGGCGTTGTGAGAAAACTGATTTGTTTGATACGAAATGGTATGCCGCTGTGTTATCGGCTGGCTTATCATTAATTTCTTCATAGAAATTTTGTGAAAAATTGTTTTCGGCTATATAGCCTCGCTCACATACGTCGGCACGGTTCTTAAAGATAAAATAATTTTCTATAATACAAAATCACGTACATCGTTGCTATTTGCTTAATTGACACAAATAATATCATATAGCTGTTTTTTTTTTGGGTCACGTGTAATTGTGGAAAATATTTTTTTTTCACAAGTCATAGATGGTTTTTTAATGTGTTTATGATAAATTATTCTGTAATTATAGTTTTATAAATGTAAATTAGTCTATTTTAATCCTCTTAAAAAATATACATACATATTACGAATTGTCTTTTTACCTAACGTATTTAATTCTAATAAAAAATATGACAATGTATCATTAATGTTTTTCGTTTAAAAATAAAGCTTATATGTATTTAAAAAGAATCTTATATTTTCACAATATACATATTGTGAAAAAAGTTCTATTGTAGAGTTGTATTAAAAAATCATTAGCCTATTAAGTTAATAAAAAAGAGATGAAAATTGCAAATCGCTGTTTATTGAATTTTTAATTCAATATTGTTTATATATTGATTTAAAAAATATTTTTAGTCTCCTATAAACTAGCCACCGAATGTTCTGTATCAACTTTACGATTCGAGATCGCCAAGAATTTGATGTCGATGCCAAACATCGTTTTGAAAGAGTAGCTGTCGAAAACTGCGTGTAAATTGGGTTTTTTGTATTCATTTGTGAATTATTTTTCTGCGAAAATGTCGTGTTAGTCGATGAATCATTAGAATAATTATTTTCACATTTCGGGTAACGTTTCTGTGTCATCTTGAGTAGTCATGCAGCTATGAATGTCGAAAGTGGCTCATTCGCGAATTCTTGATCTCGACCCGTGTATGGTAATGGTTCGGTATTGAATTATTCATTTTTAGAATTGACGCTTCCATTACCGTCGTTTTTCATAGAATTTTTCATATAATTTCTACGATATTTGTGAATTGCTTTCGCTTTGCAATTTACTGCAATATGGAAATATTAAATCGAAAATGCTTATTTTATTTCTCGATATTGATATTAAATATTTTATTGCGTTGTTAATTAACAGTATTGCTAATAAAATTTTACTACCTCTGATATTAATGATTTTTTTTTATTTCAATAAATTCAGAGTTCGATTTATAAATCGATGAATATAATTTTTGCAATGAGCAAATATGAGATATCCGTGATGAAAGTTCAAGTGTGTTATTTTTATATGCTGATTTTAACAATATTTACTCAACTACGATTTTATTTAAAAAGGCACAATTTATAAAGGCTTGATCTTTCAACTGTTTGTTAGGCTACTTTGCAACGTATTTAAGTTTTTTTCCCTACAGAATTTGAAAACTTTTACCGCTAACTAACAATAAGTGGTGACATAATCAAAATATTGTTCTCACATTTTCGTGTGTTTTTAGTTTAGTTGTTGTAAAAAAAGTATTTTTATCCGTAAAAATAATACTGATACGCAAAAAATCGTATAAATATCACGTTTTTGTATATTTTAGGCTTTTATCTTCATTTCCCATTAATTTTTTTTCGGGATGGATCACAATGTGATTATTTTCATTCCTGTTTTGTTTCCTCGTTCTCATATTATAAAATTTAAGTAAAAACGGTGAAAATTCCACTTTCTCTCTTTTACAAAAGCTTTTTCCTTATTAACGCGAGCTTTTATTTAATACAAAAGTTACATAAATTTATATGTTCTGCAATTCTTTTTCAAATTGAAAAATGTCATTTTCGAACGTTGAATTCATTTCATTTATTTTCAATTTTATTTCATCACATTCTACGTGTATACAATTCAGAGTTATATTTTCGTTTCAATTAAGAAATCCGAATAAATATTCGAGATCAAAGTCATTCATTATACTTGATTGGTGTAATTCAATCTGAAAGAATAAGTTTTAAAATGTCAAAATAATGTCTGACAGCCATTATTTCTGACATTTGAATTAATTAAAGAAATCCCCTCTTTAGAGAAATATTACGACTCCGAATTGGAAATCATAAGATGAATATAGGAACCGCAATGAAAATTCGAGCGTTCAAACCTCTGTAGCCATTATTCAATATGAAACCTGGAGACTGTTCAATTGCAAGTTATTTCTGGAAAAACTCGACGGAAAATTCCCGAAAAACTTGTACGAGTCGTAAACGCTCCGAGGCGCGTCCGAGAAGTTTTAACGAAGAGCTGAAGGTTTCGCAGCAAGCACCAAATTGTACTTGTTTTGTGCCTTTTGATGTCGACGTTTCTCAGTCGAAAGTTTCGGACGTTGATTCGGGAAGGTCGATCGTTTCAAATGTCATTAAACAGGGTCTTTCTATTCTAGATTTCATGAAAATACACTCAATTTCACCTATTTGAATGGATCGATTGTTAATCGACGTAGCCTTTTATGAGAACCAGACGCAAGTTTTAAGATGCTTTCCCGAGCATTTTTCCACGGACAAAAGCTTACACGTTTCAATTTCCGTCTGCGGTATATCAAAGTCGACTTAGTCGACGCTCTTCCATTTAATTTCGGGCATTTCGCGAGACTGATGGGTCGTTTCCAGCTTCATATTCTGGCTCGGTATGCTCTGAAGGTTGTTTGTGGTGCGACTCGGTGACGCTTTTCCATAAGAGGGGCAGGGTCTCTTCAATGTCATGTCGTCGCTCTGTGGTTCCAAGGGACACTCCCCTCGCCAATTTTAGTCGAACTCAACTAAAGTGTTATCGTGGTCTTTCGTCGTGAAGCGTTTCGGTCGTCTCTTGTACTGCAAAACTCTAACCCTCCCATTTACCGGGAGACTTAAGGGATCTGTCGAGAAAACCGCGGCGAAATTGCTCTTCGTGCATTTCCTATCGTCGATTCGTGCTTTGAGTTCGTTTTTCATGAAGAGTATTGATGCTTTGAAAATTTTCTCCTGTTTTATTTATGAGCAACATTCAATGGTAATTGGAAACGAACGTTTTTTCAACGAGGTCTCTTAGGGTCATAGACGTTTGTTCAAGTTTAATTGTAACGTAGATCGTTGTGCGTTTTTGCATTCTTATCGACGAGCAACTGAGTTTCATTTAAATGCGGTTTAAATTTAGCCTCTTTTGTATTTTATGTGCTAATATCGAATTTAATATTCCTTGTGTGTAATCCTGTGCTATGCTTTATATATTATTACAAGGTGGTGAATATTTGACGTGGTGTAGTATTGCGTTAGATATTTAAGACGCTCTAAATAATAATATTTCTGCGGTGTACTATTACGAAATTGCTATCGTTGTTCAAATAGTGTATGATTCTAATACACGTGTATCACATGTGTATTTTCAAATATATGAACTTGTACAAAACAGGAGTTGTGGTTTTGCGAATTTCTACTAGTTATTGAACAACCAGTTCTGTATACGTTTTTCGTCATATTTATCGCGTATTATTGTGCATAAATTTCGTTTACTGACTCACATGTAGTATTTATCCCAAAATACGTTTCATGACTGTGTACCCAAACTCTTTTTAAACGGTTTTACTTAGCTCAGCCCGTTTGTTTTCTTTATTCTTTTTTCTTGGATCAAATTTAGTAATTCAAATTTCACCCACTTCCTGTCAACCGATTAATCTGAAATTTTGTATACACTTTGGATTTTGGTGACAATACAATTATGTTTATTCACTATCATTATAAATTCAAGATGGCCGCCGCTACAAAATGGCGGATGATATATGTTTTATTAATCCTATCAATATGGGTACCAAATGAAAAGGCTCAACAAGCAGAATACAATATAGTATAAAAAATTGAAATCCAAGATGGCGGCCGCTACAAAATGGCGGATAACGTAGGTTTTATCAATCCAATCAACATGCGTATCAAATGAAAGGACTCAATAAGCAGAATACAATATACTATAAAAAACTAAAAACTAGAAAATAAAAAAAAATAGGTAAAAAAACTTTTTAAGTTAAACGGTTTTATGTTAAACATACATTGCAATGTTTAAGATAAATGTACTAAAAACCAAAAAATAATAAAATAGATACAGTCGTAGGAATTATAAACATATGCATAGACTAGACTAAAATTAAACCATGGGGCACGTCGAATTTAACGACGAATTAAACGATTCTTCTATCGCACATTAAGTCGATAATTTGTAGACAATTGACTTGCCCCACGGTTTAATTTTAGTCTAGTCTATGCATATGTTTATAATTCCTACGACTGTATCTATTTTATTATTTTTTGGTTTTTAGTACATTTATCTTAAACATTGCAATGTATGTTTAACATAAAACCGTTTAACTTAAAAAGTTTTTTTACCTATTTTTTTTTATTAGTGCAGAAATGAAGAAAGTACGCACTGATTTTGACATTCTCAAAGACTTATGGGGGCATCCATTGCCGAGCAGAATGGAATGGACTATAAGAAAGAGGGGGATAGCCATATAGGCGTATAGTTTTATCCGTAGTCCGTTCCGAAGTGGACGCCCTCCATTAATATTTCTTCTCAAACAATTCAATTATGCACCCAAAAAAGTTTTTCAAAAAAAAAAATCTCTATATTTTCGTATAATATAAAATGTTTGCGTTGATTATGTGCTTCCGATGCGACCATGCGTGAGGGTCTGTTTCGCGAATTATATTTTTTTCGCTTCGGCGGATGTTTTCCTTGCCGAGTTGACGGAAGGGCGCTAGATGCAAATGCGCGATCCGCCCGTAATAAAGCGGGCACAAAAACGAGCCAGTCCCGCAAAATGAAATTAGAGGATAAGGGCGCAAATTAAAATAAAGCCTTCCCAGGGTCCCTTTCGGAGGGTGCTCGGCTCGCATGAGGTGCTACCATCCCCCGTCTCCCCACTCGACGCCCGAAGGTTTGACAATAAGCTGCGAACTGCGGTGGAAATATTTAATTTTTTGCCTTTCGAGGATTTTAATCCGCGTCCTTTTTATATTTTTACGATTTCCACCGGTGCGCAATTTTCGGCGTGTGCCTCGTATATTTCGAACGCCTTCGCCGAGTTGAGCTAACATTCCGACAAATTTAATTATTACAATGTGTTTCAGCTGCCCGCTATATTTTTGCAAATTAGGACACTACGAGGCTTAATTTAATAATTTTCGTTCTTTTCTAATTTTATTAATTTCATTAAAAAACGTGTAATTCTAAGTGTTTGTTCTTCATTCCTTATTTCATTTTACATAGGTATATATTTAAATTTGCTGTTAAATATTAATCGAGATTTTTTTTATTTATAATATAAAAAATTGATCTAATATCGCAACTGTATCATACGTCAAAAACGCCTCATGTAGCGTGGCTTGAGTCGAAATTTTACGCGAGGCTTATTTTCCGCTTTTTTCATTGCCCTCTGATACTTTTCACTAGTGGTTGAACTTTTGGTACCATCAAATAATGCGAAAATTTGACAGTGATAAATTTCTTCTATCGAGATTGTTCGCTTGGTAATTTCACGCCGTGTTACCCTAATTTGATGATTGAGGTGAAAACGTTGAGGGCTTTCAGGTGTGATTCATTAATTCGTCGAGTTTCAAATGTGCCGTGACACGACCGATATTGCTGCGATGTGAAACGAGCTTTACGATAGTTATTCGGAAAATTGCTTCTCGAATATCGTGGAGTTTTCTACTTGTTCGTTCTTCAAATTTTTATCGTAAAAAGTGCATTAAAACTGTCTGCATTGTTCGGTGGTTGAAAACGAGATTTTCATCGTGCAAGAAGTTTTATATTCATATGCATTTACGTGTCATCACGCTTTACGTTTCAGGATAATAAGAAATGAAACTTTTTCAGGAAAGATTCAAAGTAGAGCGAGATACGGATATGAACTGTTCTTTGTTGTTAATATGCTTGAATGTCGGATTATTTTTGCAATGAAATATACGTTAAATTCCTTTTTTTATTTTTAACTTTAGTTATTTTCTGCTTCAACTTAGTGAGTATTTTAAGAAAAATGCTTAACCAATTTTTTATCACTTCACAGTGTATCAGTCGAAGATGTATTAGTGCATAATATTTTTTTTAATAATTGAGTATACATTCGAAATCTTCACATTAGTATTTATTGGGAAAAGTAAATTGCGCAAGTATTTGATTTCACGTTTGAATGTTGTTGTATTGTTTCGCCGTTGTTATTCGGACGTATTTACCTTTGTTTTCTCGTTTCACTCTATTTTCTTTCTGTTCGAACCTGTAACGAGTTTTCTCAAGCTTACGGATATACCGCGCACTCGTTCTTTATACCCCTGTGCCCGTTGGGGTTGATTTCTACCAAACAAAATGTTGCGTGTAAACGTGGATCCCTGGTGTTTTTATAGCATCGTCATAGGGAATTGTACAAAGCCCGAGGGTTTACCACTTCGCTAAGCCCACTTCACTCCACCAAGTCGAGATCTTGGGGTTGGAGCCGACAGCACGACCCCCCGACCGCAACAACTTCATCAACCACCGAGGTGCATCGTGCGGTTGACATGCTGCTTTTTCCACCCCCATGACGAATTTTTCATCCACGTGGATATAATTTAATATATTCGGCGAAAACTCTATGTGTGTGTGTATTTATTCCCGGATCACTTAAATAACAATATAAAAAATGTAGGGGATTAATCATTTTTGCATCATAAAATTTCAATTTGTGATACCCAAAATCGATTACTTACAGGTAATTGAATGGTACAATTCAATTGGCGTGATACGCTCACGTATATCGAATTTATTCAATCGTAAGAACATTATATGATTCTAACCCCTCCCCTTGGTTGATCATCAATAAAATTTATTTAAGTAATTTCAATTTGAAATCTTATTACGTTTATTCAATTGCGTGGAAAAATATTCGCGGTCGTTTCTATTTCAATTCAAATTTTTCGATAATCTCCTAGTAAAAAAATGTTTTTCATTAAAAATTCCATTTAGTGTAATTTTCGAACCAAAAATTGGTTTTCTGTGAATTTTCACAGATTTATTCTCGTTGTGCTCACACGAAAAATTTACGTGGCCGGAAATTACGCGTTTTCATGGACATTGCGGAAGCACCTCAAGCACTCCTGTGTTATGAAGCGAGGGGCTTTCATTGTATAAATACGACATAACAAGCATCCCTCATGGCTCTATATTTATTTTAATGGCCTTTATAAATTGTGCTTATTTGACGCGCAATCGTTCGAACGTCCGACCCCTAGGGCCCAACCCTTCGCTTTCGAAGCTTGACCCCACCGACCTTTTCGTTATTCACTTCTCTGCCTGCTCATGCTGCGATTATTTGCATACCTCATATTTTCATATCTTATCTCTTGGATTTCCTCCGGCCACCCCATCTGTCACCTACATCTTTCTTCTTATTGCAATCCGAGATGAAAGATGGTGAACCTTCGTCTCGGTGAAATATTCAATATAACGATTTTCGAGATGTGCTCTCATATATTTTTCGGGTATGTGCAACGATATATAAATAAGGTGTCTCTTGTGCTCGTTGTCGCTCAACCTAGGTGGCTTTTAGAACCACCCCGGTCTTTTGAGAGCAGAGGAGAGGAAAAACAAAAGAGGCTGCTCGACACATACGTGGTGGTTGGTTGTTCGGTAGCTATGCAATAGCAGAAGCACGTTCTGTTGCCTCTTCGTCGTCACTCTTTCATTAAATATCCATTAGAGGTGCGATGCAACATTATCATGATGTTAAAAGTGTCTGGGCGTCCGAGCAATAATGGCATCTGTGGATATACTCTAAACTTGGCGACGCTACATTACACGATAATCTTAACAACGCCTTTGGGACAGATACACCACATTGAATGCATGTACCGCAAATGCGAACTCGATTCTGAATTTAATAACAGAACAGAATATTAATATTGTGTTGATATATTCAGTGCTCACAGACTCAGATCTATGTTGTAGTTTAACTACATATGATACCAACTCTAGTGTGTATTCAATTGTTGGCGTATCATCTGTTTATTTTCGGTTCTATATGTTTCCACAATAATTTTTGTGAGGGAAGAAAGATTTTTTCAATGCGTGAAGTTCCGCAAGATATTCCGAAATGATTCTGCGAAGGGGATGGTTGGGCGCTCTTTCTTTGTAACCATAAATTGATTCGGCAATCGAGTCTTTGTTATGGTGAATCGCTCGACGTTGAATAGTGGCTTTTGTCAATGATCTCGATATGAGCGAACCAATATCTCATCTCGGAGTGTTTACTCTACTCGCTCGCATATTCTTATCCATTGATTCCATTATCATTTCCCCGCCATTACTCTGATTTTTCTGCGTCGTGTACACAATCGAGAGATTGTTCGATATGTACGTGTCGAATTACAAACCATCGTTTCGAATTCTTTTATAGCGACAATGGGTCATTGCGAGACTCGTTATATACAGTGTAGGTTTTATTATTAATTATCATGAGTAGATTATTAAAATGAATTTAATTTTTAGAATTTTCGAATTGGTTCAATTGAAAAATATTTTTAAAAGGTCGCTCTTGACGAGTACGGCTGATGAATCATTTCGAAATATATCGTATTTTTTTTTCAGTTTATGAATATGTATTTCGTACAGAATATTCGATGTGTCTGTGAAGCTCATGGAGTATCGTCGCGGGGTGAGTTTTTTCCATTGTAGCCGTTGACGAGCGTGCGGGGACCGTTTTGCATAGTGCTAAAACTCATTTTTTCAGACAAAGGGGAGACCGCGTGCGCGAAAAACCAAAACACGCAAACGCTTTCATACATCATCGGGGAATGTTTACAATTTTTAGAGATTACCATATTTTATGCCTCGGGACGAGGCGTGCGAAAGAGGGGCCGCCATTCAATTATTCATGCCACTCTACGGCGCCGATGTTTCAATGGATTCGAAGTGTGCCCCCGATATTATATCGAAATGGAAAATTCTCTAGTTGTGCTCTCGCGAAAAGCGTATTTCATTTTTCCCTCCGTTATTAATATTGTGTGTTTGAAATGTGTGTCGCTTGTTGGGACGCGCCGGAATAAATTGTCTTTCGTATCGATTGGCGTTACCTTTGTATTTGTGTTTTGAATTTTTCGATTAATAATTTGTATAGATTTGACGTCAGAATATAATGATTCGAATGGTTTCATAATAGTTTCGATTTGCTCAATATGAAGTCACAAATGTAGATTCATGATAATATTGATGTCGTTATCGTTTCATTCGTTATGGTTTCGGAGATGTTCGCCGATTTGCAGTATAATCAAGAACAAACAAACAAAACAAAACAAAATATCGTATTTATACAGCGTTCGCCATAACCGAGACAGCTAATATTTTACTGAGATAAAGGAACGGGCGTTTTGAGTGATTGAGTGCGGCCCGCGACCCCTCGAATGACCGCCCCTGAACGTTGTGTTTTCCTTTTTTATTTTCAACGGACGAAAATAATATACGACCTCCTACGTTCGGCTATTTTCCATCATCAATCCGCCATTTTTCTATTTGACAACTCGCGTCATTGTTTTTCGTTCGGTTCACCAGTCGGCGCGTTCCTTGGACACCGAGGGGCTTTTCCATTTGGCCGAGGGATTCGCTACTCATTTTTCATCGTATTTTCGCAGCAACCCCATTCTCCTCCGTTGTAAAAACAACATGATTTATAATCATCTCACAATTTTCGACGTGTTACTAACTCGATGTCGTTATTCGGAGCGGGCTCTCCCCAATGATGTCTGTATCGAACGCAACCCCTATTTTTCGCTGTTTGCCGTAGATGGCCTGTATAAAATATCAATCTATCATTTTTAACAAACAGAAAAGCGATACAGAGTCTAGCGTCTTGTTGGTTCGCTTTTCGATATGTGTATAAGTATTCGATAATATTTCACGTTACAATCTGTGTCATTATCGATCTTGCTTTCTATTATTATAGAGGTTCGTCGGTTTGGAAGCGATTGAGCTTTATGTCGTAATAAATTCGTTGATATGTGTATCGTATTTTGAATATTGAAATACAGAATGGACATAATGTTCTTGTCATCTGACCGCCATTTTGCCATAGTAAAATTCGATCGTAAAATCTTTCAGGGCGATATAACGATTCATAAATAAAGTCATAAAATATTTTTTCATTTATTGCTCGTTTCATGACATGGTGAGCTTTCGTAGCGACGCACACGCTCGATGAAGTGAAAAATACAGTACTTCCTTCCGTTCAACAAATATGTGTATTTGTTTTCACAATTATTTTCGAATAGTGATAGGTATCGGAAGGAAAAAGCTTTCTTCGTCTGAAATAAGATATCCCCTATAAAAGCGTAATTTAATTCCGTTCGTTAATTGCATTTCTTGCAAAGGCCTCGTTGTTTCTACGTTAGTCGCTCGTACGCAGCTGCTGTCTTCTTTTAGAATTCCATTTCGTTTCCTCTTCCTTTTTTTCACAGAGAATGTCGTTAGAATCGCCTTTGACAACCATCTTAAAGAAAGTACTCAGTAAAAGTAACACTGCTTTTTCTCGCTCTTTTTTGTTTATTTTCCGTTGCGTAGAGATCGCCAATACTGTATAATTCACGCTTTTTAAATTATACTCGGATAAAATCTTATATTACATTTTATTAATCTTGACTCATCTTTTGTTCCAGGTCAGTAAAAACATCTCATTCAATTAAATTGCAATATATCAACTCATCTATAACAAGGTAAGGGAGCATCCAATTATAAACGATCATTTTGCATCGTTTCTTTTTCATTTATCATAGAATCTTTTCGCTAGTCATTCAATTAAATAAAAATAATATTTTTCTCATCTATAAATTCAGATTCTTGAATCAAAATAGTAACAAATGAATAAAAATGACTTGAATTATGTATAAATATATTATATATAGCTATATGTATTCATTTAAAGATATAATTTTTTCTTTTCGGCAAACTGCGTCAGACTTAACGTATTTTTGTTATATTCTTATTTTATTCAATTTTTTGATTCAAATACACCCACTCGTGTACGCTGCCCTTTTTTATTTTATTTCATATTTCTATTTTCGAAAGTAATTTTCAACGACGACGATATCAAAGGAACCTTTTCACAGAAAGAAAGCTGCGTCGCTTTTCGCGAAGGTACATCCTTCCACGTGACGTCTCACGTCCAGCTGTTATGAAGCCAGGATCTGGCGCCCGCGGCCATACGTGTCCTGACTCCGGCTTCAGCTTTTCCAACCAATCCCCCCTGAATATCCAACCCCCCCCTAAATATCACCCCCCCCCTTTATGGCTCCTGTTTTTCGCCGTTTTCCGTCGAAAGCTCGCGCTCCTAGGAGAACCGCTTTTTTCTCCGCGCGTGTATTGTACGTTTGTTTGTCGGTGTTTTAGTACGTATCGAAGCGACGTGGTGCTCAAATTGAAAATTCGTATCCCCTCGGTGTCTGTAAGCAAAATAAAGGTTGTGCTATTTTAGGAATCGCACGGGTATTGTCCTGAATGAAAATTGGTCGGGCGTTTCGGATGGATTTAAACGGTGTTTATTTATAAATATATATTCGAGAGTTTCGCTTGTTTTGTTGTCGGTTGCTATTTTATGAATGATTCGGTGAATTTTTTTTTTGCATTTGAAATGTATTTTCGAATATAAATAATGCATATTGTTCAATCAATGTGAATTTTTCTCATTGTTTATTTTTTTTATTTGAAAAAATTGTTTGATTTTTTTCCTTTCATGAAGCATTGAAGATATTCTATTGACGAAAATATAAATACGTATGTACGTACAACTATTTGAATGCTTTTGAAAAGCAAATTAACGGTCTTTGTTATTTTTTTCAATGTCGTTTTCGTCGAATTCGAAATCAAGTTGAAACGACTCATTTTTTTTCTAGAAAACGTAATTGACTTATGTCTACCTAATTACACTTATCGAACAAACGACCAAATCCATTAAGTGTGCTTTCGAAAACATTCTTCCACTGAAATATCTCGTGATATATTAGTATAGAAGCATTGACATGTCATCCCGCGCATATTTCGCTTCTATAAATTGCATAAAATTCGAAGAAATCGAAGTATGACTCTTGGGGGGAACATCGCGTTCGCGTTCGACGCCGCATACATTTGGCGTCGGCGGGCGTCTCTGAGATTTATCGTTCGCCGTAAGAGAAGCACCCTGACCGAGGAAATTGCTTTCCCGAAATTGTTCTGGATTTACACAACATATATCACTGTGGCGTAATCCCGGTGCGAGGCCGATTCCCTATTGAAAATAACTGCTTATGTAATGAGTTTTACACGGAGTAATCCCGTCGGTGATTGCCGGTTCACTTTGTTAACTTAACGAGGCCTGATAAACTGATGCATCCAAAAATTCGTCTTTCTCGATGTTTCCGAAATCCGTCTTATTGGGTCGAATGTTCTAATTCTCATATATGTTGTTTCATTCCTCAATTAATTGCGTATTTATCGAATGAATATTCGTGAAACGCTTTCGGTTTTGATTAGGTTTAATTTGATCGATGAAATTGCAGTCTATAATTTTCTTATCGGATTATATTTGATTGAGTTCAATGCAATTAACATCAATTGAACGTTAATGAATATATTATACTTGCATATTGTATGCTGCATATTGTGTGCATAGCAATCAAATCGAATGCAGCATCAATATTCGTGCGGGATTCCGCAAATTCCGATTGCGCACATCTCCCGAGATGACTTCGATCCGATAACATCACCGACATTGTATTACACGTTATGTCAATTTTGATACGTCTTATTTTGCAAATATCGATCCATTTATCGGATATTAATTGCGCGGTTCGTACTACAATATATTGCGCAAAACATCGAACTGACTAATTAATTAATTCACCACATTCAATTTGTTGGATTTGCGGTATGCGCGCGTTCGGTACTACCCGACACACACACTCGTTTACGCATATAAACGCAGAAATTCCAACCCCTGCAGATATTAATAACGACGCGATTTGATCGGCCAATTTAAATCATGTCAAATTTTATCCAGCGATCCGATTGTTCAATTATGTTAAATGCGAGTCGGCTTCCGTCACGCGAATATATTTCATTTGGGCTAATTAGGGTGAATGCGAAACCCGTGGTGGTGCTCTGCTCAATCGTTTTGTATCAAAGGCGGTTTCGTTTCACATCAATATGCCGATACGATCGGTTCAGGGGGTGTCGTTTGAATTAATTTGTTTTCATTTTCGGATCGGGGAAGGTGCTCAATTTGCGCGTTTAATATTCGTTTTGAAATTCGCGCGTTGTTTCGCGACACGCAAGAACGCGTCGATTGTTCGATGGCTCCGATTCGCGTGATTGATGAGAATGTGCTCGTTCTATGTTGGCTTGTTTTGCAATAAAATCGACGATGAATGGACATACAGATAATCGTATTTCGAAATACGAACATTATTTGTTGTTCATTTATTTTCTTTGCGACATTAAGTAGCTGCGTAGTATTCGATCGTTCAAGATGATACGATTATGTCAAGGGTACTCGTGATTATTATTCATTAAGCCGAACGTAGAGGATCAATGTCGTCGACAGCGAAAGATCAGTACAACACTCAAGTATTTTCTTATCTCTCATTACGGACAAAAATCATCAATTTCTTTTCGTACGAATTATTTTTTTGGAAATTCAGTACCGAAAAAAATAATAAAATATTTGAGTCTATATAAAATTTTCAGCCACTCGTGGAAAGGATTCAGAGATTACACACGCCCGACCGATGTTTGTCGACGGTGCGCTTTTTGGCCCGTTTGTCCGTCAAATCCTCAGCATCCGGGAAGCGCGTACGCGGCGCCAATTTTAAATCGGACAGCGTTATTCGCATCATGTCCGAATCTCCAGCCCCCGGAATACGGTCCCATAAACTGGATTAGGTCCTCCACAAAGGCCCGCCGCTGTGCATTTGGCCACAAATTTCATCCCCCCATACGTGTGTATGTGTGTGTCTATATGTTCGAGGATAAACACGTGCACGTGTGAGTTTCGGAATATGGAAGTGTGGAGTGTGTGTGTGTGTTATCTCCTCGTCCTGGCCGCTTGCATCTGGGATCTGTGTCCCGAAGATGGCCGTTTCTGGGATTTGTCGTATCGGTGCGTTTTTGGGTTATTGCTTCATTGTTGGGAAGAGTTTCGCTCGAGATGGTTTTTCGCCGGTTGCGTTTTGAAATATTTGTAATGTGTTCACTGCCATAAATCATAGGTAGTAAATTGATTGTCTTCGTAATATAACATACTAGCATATATGATAAAAATTTAAACCTAGAAAATCCTGAGATTATACTAACATAAATATTTATCTTACGGAAAAGATATATTTGATAGCTTCCTTTCGGATATCTATAATCTATTTTATTCGTATATTATACATCGATTCGCTGGCAATCATTATATGAAACTTCAACTGATCCCCCTTTTCCTATTTAGATTAACCTACTTTCCGCTAATATTTTTCGTAGATGCTTAGATTTAGGTTTTGTTTGACGTTAATATCGAACCTTTTTATGTTTTATTTTTTTCTAGATTTTATAGTTTTCCACGAGTACCTCCCTTATATTCTTCGTCATTTATCTGTCGACTGTTTGAAATATTGCAATGGTTCCACGTCGATTGCGTTTCACCTTTTTTGCATCAAATGGCAGTTTTATCTTTCTGTTATAAATTTTGTGATTTATGTTGAATTCACCGTGTGAACGATTACTCTCCGGGGAGAAATTATTGGTTATATGCGATCAGACAGTAACGGAAGCATATTTTTGACCGCAGAATCGGCCGTAAATCACACCGCAGAGTGGGAGACACTAGATTCGTATTTTATGTGGGAAAGTTCAAAGCTGTTTTAATTCTACTTAGTAGATGCATTCGTTGCTCAGTATAGACCTAGATTTTTTCTTTTGTGTGGCTTCCCAAGGGCAGAGCCTCGCTCCAATATGCTTGGCTATTGTCATGAAAATGTGATGAAGGAGTGGGCGTGTTTATGTTTATTCTTTGAGATCCCTAAAGCTGCTGAAAGTTACTAGACGAGCTTATTGGTTCTTGTTGTGATGTAAATTTCTTCTGAATGCTTTCAAGAAAATAGTTTATTTGGTGATCCGTAAGTTTCTTTTTTTAGGATAAACTTATTTTGTTTCGCATACAAATTAACTCAATGTTTAATACTTCAGAAGTTTTCTAATATCATTCGAATTTTTCGGAAAAATCTATCATTATATAAAATGTATGTTCGAAAGTGACTATATAAAGGCATAGAGCCTAATGCGCTCACCCCTTTCAACGAGAACGTCGTCCTTTTGAAATCCCATAAAAGAAAAGTGTATCGAATCATCTCTCCGTGCCTTTGTTAAGTGCTATTATCCTGTCTTCTATTGAAGTCTTGGTTGCCTCAAAGAAAATTTCATTTTACTACCAGTTTCCATAATTTTGACTACTTTCCTTTCTTCGTTGAATAGCCTCTTACTATCGTCGTTTACTCTCTTTTCTTTGTTTTGAATTCGGAAATTGCTTTTCCTTCATTTAATTTTCAGCGAAAAGTTTAAACCATTAGCTAGGGATTTTTCTTCAAAACTATCAGATTCTGATTAAATGAGATTTGTTTAAAAATAATGCATTTTAATTTAAATTTAGAAATAAATATAATTTTTAATTCGATTTGATTACACTTCTAGTTTTCTCAGAGTCGAAAATTTTCATTTTTTTTTTACCGTTTACGTAGTTTTTAATCTTGCACGTATTTATTTCAGAGTAATATTTTACGTGTACAAATTTCAGAACGACCGTTATCGCCCCCTTGAGACACAATTTCGCTTGCTAATGGTCGGTTTCTTTGCGCTAATGAAGCGAACTTTTGTTATGCACATACATTTAAACGTAAAAATTATATTCGCTCTTTTTCACGGATTATTTCAATTTAAAACCAACAAGCTACAACCCTTAGAATGGAAAATAGCACATTCGATCGAGCATAAAGAGATAAATTGTACACACTAAATATATATAGCCTGAGCAATATAATACATTCGAAACGCGCAGCAAATATTCATGAGTCGGTGACGTGCTTGAAAGCTCACATGCTCAAGTTTGTCCGTTCTGCTTTCAATGCAGACGATGCTATCGTACAATTTCGATGCCAGACCCATAGCCAGAAGGCTTGTATCGAATCTCCCCATCATATCCATATATTATAATCGGAAATCGGACGGGGCCAATATCGATAACAGAAGTTCATTTGCGGCCGAACAATGGTCGGCCGGCCAGCTCTAACTCCGCACGTCCCAACGCGGTTTCGGTTATCCGATTCGTTACAAAGCATAATCATCCACGAACTGAAACTCGCGAAATTTGCATAAAGCTACGTGTGTACGTTCTTTGCACTATTTCCACGTCGACCTCGTTAGGAGCGACTTCATTAATGACGATCTTTGAAACCCGCGCCATTGTCGGGCCGATCGCGATTCTCCGAGGCTTGCTAGGGTTGCGATTCTGTTCCGTTCTGCCTTTTATGTCTTTAATTCGCCTTTGAAATTTTAATTTAGGTTCTGTGTATGCGATGCATGTTCGCTCGTTTGTGTGTGCACTGATATTTACACGGAGAAATGTTCGAATTTTCGTTCTAATGCTCGCGTAATAACGGCGGAAGGTCTTTATCGTGTTGTGTTTTGATTTAATTAAATTTCTCAAGTGAGCGCTTTCCTGGAATTTTCCGCGTAGAATATCTTGCTACGAAATGATCATTTAATTATTAATTTTCGTGTTATTTCAGTATTCTCTGAGTGTCTGTTGTATTGATTTCGAAATGTTCTGGCTATTTTACAAAAGATTTTTTTTTATTTCATTGAAAGTCTGTTAATTTTATTCAATGAAATTATTAAATATATTTTTTTATTATATTATTTCAAAGATAATAATTAATTTAATTTTTAATGTACGCTTTATAATTATTTGTTTCATTCATTAACCAAACGTAAAACCTATTTTATCACTATGCTTTAACTGTACTTCATCAATATCTAGAGAAGTTTCAGATGTCGATATTGATTTGGAAACTTTCTCTATATTGATGGATACTTAAGTTATTTATAGTTGCAGAAAAGTTAGTTATTAAGGCTGTTATTATCTACAACAATATAATGTAACATTTCATATAACTAATTATTTCTCACATTATGATAATATTTCTCATCTATGAATAGCTATGTTTATTTTTCGTTTCGAATATAAACGTTTTCATCTGTTCATTAGAGAGAAAAAAATTGCAATAGTAAAACTTTATATTTAAAACGCGCTTGTTTAAGCTCGTTGCATTTTAAGATAGCTAAAGCTGCATCTAGAATTCATTCGCTTGAGTGCAGCCCGCTTTAATCTAAGTGATTGTTACAAGTTCCAGTGTGGCAGAATTTAATTTTTTAACTCCAGAAGTCACAAATTTCCTTGGAGCAGTCAACTCACGGACGGAAAATTAACCAGAATGCATATAATGGAAAAGCGGGGCGTCGTTCGAGTCACCCAGCTCGTGCAATGAAATTAAACGCCGGTTTCCTCGCAGCCCCGGATTGTTACTTGCGGACGAGTTTCTTAATTTAATAACACTACTCAGTGGCGGTATGCAGGTTAATTGGTTTGACGTCTTTGCGATGCGACGATATTTGCGAGGATTCGGTGCACCGTGGTAATCGTGCGCTTACCGTGTCTATTTGATTTTCCATTATAACTCGGTGCAATTTCTACATGATAGGTGTTTAGGGATGATTTTATAATTCTGATTTATCACTTTATAATTATATCAATGCAATGATGTATACCTAATGTACAATAAGAGCCGATCTTTTCATTAAACTTAACTACAGTATAATTTAGTTAGCGTTTTGTTTCTATCGATTTTGATAACTGTCAAGGTGCGTTGATAACTCTGGGTATAGATAAAAACGCTTGCTAAGTTATTTAGTTAAGGTCAATGAAAAGATCGGTCGTAAATCAATATTGAATTATAAATCCACTTGCGCTGTTTCCGTTAGAGAATGTTAATGGATTTCATTCACAAATATATTTTCATGGAATAATGCTTTAATAGCATTCGAATTGACTTTTTATCTTCGTAATGATTATGGAAATTCTTGTTTTTATTATGACGCATAACTCTTTCATGCCGTAATAATGTTACAAAATATGCGCAATACGGGACAGAAGCAATATTTTTCGGCATTCGAAGAATTCCCCGCGCGGAAATGTTCTCCGTTAACGATATAATATATTAGGTTGACCGCTCATAAAGTATGTGGGGTTAGGGGTCGCGTAATAAATGAATTGAAGGGACCCGCTGAACCCTCAGCCGTCCAGTGTCCAGGGTAGTCTCAGAAGGGTGTAAAATACCCGGCTTTATCATCGCACCCTATCGTCGAAATGACCGATGATCAATCAGAGTTCTCGGATCTTCGCGTTTACATTTCAATTTCAATCTGCCGATACGAGCCTATTTACATATAAATACCGCTCCCCTATTCTAGGAAGTTTCCCCGCTCGAATTATTCGCAACTTAACGATCATCCGAGACGAGGAGAAAAATCTAAAAATGGGCCGTTCGTGAGTTTTTAGACTGCTTAAGTGAGAGCTGTATGGCTTTACGAAAATGGGTCAGGGGTGTTTTTCCAGCGGCTAAGTCAGCTTTCTCGGAAATCCTTCAGCAATGAAGTTTTCCACTTATGGCCGACGCAGATAGTCGTCGTGCTATGAAAATTTATTGTTTCGGCAATAAAGAATTTTCTGCAGCTCTGGCTCGAAGATTGTGCCAAAATTAATATACCATTCCACCATTTTATTCTTCATAATGCCATTACACATAAAAAAATGAATGTTATTGCATTTTTGGTTTCCGTTGTCATAATCATTGTTAATTGATTGTTTTATGAATTCATTTATTTCAATTTCATTGTTTATTTTTAGATTGTAAAATATATGTTTTTATTAATAGTTCCATAAAATTTTTGTCTAGAAGCAATTGTTGAAAGGGTCGTCTAGAATATTTGGTACTATGTTCAGCTTAAATTTCCCAAACTGGTTATTACCAACGCTGAGCTGAGTTAAATTATATCGGTGTAACTTACTAACGTAAACTCACATTAATAATATGCTTTATTGTTATGTTCGCGATTTCTGGAAATTTGCAAAATTCCCGAGTTTATTAAATAATTTAGTGTTTATTACGATTGCATGCTGGGTTAATACCTTGGAAACCGATACATTCAGCGAATATAGAACTTATTTATGATATTGCAAAAACATCTTAATAGTGTAATTTTTTTATTTTTCTTTATTTTCGAAATATGGAAATTCTGTGAATCTTTTGATATTTTTTGTACATATTTTTATACGAACGCTGACCGCATCCATTTTCATACTTTGTCCGCGCGCTTGTTTGTGGCCGAGTTTATCAGATTTTGCGCTAAAAATCGAGTTTACCAAACGACGTCTTCCTGCGATGGTAAACCCTATTTAGGGTCTTTTGCGGTTTTCGTCTGTTTGACCCTCTCGGTTTCGCAGAATTCTCGGTGTGACGGCACCATTTCCGCACTTCTCCGTTTTTCACCCCTCAGACCGAAACTAATGTTACTCGCTCGCCAAACATACACACGCACGCGTTTTATATATTGACAAAACTGACCAACACCTATCCAGTAATAATGTTTTTCTCTTCCTTCGTCCGTATATTATATCAGCACAAACGACTTTTCTCCGAGCGGCCAACATTTATCACCCGCGGGGCGAAAGGGTCAAAGTGTCCGTATCATTTTATTGCTTCACGTGGTCGAAGTCGTATATAGATATTTTTTTGCATCCCCTATATCTTTCCCGTCTTACGAGCGTCGTTCTACGTGGCAGTTTTTACTCGTCGCTCGACGCTATTTCATTTTTTTTTCCTCCAGCGAGATTCGCCTTCGGTCCTTTCAACCTCTCTATCGCTTATATCGCTTCGAAATAAATTAGATCGGTGACAATATTATTACGTTGAAATTCATATATTTTATGTGTGTTTATAGTATTTTTGTATTATAGTTGCGTGAACGTTTTCGATTGAATTCGTTTCACTATTACGTGTCGAAAGTTGTGACAGAGCTGTCATTTTCACGCGCTCTCACACCATTTTCTGAGCTTTGTATTCTGAAAACCTTTTACTTGCATATATTTTTTAATTAAATTCAACATTTTTGATCGGTTTTATTTCAGAAATGCTTACGTTATTTTCTTTTATACAACGTTAATGATTTTGAATTCATTTGTGTAACAGCGAATGAAGTGATTCTTTATTATGTTTTGTCAAAACGTTCAACTAATTTCGTGCGTAAAATGGAAATAATATTTCATCAAACGAAATATTTTTTTCATAAGAATAGACGGGAGTTTGGTAGGCCGTAGGCAAATTTCGCACTCATACCGTCTACGAAGCACAAAGGAATTCGTTATCAAATCACTTTACGACTGTGAGAAGCGGACGAATAAAACCGGGGTAATAAAGTAGACAATGGCAAGGGAAACGTCTGAAAAGCCTTTTTCTCACAACGTAATTATGTACACCTTCCTCCGCGACGCTTTTTTCGGCATCCACTTTACGTGCCGCCGAAAATCCCCTTATTATTCGTCGCATCCGAGAAAATAGTCCGAACGGAAATGCATTTCCTTCCCCCGGTTTTGCGGTCGCGAGTTCGCAACGACCGAGCTTCTTCTTACAAAAGGCTATATGCCACTAAACCCGAGAAAAGCGGCGAAGGCTCCTGCCCAGGATATACAGCCCACTTATATTTATTCCGAAGGGATTTTAAGAGCGGGCGTGCGAAAAGGGGGCGAAAACGAGTGAAGTGCGTCGGAAAGCGCGGCACGTTGGGTAAACGGACGGAAATCCTCGATATAAAAACCTTTCGACCAATTTCGAACCAAATGACGCGACAAAGTGATGCTATAAATTTGTGGGAAAAAATAGCTTTAAATTTTTTTCGAACTCGATAAAAGCCATTCATACGTTTAGGCTCGTTTATCTGTCGTATTGTATTTCGGCGTCGGGAAAACTCCAATATACATTTGCATTTGAATGTTCTTGTAGTCTTTTTAGTGCTGCGGAATAAGTCAATTTGAAGATTTCGTTTGTTTTGTATTTAACAAAAGCGAATATGCTTTTTTAAGATCTCGCATGGTTGGTTCGTATATTCGTATCACCGGTATAAATCAGAATTTCCATACATAAATTTTCATTTCCTCGCCGCGGATGTGTTTGTGTTCTCTCTAAGACTTTGTCGTTTTCAGATTAGATCCTTCTCGGCAAGCTTTTGTAATAAATTTAGTAAGTACTTGTAAATATGCTAATCAGGATTTCGTATTTTCTTGTATAACTCGCTCAGCTTCCTGAAATATCCTTCCGTGTTTACGCATTCAAAATACATGTATCATAATATATTGAATTTGTAATTTTATATATATACATTTTTTTTTCGTATATAAATATTAATGTTTATATAGATTAAGATATTCGTTTCACAAACGAATTCCAAACTATTTGTTGTATCGAATTCACTACTCAATATCGTTTCTATCTTTAGCAATCGCATTCAGAAGTCCCCTCTGGAAATATGATACATTTTATTTATCGGTCCGACGCACTTATACCGAAGGATCTTCGGGATTGAATTTGCATGTTGACCTCTTCAAACCGTTGTATCCTCTTATATTCATAATACATACAATATTTTCGCATTAAATCGTAACGGGATGAGTCACATCCATTGTGCGGGCTTCGAACTCGTAGGGGATATCGTATATCAAATCCGAAAGCTCCGGCAAATACGCGAGAGGCCAACAACGTCTTCCCCAAGTCCCGAATCCGTTGTTCCTGTTTTCCTTAACCCTCCAGCTGCTTCTTTTTGCCGTTTGGTTTCCACTCTGACCCGTCTAGGCGTTGGCTGGACGGATTTATTGCCGCGTTCCCAATGCATTCTTAATGCCGGGGCCACCCTCGACGTTTTGCCGAAAACGTTTCCTTTTTTATTTATTTTCGTATCGCCTTTTTTACCCCTTTTTCCGCACTATTTTAGTTGAAGCACATCTCTCGAGAGTTGCGCCCGGGTGTTTGCGGACTGATAACATCCTCGTTCTCGCTTTTTATATCACTTGCGTACGTGCATTGCGAGTTAATATTTGCAGCTATTTCATTTTTTGAATCATCAATTTTATATCTTATTTATTGCTTTTTTATATGAAATACAATATTTTACAAGAATATCATATCTGTTTATTTTCAGATTGCTTTTATAGATTTTCACAATAGTGGAAACTCGAATGAAAATGCTTTCTGTGAATAAAATTCATGTGTAAAACTTCACTCGTTCCTTTTTAGGCACATAATTTTACATTCACATAAAAGCCAATAGAAACGGTTGAAAACGTATTGATACGAGTCGGACAAACGACGAACTTGTAACCTTTGGCTTCGACGTCGCACATTTCTTTAGCCTTTTTTCGCTTCAGCAGAGCCCACATACATACATATGTATAACGGGGGAAATTTCAAAATTAATTTTTATGTGAAATATTTGCGAACACGAATTTCGTCTTTTATTATATTGACGAGTGGAAATTTTACAATGCGGTTAAACAAGGAAACCGATTAATAATTGAACTCTAATATGATGTTGAGTGGTTGTTAAGATTAGCGGCACGTTTCTATGTATGCCCGCCTATTGAACGGGGTTGAGGTTTACAAGCGTGACATCCGTTTTGCGTCCGCAAAATTCACCCCTAAAACCTATTAATAATTCAACCCTTGCTCGTATCCATCCTTCCGATATTTGCAGACCAAGCATATGAAAATTGGCTTGTTCCACATATCTGTTAGTGCGGCCGGTCGATAGAATACGTGTCCGAGTTGTTATAATACATCTTATCGTACTTTTGTTTGAGCTCGCGATCAAACATTTCAAGTTTGAATTTTGGCTCGGAGCTTTTACCTGCATCCGTGAAAATTGTGCGAAGCCGTATTACAAATTAGCCCAACGAATAAACAGTACCGATGTTGTCTCAGCGAAATTGCAAGAAGTTTTAATTAAAAGTTTGTCCACCCCCTTGAGTTCTCGGGCACGAAAACACTCGACCTCGGAGGAATGTTTGTTTAGTCGTGAGGACTGAACCGAGACGAAATTCGCTCGTAAAACCAACACTGAAACCCGTCAATCAACGCTCGCCAACGTATCCACTATTTATCTTTATAATTCGTCCACTTCCTTTTTTGTGTGAAGCTTTCGAAAGAAAATTCTCTTGAAAAAAATAAAAGTTTTATAGAATTACTCCTACGATGGCAATTTTCTATTTGATCTATAATGTTTTCACAAAGGATACGGTGCTGTGACGTGCGATCTGAAATATTATACCTACTCGTTGCGATATAATAATGGTATGCTTGAACATAATAAGGTTCTTTGTTTTCTGTTCCGAAATAGATTTTATTTTCTCGGAATTTTTTCCGCATCTGTTGTTGTTTACTTGATTTTGCCAATAATACGTCAATTTCGTTCGGATCGCCAACCAATTTTAACAATCTCCACATAATGCGTATTTTTTTTTAATTTCGTTTTGTTTTCTTTTTTCCAGATACACATATTTTCAAGCGCGCTTTTTATTCTTTTATTTTGCAAAATTAACGAGGCCGAAACGGTAAAAAGAGGAAACGATTTCCCATGGGTCGCTCTGCGCGCTTCGTATGATAAAAATGGTAATTTGTAGTCCATATTTGTATGTATGAATCGCTACGCCGTAGTTGTTTATGTACATTTTTTTCATACTAGGACAGTAACGTTTATTTATCTAACCTGTTTTATTCTCCTCTTTACCGTAGCACACTTTCAAAAGTATGCAAAGAATGGCTTTTTTTACATTCGCGATAAATTCAAAGGTATTTCGATATCGAACGTTGTACGAGTACTAAGTATTTAAATTTGAATTTTATTCGAGAATCGATTCGTAGCACGGAGAATTCTACCACCCGAGCCGTGAGAAATGTATTTTCTTCATTTCTCGTCACAGCTGAAAAGGTTGAAAAGTTTCCATAGAGACGCGCACGCAGTCTCCTTATATATTATTTATATTCGACGTCTAGCGTTATTCTGGAATTCTTAAGTAGATATACAACGCGCATACATAATAAAGGTTAATGGCGAGCGTTTCAAAGGACCCGACATGGAAAAGCGAACGCGCGAGCTAATTAGCGACTTCGATCTATCGACTGGTGCGGTTCGTTCGACTTTCTGGGTAATTGAAACCGGAGAAATTCGAACTCGGGCTAATTGGGTTTTGTATGGAAACGTTTAAATGCATCCAGAGATGGTTCGAATAATGGCGTCTGTGCGAGATCGGGTCGCGACTCTGCGGCGCCGACGTCTGAAAATTTCATTACGGTGATCGATACTTGCGAACTTGCATGTTTGCTAGTGTATCGAACTGAAATCCTAGATGCGGGTTATGTGATGCTTAGTGAACGATATACGATTTCGTTAATTATTCGTTGCACACCGGCTCGACGTTCGATTTGGCAAAATCAATTATAGACTTACAGTCGGCGTTCAGTTTGTTACGCGTATGCGATTTCATCTATCGAATCCCGCTTCGGAGCTCGACGCAAATCGGATTCGTCTAGCGAAATTTATTTCCATCATTTATTTCACTCGACCGTGCATATATTTCTATAAGTCGTAAAATGTTTTTTTTTTTAATAAATATATTTAATAATGTTTCATCGTGGTATGTGTAGATTTCAAAGCATTTCATTTTTCTTATAATATTTCCGCGATATAAGTTTTGAAGTTTCAGCCTTTTCTAGAACGTCTTAACACAAATTCTTGGAAGTTTCTTTCAAGATACTTTTCAACTTAATTCTTTCCAGAGAATTTTCTCCTTGCACTATTTAAATGTCATTTGACATTTTCCTCTAGTATTTTCAGTTATTTACCTATTTCTCAAAATAGTTTTTGTATTTATACATCACTTACATATAATTTTATATGATGGTTGTGAGGTTTAATTAACCTTTTTATTTGAAACAAAGACACATTTATTGTGAATGAGAAAATAATTTCACATATAATTACTTTAACTTCATTCGTTAGTGTTTTTTGTACGTCATTTTATTCGATTATTTGTTTTTACATTCATCATTTAGTAGATTACATACTTCATATTTGCATTTTTATGCAATTTGACAACAACAGGTTCGACGTAGCGTAAAAATAATTGCCAGGAAACGGATGCTCCACAAAACGGAAGAGGGCATCTACCGCAAACTCTATTGAAATGTATATAAATGAACTCTTACTTTTGTGTTGTGAGTTTTTCAATGTTCGAACGGCAATAATAAAGTTAAATGATTTATTTCTTTGAAATTTGAATCGAATAATT
Source organism: Cheumatopsyche charites (assembly GCA_024721215.1). Classification (NCBI taxonomy): domain Eukaryota; kingdom Metazoa; phylum Arthropoda; class Insecta; order Trichoptera; family Hydropsychidae; genus Cheumatopsyche; species Cheumatopsyche charites. The sequence goes on from CM045574.1 coordinate 7,560,999, forward strand.
TTCACGGGCCGCGTTGCGAAAAGTAGACAGCCCTTAGAAAAAGTTGAGTGATAAGCCCTCGCTAAGCTTAAGCTGTGCACAAATCCGGAAGAAAGGTAAAACAAAAGTTGGATTGAAATTCTTCAAGCAGACAAAGGAACTTTTTAAATCAAAATTATAAATTTGTTTTGTTGCTTCTCAAAGTAGAGAAATGCGTGGTTTGAAGTATTTTCATGTTTATAAATATTGTATACACGAAGTAACAGTTATAATGAAACTGATTAAAATATGTATGTTTTTATCACTAATAAAAAAACTCATAGATTCATGGATAGACAGTATTGTTTCGCATTTTACGAGTTTTCTTGAAAAAAGTTCAGTAGTCAGCGTTGAAGCGAGAGTGATACGGGAGATGTATTGAACCTGCGCATGGTTCAATCCTCAGATCAAAGTTTTATATATAAAAGCCTTTCGAAGAAAATGTTCCAGCAGTCAAAGTTTATGTTATTGTTATGACTTCCTCTCGGAATGTTTTTGTTTCCTTTTCTTTTTTTCGTTAACGTTTTCTACGTTCGCGTTTTTACCCTTTTATTTCCACACGGAAGAAACTCGCATGAAAAACAACAATGGTTCTCTTCCAAATTTTCCGTCATATTCCCGACGCAATAAAGATACCCAATAAATTTCGGCTTCGCTACAAATGAATATATTCTCCCTTTTTACGAACGTAATCTTCCACCGGTGAAAATGTAAACTGAACAGCAAACAGCAAAAAACTGTTCTTTCATTAAATCTAAATTTGTTGATATTCAAGATGAAATTTATTTGAATGATATTGAGAATAATGTGAGAATATAAAATGAATACATTGTGTTTTATTGCAAACAAATTGCATTAGTTGAATCAAATGGAAAATATTTATTTTAGTTCGTACCATATTGCTCATAACTGCAGTCATATTTGATTAACATTAAACTGATGTGTTTACAAATTGTTTATACATTCACTTATCATTTATAAATTCACTTATCGTTCATACATGTTTCATTTTCCACATGTTTCACGCATTGAATTATTGTTCAAACATTGAATTTACAATTTGAATCATACAATTTTTAATCTAACACTCATTGAAACCACCAAACAAACACAAACAGAGCGTCAAGTGACAGACACGCCGCAGCGTTTCCGTAGCCCAAGATAGCTTTCGAAATAATTTTAATTGTGTCGTGAAGTATGCGGTTAAATGTCGCGCGAGGGCTTTATGAACACCCTCTTCGCACATAATGTGCGGGCACAGTCGTCCCGGCTGCGGCCACCTCACTTAAATACCTGTCAAGCGAAATACCTCAGCGCTTACAAAGTGTGGTTCCTGGTCCTTCGGCTTCGGTCATCCCGTGACACTTTTCAGACCATTCATCAACCGACCGCGGAGTGCAGGCCGCGGCGACGAAGGGCCCTAAGCCCTACGGCTATGCCTAGAATCTTTAGGGTGCACGGTGCGCTTTTATGTATGTCCGGGTTTAACGACCGTGGGCGTTATCCGAACGGGATATATCTTCACTCACGCACCGGGCCTCGTGTGTGGAAAGCGGGGGCCGAAACGAAAGTTTTCCACGAGATTTATGCCCCGGTTCGGGTTCTGGTTCGGGTGTGGGGCGTTATCTCGCCCAGGAGTTGAAAGTTGAGAAGCCGTCGTCTTTAGCCATTGTGCTTTCGTTTCTATTTATCGTATTTATGGGTTTCGCTGAGTGTTTTAACTTCTTCGAGATTCGATCGAGTTTGATTGCGTTCGACGGTATGGCCGATGCGAAATCTCGGTCGAATTAATTTAAACGCTCGTATCTGGCGCATCGTTTAATTTGCGCGTCTTATGTTCGATTGGAGCTCAATTGTTCCTTGCTTGTGATCAATTAGATTTGATGATTAAACGAAAATGTCCCAAAATATATATTTATTTTTCACTAAATTATAAGTATTATCTTTTTTTTTTCTACTGAATGTTTACATGAGTTAAACGAACAAGTAAATTACAATGAACACTCCATTTTGCACACAAAACGTTCGTATAAGCGAAATTCACCCAGTCACACGCACGCCGAGGGCGAGAGAATGAGACACATCTGCATAAATCACAAAAGTAACGCATTTAAAATTATGCTAGCTGAATTTTACGCGAGCCCGGCTCGAATTTGCGACTCGTGTGTATAAACCGACGTGGAACTTTGAGTGTTTCGCTCGAGCACATTTCGGTAGGCGCTCTTACTTACTTACTTGCTTACTTACCTACTGCCTCGCACATTCGAGACGAAGACGAAGATTAGATTATTTTATGTACGCACGAAATTGTTCCTCGAGGCGTGCGCGCGAGTTGAACCTTCGCCGTATTGTCTCCTCTGCGCGTTAACCTTAACGTTTACGTTTACGGCCGCGTTAACCGCGACGCGTTTCGACGTTTGAATATGAAAGTTTTTCAACGCAGACCCAACCCCTTTCGTTCGGGCCTGATTTATGCTCTGCCCCGAGCTTAAGTCCCTCTCAGGGGCTGTTTCGCAGATGAACGGTCCAGATATAGGGCGGTCGCAATTAGGGAGAGGTCGCGGCTGTTTCCTTGCTCGCAAATTTCGACGACACTTTATATCTGCGGCCGACTCCGTTCTTAATTCAATCGCAGAAACTTCGGAAGTGCGAATGCGTCGGGGCGACCCCTGTGCCGAAGAAGCCGCTGCGGCGCAATTAAAATCGCGTAATTAAATTCGGATTGTTTATCTCTCTCTCTTTATCTTCGGTGCGGTGTGCGTTTTGTTGTGTTCGCTTGTTTCACCGAAAGGAGACGAGCGAAACGTATGGGGCTTAAATCAATTATTGTTCCCGCGCTCGACACTTCTGTTCAACGCTTCTGCGTTATTGCCTTTGTTCTGAGCGAGTGCGCTTTTTCGACGAGGAATTCGCTCGGATGCCGCATTCATCACATTGTCTTTAAATTATTATAATGCCGGCACCCAGCAGTGAAAGCGATACATAATATCGAACGAATTCTTGCAGATTTACATATTTCATATATAATACATAGATAATGCGAAATTTCCTCACATTCCACAATAGAAAATTTCATATGATGCTCTGTGACCCATATTTTTTTACAAGTATGTTTTTTTTCGTTTAAGCATTCCTTGTACTTAATAGAAATGTCTATATACTTGGTGTCGTTTAACATCGCACACTTTGGCGGAACAAATTGAATTATGCATATGAATCGAGCCCTAAGGCGCGTAGGCTGTGTCACCTTATTTTGTCCGGACGCACTCAACTCGGTATCTTATTAATTTGGGGAGAATTCCCCAGAAAGACGAGCTCCTCGATTGGCCAATGGGAAATATAAATGAAAATTTTTGCACAAGAAAAAGCCTCCAGCGGCTCGTATACTTCAGCCGATGTGAAATGAAAATTTTCATTTTGTCGGATTTATATTAAACACGATGGTTTTTCGCGGGAGCACGTTTTCAATTGCCGCCGTCTTTCGAAGCCCAGATTCATATAGTCATATCTTTTTGATTAATATTGATATAATTTTTACACTTGCTTTTAAAATATTTTGGTTTTTGATGATATTCATTATTTTAATTTGTACTTTTATAAACGAATTTTCGGATTAAATGTTTCTAGATTTTAAACAACCAAATTAAAACGATTCTTGTATTTCCTGTATGTATTTTTTCACCTTAATTTTTGTTTCGACTTGTAGTCTATTTGTGGGGCGAACAAACTCAGCTTGTTTACATATTAAAATGAGAGGAAAAATTATATGAAAAATGGAAAAAGTTTTCTCGAGCGAATCATTATGCATATGTGAGCTTTAGCGAAAATATATTTCGTGTTCAAACGGGATTAAAATCTTTTTAATATTGAAAATTCTAGAATAAATTACATAATTATCTTTAAATATACAGATTGAATATATCTAACGATTTAATTTTCGTTCGCGCATAATCTCCCTTTTAATTTTAATCCCATTAAGCACGTCGATCGAACACCACCGGAACATCACAACAATCGAATTGCCCTCTCAAAACGGAAAAATCTCGAAAGTAAATTTTCGATTGAGACGAAAGAACCCATCGAGAACCCCCTAGATTCGGACGATCTTACACACGTACATAACTCTCCCTCTCCATCGACGGTCGTTAGTGCTACTTCTGCAGCAGAGCAGCGCCGCCCAGAACGAGGGTAGGCGAGATCCCCAGTCGCTAATGACCCCTGGCCCGCCTCCAAAACATAATTGTGCACCGGCGAGGACCCTCGTCCTGGCCATGCTAGATCCTCTGGATCCCCTCGGAAGCCTTCGTGGGTAGCTTCGAACAGATAAGCCTCCCATACCGCGGTTGTTTACGCTCGATCGTGTTCAAAGACTGTTCAAACATTCGCACTGTCGGTGTGGTGAAAGTGTTTATATATGACGATGAAATAGGCCAAGAGGATCATCTGGCATGTTGGCGATTTTGAGAAAAATACGCTTAAAGTTAAGCATTTACTTATATGTATTAAGATTCGATGATATATCCAGCACAGGTTCCGAATTCGTTCATTATCATTTTGCCAACAAACACACATGCCTACGTAGAACTAATTCCTGTATTTAACTCAATTTCGAGAAACAATGTCAGATGATCCCTTTGGCCTATTTTGTTGTCATATATGTATGTATATGCTGTGTTGTGCTGGGATATGACTTTGAATTGTGTTTTAGTTGGTCGGAATTTAGGGCGGGTTCGATTGCGCGTTTGTCGGTCGGTCTGTTGTTTGAGGTCGATCGCTTGATGTGTGATGTTCGGATGTAATTGTTTTAATGTATAAATCCTCTTTTAGTATTAATATTTATTTTTCAATTTATTTTGACTAATTATTATTTTTTAATTGTTGCAGGTAATGGAAAATTTATGCAAATTCCCCTTTGCATCTGTGAGTACCTGCTTTTTTGTACGTGATATATGGTACATGTGTTGGATAACGTGTGAAAATTATGAATGGCGCATTTTCACACATAGGGTACGTACGTCGTACATATATGGAAAGGCTTTTCAAACTTTGCTCTCCAACGATGCAACTTTTGTACTGACTTCTTCGTTAGGTCGTAGCTTCTCTTTATGGCGGGTGGAAAATTTCAGTGAAATTCAGTTCATTAATCACATTGTCACACAAAACGACCCACATTGCTGACGAAAATTTAACCGTCGCGTGTAAAAAATAAACATGGAAATAGCATATGTGGAGATGAAATATATTGTATTATTTTGCAAATATTCACATTTCGTTTTAGTACTCGCTCACCTTTTCGATATAACTGACATAACTTATTTGAAAATAGCTTCCACGTTTCTACTGTTCTCGAGTAACTTCCCTGAAAAGCTTACTAAGGATCTATATGTTGGTGCAAAACTTTGAAACCTCAAGTTTCAAACTTGAATCATACGCTCGTCCCCAGTCTATAAACTATGTATGACTTTGTTTCGAACATTATCTGATTATCGATACAAAATCATCGCGTTATATCACGTACTAAATAGTAAGCATTCATCCAGCGTTATCTGCAACATCGTACCATGATCCCCTTTTCAAGATGTGTACGTCTTTTCTTGTTTCTGGAGAGCTTCAGTATAGGTCCTTCGTTTTTTCTCTCCGGAGGTATTTTCTTTCGTTACGCGCGAATATCGTCGTGACCGCGTTCGCAACATAAATCATTTCTCGAAAATTCTACAAACGCCGTGTCCCTTATCCTTAGATTAATGATAAAGTGTCCACTAAAGTGATATATATTTTTTGGTATGCTAATATATCAAAAGAACCGTCTCAAAAATTAAACAGGAATAATTTATACAGTCGCAATCACTTAATGCAGATTAAGCCTCTATGCTCATTATTTTTCATTCGGGCAAAAACAAAGAAAAGTCATTATTCGAAACAAGCGCTCTTATCATTTTTAAAGAAAATCGGTATATACTTTTACCTTTTATTTTCAAGGCACCTCTTCAGACGTCGATCGTTATTTATTCGCTTTTATTTTCGCTCCGCTACTTATTTACGTATCGATATTTTTTTCTCGTTGCCTATAAATTATTGTTTGATAATCTTAACGAGTCGGAGCCGCCTTTGTATCCGGCACCGGATTGGAAAACTTTCGTTAGAAAAATGTTTGATCACGCCGCATTTCCTCGCTCGCGTATCAAAAGTCCCCAGTAATCTGCGATCTACAAAGGCCCACCGTCCTCCCTTTCCTCCCACATCATTCCCGGCACATTCCATTGTATTCGGAGCCCGTGTACACGTTTTCAATACACTTTTTTTCGGTGTGCTACTGTCGTATTTCCTTGTCAATCTCGCAACGGAATACTCCCGAGTATAAAAATTGCTTTTCGATCCGACGCTCTGTCCTCCCCGCACTCCCGAGTCGATCCTCTCATACGCCGTCATCAATCTTATTTAAGCCGCGCATATAAAAGCTTTTCACTCGACTATGATAACAATTCACTTTCGGCGATGAAAATGAATACAGGTGGGTTTCAGACGAGATATGCGAGCACGTGTTCGCGTACGTTCCGAAACTCTCTGCAAAAGGATTTCGTATCTTTTAATCGTTTCTCTCAAAGGTTGAACGAAACTACCGTCAGGTTTGAATTCAGATTTTCCTTTGTAAGAATTTTCTCTTTGACATATAATATGAACGTTTCGTATATACATATGTAGTTTGTTTCGAATATTATTCAGGATGCTTCGCATAATCTATTTTTCCGTATTCATTGTTGAGCGCTTTATTGAATTTAAAAAGAATTTCCTTTCTTCGATGGCACGGTTTTCCTCGAATCGCTGCAACGGTTTTCCGCGACGGCACTACAATATTGAACCGTCTCCTTTGCCTTTATGGACGATAAAGAGAATGTGCTCACTTCCATCAGCAGCATCAGGTGCATGATGATTGCGGTGGCCTTCGAAAGGATATTGCGAGATGTGCTCGAAGCAGCGACATCTGAGCCGAATATTCGACAGACACGATATGAGAATGCGAACCGGAGGGCTGACTACGTTACACACTCTTTATTACTTCTGCGAGGCTTTTATTATATTCTGTGTCGTATATAAGTGTGTTTCGCGCGAAACATCCACTCTGTTTGCACATGTGTACATATGAAGACATAAAAAGTCAAAGGATACAAGTGACATTTTTACAAAATCGAATTATGTACAGGAATCGCTTCTATGTATGCTCATATATTTGGTGATAAATGATATATACGAATTAAAAAATGCTGGGATTTCATCAAATCACTCGATCTCCTCCTCATGCTCAATTTTAAACGTACTTTTTTCGAACTCATTGCGAAGTCACTTGTACTATTTGGTCTTTTCAGTCGTCATATGTGTTCGAATGAAATTGTGTAATGCCTTTTGAGGGTATGCGTGCGCTCTTTTCATACGGAGAATCGTAAATATTGGGAGTGTCGAGCGTTTTTTCGATATGTGCGTATTGTGTTGCTTTTACGACGAGGGGGTCGTTCAGAGATTTTTTATGTCGAGTTGGGAAAATTTTCGAACGTCTTTCGACGGATCGTTAACGATTTTTTCGGGCAATCACTTCGGAAATATAAACGTAAATAAATAAACGCGGAAAATCTGCTTCTCGAGCGCGCTTCTTTGTCAGATCATTGAACGGTTTTCCGAAGATGTCAATAAAATGTAAGCGGAATTAAATACGTTCTATATTTGTATTGTATAAATATCTTTTATATTATTTTCACGTTTTTATAGTAGTTAAGTTATATATTATGAAATCATATTGTGTCGAGATGGATGTGTCTTGTAGTTACAAAGCGAATTTTCGTTTGGTCCGTTTCCGCCCGGGTTAATCAGTTCAAGGTGTACGTATAGCCGCGAGTTAGTAAGGAATTTCATTTCAGTTTCTGATGTAGCACGTAAAATATTATGTGTGTTTGGAAAGCGATTATCGTCTGAGCTTAAAGCCGGAAGATGTTGCCTAGCGAACTCTCCGATACAAATGTACAGAAACCGCACCACTTAACTCCTATAAATGAAATCGTTAGTGTCTACCCAATTTTCCTTTATCCCTCGTTTTGCCGGTGCGCGCTTTATAGCTCGATGCGAGCGTACGTGAGAACGTCTACACACCTCCAAACGGATATAATATAACCTCAGCGGTTCCCAAATTTATTCATCCCTACGATTTTTATAAATTGAAAGAAAATCTAGAACAAAACTCCAGACACCCATTTTTTCCCCTTGTTGTTATGTTTGAAAAACAAATTTTGATTATATTTTAATATTGCTCAGTGATGAAGTCAGATGTCCATTGGAGTTAAAAATGTTTTTATAACATTAATAGATGAGAGTACATATATCATACATGGTATTTCTCCTTTTATGACATGGCAGAAAAGGTCACTTCTAGGTCAGTAAATTTTTTTTTTCAGAATAATTTTAAGCCACCTTAAAAATTCCGCGAAACACATTTGAGAAAACGATAATGTATGTACGCGCACGTACAAAATACACACCCACGTGCCGTTTTATAAGACTTCGCCCGAAGGCTTCGGCCCAAGGGCCCTAAATAAAATTCGTTCGCGCATTTCCAGGTCAGGAAGGACTCCGTTTTCTCGGGAAAAATGCGTCGAACGAAAAACGAGACCTTCGGCGACGACGACGCAGAAAACGCTACGAGATGAAATCGACGAGTTTACGCATCGGATGCGAACTCTCCTCGATGCCGAACTTGTAAAGTCTCACTTTTGATGTCCGGAGGTGCGTGCGTGACTGTGTGTGTTTTTCGGATTAGACCGTTTCGACCTTTGGCCCGAATTGAACTTTGACGGAAATCCGCTCTAGTGCGCCCTACGGATGGCCCTCGACGTCGATGAAGTCGCGTATCAGGTGACCTGAAGTCTAGTGGGGATTTTTAGTGGCTTTTAGTGGATATTTTGTGCTTTCATGTCCGTTCTTAGCTGTACGTGCGTCGTTATTTTCTTTGTTGTCTACGACTTATTTTCGTTTATTATGTAAGGGGATGATATGAGCCGTTCAGTGTGTTTAGTGATTGATTCCACTTTTCGTGAAAAAAATTGGATGTCAGAGCTCTTTGTATAGTCATGACTTTTTGTGTATGAAATATGTTTCCCGAATGATAATACTAAATACCATTAAATGGCAAAATTAGTTCGGTGCATGATTCTGTAGGTCCTCTAATGTGAATTCGTAGCTTATTATAAACGAAAGTTATATGTTTATAACTTCAGATAAATGGAATAATGAAGGGAATTTCGAAAAATGTATTGAATATTTTTCATGGTTACGTTTTTCACTGAAAGGTTTATATTATGAAAGGTGCGAATGTTGTTTTTCGAATTAATTCTTATATGTGTCGGATTTCTTTGTTATGAAAAAAGCGTTTACAATTGAAAATTATTGATTAAAATTAGATTAGCGTGCAAAGTGGTGATTTTGTGCACACGACGCGCTCCTAAATCAATCGGTGCGTTTGTTCGAAACGTAAACGCGCACGACTTCGGAAGCGAATTCTCTCCGGTTTTTAGTGAAACATCCGACTCGGCTGATTTATTTGCACCGGTGTTATTTTGTAATAGAAAACGGAATTAAGCCAACAAGCTCGAATGCCGTCAGATAAGAGCCAGATTTATTGCGTTTGATTTGGTCCGCGAGTCCCGGTGCGATTTGATACACGCACCCCCGCTTTAAAATCGGCTTACCCGCGGGCTTTTTGTGAATTCGTATGTACGCATTTCGCATAGTGAGCGAGGCTATATAATTTTTACGTCGGATATAAATCCGTCTTTACGCCGTGCATATTGTATCTGAACGTCCGCTTTATTATTACGGTCGTGTTCTTGCGGGGGTAACCTATAGAAAAACAGGAGCACTAATCATAAAAAATGGTTGTTAAAAATATATTTTTCAGGGTTGCATGACGAAGCCTATCATGACAACGGCGTCTCTGGGAACCCTGAGGTAGGACGCTCCAAGTGCTCAATAAAACTTTCCATCCCTTCGGCTTAAGAGCGCATGAATATTTATGACGGATGATTAACACGCGAAGATTTTTTCCTCGGGCATTTCTATGAAAATTTATGGAAAGTGCTCATTTTGATCTAGATTCAAATATTTTTCGATATGTGTGTTTAAGAAAAATGCGCCTCTTGTGTTACAAGAAAAATATACATACTTGTTAAAGGATAGCTTATTCGAAAATTAGTTTCTGTTTTAACGCTGATTAATTAAGCGTTGAAACGAGTTGTGTCAAAAAGGGTTTTGTTTACAACTATACTATACGTCATTGTATACTGTTAATCTCTCATCACTATCAAAATGATTTTATTATCATAATTAATACATTATTTCAAAGTTATAAGTGAAATTTAAGGCAGTTAATTTTGACGCTGCACTGAATTCGCATTTCTTAATTCGCCGATTACGTACGTTAGCCGCGTTTCACTCGAGCTGTATTATCTCTGCGTCGTTATTTCGTTTTCCGTATAAAATATTTTATATACGAACACCGTAAACGAGTTTCATGGTCTCGAGTTTAGTGCAGTATTTTGCGTAGACGGTCATTTGAAAGAAAATGGGCAGATAAGAAAAACTGGGCGGTACGGGAGGATATGGTGGAAAAATTTTCTCTCTTCCCAAAGGAAAACCGCCTATATCATTTTCGCAACGTCCTGCTTCGTGTCTTGTGTACGAGATAGCACACGATTAATGTTGCACGGAATTGCCGAAAAGTGTCACATATTTCTTCTATTTTTTTTATATTATTAATAATACGCTACATTTATTTTATATGCACATCGATATCCTAATTATCATTTGAATCGTACAGTGTCTATAAACATTATCTTAATTTGAATGAAAATTAAGAAAACAATTTTCATTTATATTTTTTGATGTTGTTTATAATATTTTCTGTATGTTGTACTAAATCACATCTATAAAATACTTCAGGCTGAAGTTAAGATTTTTCTGTGTAATATAATACTAATAAGGTATCGCAATATCGTAACGTTTCTATAGGTTAGAAGAAAACTCTTACGATTTAGGTCGACATTTTGCACTTGAGAAATCTTTGAGATGGCTATTTTATTTCATATCTGACAAGCAATAAATAATAAATGAGTATATTTCATGTTCTCTTTTTAATATATAATATATTGAATTTATACCCATACATTTGTTTTGTGTTCAGTAGAAAATCTCCAATATTATTTTATGGAAATTTCATTTGGATTAAAATTTTTCTACTGCGAAAAACATTCCATTTCAATTTTAATACATATGAATCGAGCCTTTTAAATTATTTTATTTTTATTTACGCATTGCGTACACTCAATCAATGATATTCAAACTTCTCCATTTAACAAACATATTTTTTCAATTTAAAAAAATATATTCAAATTATTTCAGACAAAAGTCGTAGTATAGGTACAGATATTCCTATGTTTTTCACGATAAGTAAAATCAGCAGTAGCCGAAAGTTTGCAAACACTGGTCCAATAGGCATACGCATTCCGCGTATAAACCAGGAGGTCTGGCTAATATTTTCGCGAAGGCGCGACACTTTTATTGCTCGGGCAACGGGTGAAATAGTGGTGCCCCGGGGCAGGAACCAACTCTAGCCCTCATCAATCATTGGCCGCGTAAATAAACACGCGGTTGGGTTCAAAGCGACCCTTACGATCGATTCCAACCCAAATCCACCCTATCGATCCGCTGCTCGAACACTTGAACCAATTTCGAAAAATCATTTTTGAAATCGACTAAATTTCAGGATGCAGATCGTGTACTGTTTTCGTGTTTTCTAGTGGAAAACGGAAGAAAGTATTTCCGTTTCGATTTTCCTCTGATTTGTGTCAACTCTTCTCCAATATAGACATTGCATCTCGATGTTCTACTTTTAGATTTTTTGTAAGTACACCGAAGAAAATGTGCGAGCAAAAAGATTTTCTTTTGTAATGCAATTCCTTAGCATTTTCTATGACTATGCTGATTTTCGCGATGGTTTTGTTGACCTTTTCAACTCCATGTCAAGTGTGGCTCAACCCCGTTTGTTCTGCATAATTCCATTCGGAAAATTCTATAGAGTTAAAAGAGTTATTGATTTAAACTCAAAATTTCCTATAAATATAAATAAGATTCCTTTAGTTCCGCTTAGTAGTTGCTTTGTACACAACTAGACCGCCCTAATAATTCGACACAGAGTAAAACTTCGAGTTTCCCTTCGCAACATAACATCGACCCGTCCAACTGACGTTCCGCTGTACACAATAGAGATCGCTCGCTCTATCTTGTCTCCACGATCCGCTCTCTCGAGATACGACTTCGGAGCAACGAAGGTCCTCACTATCGACCCCGATAGAGGGTTTTCCGCGAAGTCCTTTCTGTCGTCGACGAAACGAGAGGAGACACGCGCCCAAATAACGGCGACCTTTCCAGTCTGCCCTTCCGACGGTTTCCCTATGGCCATTTGTCCCGGTCGCTCATTTACCGCCGGGACGTCCCAGCTTCCGTGTCCCGTCACTCGTGATCTGATGTGTGTACTTTATTGTTGTTGTTGAGTTACACGGTTCGCGGGCACAAAGCGCGCCTCGTATCCGACCTATGTTATGTTATGTTGTTACAGTGAAATGTTATTTGCTTTCAATAAATAATTCACTCGCCTTTGGCATTTAATTTTAATTGAAAATTTAAAAATTTTCATATTTTAATTAATTTTTTGAATACATTTTGAAAATTGCTGCATTCAATTTTTCATTATAATTGAAAAATTATTTCTTTGAATTTTTTATAAGTATTTATTTTGCAATTTGTTTTGTTATTCTCCTCTGTATTGTATGTATTATATTAAAGTTGTTTTTACGAGTTTTTGATTATCATAAAATGAGAATAGCCTTTTTTTTCACATTCACTTTGAGATAAAATTTAATATTGGATGAAGATGATTGATTGTGCTTAGTACAGAAATTGTTTCTTTTTAATCAAACTGAGTTAATTTAAGTACGAAAAACGAAACTTCCCACCGCATGCTCGTTTCGGTTCTTTTTATCTTGCTCTCTTCTTGCAATCTCGACTGTAACATCTGCGCCGGACGAAATGGAAATCCTTCGGACTTTTCTTTTTTCCTGCCATTTTTTTCTATCCACCGAACGTTTTCATGTATAATACATACGTATTATATCCGAAATATATTGCAAATACGGGGGAGAATACACACAAGCTCGCGCACACTACACTACACTACACCACACTACCTGAAGGAATCGAGGACCTCTTCAAACATTATTTTCCCCTCTGATGACGACGACGGGGTTCATGTTGCGTCACAAGTGTTAAATATGGCCTCGCTCACACAGAAGCCTTCATAGTATACCTTGACAATTTAAATATAGAATCCAGCCGTATTATTCAGCGAGACATCTTCAACGCAAAAGTATCGATTTCCGACTTCGCACAGCGACGCGCAAACAATAAACATTTAATTGAATAAAGAGGAAAATTTAATACGGCGCCGCCACGGTACATTACCGCTAATAAAAGCGGACGCCTCATCCCCGTTTCGAAAGCGAAAAAATAGGTAAGCAAAGCGCCCGCGTATATAAATCGGCCTCATTTAATTACTTTTAACAAGGGAAAATAGCATCAGTAGTGACGCAGAGTGCTCGCTAATGGCACTTAAGCGACTTTATGGGGGCCGCTTGTAGGGCCGCGGGCGCGATTTACCAGCCCTTGCGGACCCTCGTTATGGACTATGTACTGTGCCCTTTTGCAGAGGTCCCGGGGATTCCGGGGACGTAGGTAACCCTCATTCGGACCGGCAATCATTCGCCGCGGTTAATTATTGTCGGTGCGTCGTTGTTATGCCCGAAGGCTTCGATGGGTTTTAACGACCGAAGCGCTCGCTCTCGGGTTCGATTTTCGTCGGTTTCGCCTTCAACTTTTAATGGTTGGATTTTGCGGTTTTTGAATGTTCGAGAGTTTAGTTTTAAACAGGATGTCGAATTCAGTTTGAAATCACGACATACGTACGTACAGCTCGGCATACGTAAATTTTCACCTACAAATAATACTTTACTATGCGTAAAATCCGTGAAAATTTGTGCTATTCAACAGATTAATTCATTGTAATGTACGGGAATAAATGCTTCGACATACGTACTGGAACAAATTTTATACGTATGTCGAGGTTTTACTTTGATAATTGAAGTATCTGTGTAAAAAATGTGCTATAGAATCGTTTTCTAAGTATGATATAAGTGTCTTCCAGCTCGAAGTTCGTCGGTGAATTGTGAAGTTCGCATGAAACTTTACGCTATCGTTTTACCGTTTAGTTCGATAGAGCGCAATTTGTTGGCAGTTATAGATCGATCAACGGCGTCTAGGGTAAGGAAGATGACACATGCACTATCGGAGTCGTTCATTTATACTGCGAATACGCTAATGAGTCACTCTGCGTTAATCGAAATTTCCTCTGTAAGAGGACGAACGAAGCCGGAGATCTCGTGCTCGATGTATAGGGAAGAGTTAATGAAGGGAATCAACTTAACGACACGACTGGAAAGAGGTATTTAGTTAGTGAGATCCGTCTAAATTAGTACCGGATTAATACCGCCAGGCTGAGTTAGCTCACATCCCCGAATGGAGAACGTTCACATCCCACTCGTGTATACGGCGTTTATTAATTTTCTGCGTGTGCATTTAATTTTCATTCATAAATTATGTCATCGCTCTGTACTTTGGTTATTTCAAGCTCCATTGTTTGAAATGAACACGTGTCTGTATGTATATCAGGAGTAATTAGAAACCTACACGATTTGTATGCCGGCTATTCTATTCGATTTGAATATTTTCATGCAAAGTTTAATATTGCGAATACATTTCGTGGGACTGATTGATGCGCAACTCTTATTAATTTTACTTTCCAAAAGACAACAGCTTGTTGAAATTGCCGCCGTTCGCTAGCGAAAACAATTCGAGTTTGGAATAAATCCTCACGGGCGTATCATCGGCCTTCGAATTAATTTAATTAAACATTTAACGAAATGCCTTTTATTATTTTTCACTGGGAGAATCTAGCGAACGTTCGCCGATCGTTTTTCCAAGACCGTGGGCCGATCGCCGCCGATGGAATAACTTTATTATTACACTTCCTCGAGGTCCTCGCCCTGCCCAGACGTTGGAATCCCAAGGTGATAATCGTCCTTGTTATCGTCTCCTGGAGTCAGACATTTTCTGCACGACTATACGCTCCTCTTCCCAAGATTACGGTTCCGCCTCCCGCTCAAATTATACTGCGTAATGAGTACCCGTTTGTGTATAAAGCCCGTTCTCGTAACGACCTTTCATATCGTCCTCCTATATTCGTTTCGTATGCAAAAAAGGACGATCCACGTTTGCGAATTGGCTCGAAATGTACATCGTCGTCATCGCGATCGTAAAGGGAGCTCTTTAGGTTCACTTCCCTTTTTTTCTCTCCCTCGAATGGGTGTGTACGCTAGCGCCAATTCGATATTTATATGCAATGTCGTTAAACGAAACTTGCGAGTATACAAAAAAGGGACATTAATGCCAGAGGCTTAGTCTTCGTTTATACGAAAAAGGTTTTGGATATTGACTATTTTCTAAGAAGCTATTTATATGTATCGAATATGGCTGTTCATATTTTATTAACATTCTATCGATTTGTCTCGGGCTTTTATGTTTACGTCTAAAACATTTATTGTCAAAATTTTATAGAATACGTTTTCAATTATTATTCAGTAGTTTAATATTGAACAAGCTCTCTTTTATAATTTTGCGAATACAAAGCTTTGTACAAGATTTTTTTATTTAATTTCAAACAAATTTATAATTACGTTTTCAATGCACACACTAAAGCGTAAAAAACTCTTGTAACAATTTCACCGACGGCAAAGGCGAACAATTAATTTATTTTTATTTTCATCGTTGTCATCCGCAGTCGCGATGAGAAAAACGTGAAAAAAAGCAGTATAGAGCAGCCTTGTAGATTAATACAATTTTCTTTAATTAAACTACGTACCTCCCCATCGCGTCCGGTTCGTCCGCTGAAAATGCACGGTAAACTTCAATACGGTCCGCGCTACCTACCACTTTTGTCACTTTCGAGCGAAACGCAAAAGTAATTGAGGCCCCATGGCTAATTAAGAATGGAAATCGAGCGGGAAGGAGCTCTCTCTTTCTCCACATCGACCCACCCCGCCTACAGAATGTTCGGTCGTTGGGAAATTTTCTTGTCTTGTGTATAACGGCGGGCGGGTAACGCGCCGCTTTCATCGAAGCGGCTTTTCCGCCTTAACGACGATAATTCCGAAATAATCCCCGTGCCCCGCCCTCCCCTTGCTCCGATACGAAGGGAATTTCGGCTATCGGGGCCCGAACTAAGGCCGCCTTCATTAATGCAAATGTCCCCCGGAGCCGAAACTGGCGAAAGAGCGATTTTTCTACCGCGATAATGCGAGTCTGCGGAGTTTTTTTCCCGTCGTGCGCTGAAAACGCGCGGATTCCGAACGGTTGTAAGTGGTTAAATCGTCGCTTAAACAATTTGTTAGATTCCTTTTTTGTCTCTGAATGTTTATTTGCATTTTTTCTTAACTCTTCATCTTCCAGAACGGTGGCACAATTTTACACTTAATGTGTATACACATGTTACTAGGTTCTTTTCCCACCGTTATGTTTCTTCGTTCGCTAGGTTCGTTCACCAGTATATTGAATAGAGTAGTCCTTCCGCTTGCTTTTTCTGGAACATTCACTCTATTTCATTTAAGGAAAAGTTTTTATATCCACTTGATGAGTCGTTTTTCAAAAATCAAAATCTCAAGTCTACTATCTCTTACTCGAAAATCCACGATTAAGAAAACGCCAAAAGAGGACGCTTAGTTTTACCGCAACCGTTGCACCGTTGAAAAAATATCTTATCCTTCTCTGTACATTAAATCGTTTTTATTATGTTTTTAATCATTTTCATGCTTATTTATCGTGTTCGTTACGATCCAATCTAGTTCAGATATAAAACGGGAATGAAATGTTCGCGCTTTGTCTTATATGATTCGGTCGGGACAAAGCTTAAGCGAAAATTTTATTACGAAATCAGTGGAAAATCAAATAAAAAGGCGCTTATTCATGTTGTATGAACTGTTACCCCGGTATCACGCTGTAAAATTTTTAGAGCGCGTAAAAGTTTCATTTGAATTTTATCACAAAGTCATCTTAGTGCTGCACACAAACAAAAATATCAATGTTAGATTTGAATATCTAAATTGGATTACTGGCGATTCTTTTTCCCGTTTATTTCTCTCAAAGCGAAAATTAACTTTTCCAACTCCGTGATCGCATTTGCACTTTGACTTTTCAATTGCAGTGTTGTTTTAATATAATATTTCACGCTACTTTATTAAATTACTTAATTAAGTACTAGTTCGTACTCTCTCATAATATTTTCCAACAAAATCTTTCAGTATGCACCATGGTAACCAGGTCTACGAAGCTTCGAATAACTATGAAAGTTTATCGGCCATCGCTTGCGGGCGCTAATACGATATTTCGCTGTTCGCCGACTGCACCTCGGGGAGAAGCGAATCCTCATTTCCCTGATAAAATTATCGTATCCTTCCGGCACATTTGCTTTTATGAATCCTCGAGGAATTACAGAATGTTTTCCTTCCACCATTTTCTCGTCGATTATGTATATCTCTTGTGCGTCTTGCCGATGGATCCCAATCACCTTTGAACACCGATTTGTTCTTAAACCCAAGTATTGATAAATTCAATATTTTTCTTTTAGGGTTTTTATACTAGAATATATTTTTGTTTTGAAATTTTAATATAAGTCGAAAGAACTGCCATTTCCGGATCGTTTATAATTTCGTTCTCTATACAAACTAAGGGTGCCAAACTTAGGCGATTGAAGCAAGCTTTTATTTTAATATTGTTCGAAAACTCCAATTTAGACAGTGAATTAGCTCCGAACTTTACTTTCTGAACTCTTGTCCTCTCTCGACTTTTTCTTATTTTTTATTTCGTTTGTCGTGGATTTATAATTCAAGTTAATAAGTTGTTTCGGGCGAGAGGTGTTCTCTTAATGAGCACATTTCTCCTAGCGCCTCCGTCTCGACGCGACTCTTCGCAAAGGGACTCTTTTTCGTTCTTTAGGAACATATTTTTAAACTGTCGTTTGTCCCCAAGTTGGGCAGTATTTCTCGCACTTTTGTGCAAGCGTCGCGCAAAAAAAAAGTTTCGCCTCCCGCGAAGAGGCGACGACGACGGTTTGTGCAAATTTATGTAAAACGCGAATTTTTCCGGCGCCGCTGAAAATCTGGAAAAGTTTGTCGCCGATTTTTTTTCACTCCGGCAACAACAGTCGCGACCAGCAAGTTTTTCCTCGGCGAGGAGTCGCTTCTCGTCTCCCTTTCGTCAACTTCATAATAAGTATGATCGGACGGCTTAATCGCGAGAGAGAGACGAATCCGGTCGAAAATCACCATCTCCTCTCGAGTTTCTCGAGTAATTTAAATTTTAAATCTTTCGCGTTCTTCCGGCGTTGCTAATTGTTTGCTTTGTTCGTCCTTTTCGACCCAAAGTAGAATTTTCAATTGGAATTTAAGCATTCATGTCAAATAACGTTCCTTTTGCTGGATGAAATTCGCTCAGCGCCAACCGGAATTTTGAAAAATCAATTTCCTTTCGATTTCGATTTGGAAATATTATACTGCCATTAGTCATAATTTTCGATTCTGTGAATTGAAATTAGTCATAATATTTAGTTAGAGAAAATTCTTCTTTCTACTCTTGAGATGGAATATTGTAAAATTTATAGAAAATTTTCGAAAATGGTTTTTCATATAATTCACCAGTCAGTGGCACCTGTTACTATCGACTCGTCCTCCAAAAAAATATCCTTGGTAGAGAATCAACTTTTTTCGTTATACATAGTGGTTTTCCAAATACTTCACAAAATTTAATAAAAATCTTTATTACCTATTCATAGCCACAATATTTTTATTAAACGAGAAATTCATTCTATTAAATCTGTGTGATTTGCGTTAAAACGTTTTTCGTTTTAAATTTTTATGGTTCAATAGATTTTTTTTTAACTAATATATTTTTGATATTCACATTGTCATTTAATATGTATTATCAAATTTTATTAAAGTGAAAACGATTTTATCATAAAAGAGTTGTACGAAAGTAGAAAATTTTCACTTGTCGCATTTATTCGTTTTTCGTTCCCAAGCGTTTTCGAAAAAATGTGATATATTACTTGAAAATTCCTGTAATCCCGGTCGGACGCTTTTACAAAACATCTCGAATTTTATCCTTGAAAGCCTTATCTTCAGCATCGCGAATTCAGCTTTTTTGTTTTCTCGCGCATTGAATAGCAAATCAGAAGAATTTTGAACGAAAAGCTTTTTCGGGTTATATCCTTCGCAAAGATCGCGAGCGATGTGCTTCGGACCCTAATAGCTTTCGAATCTTTCAGATAATCGAACAATACTCATGTTTTATTAAAGGATGGTGAAACATGGGCGATTTTCGAAACAACGTACTTAAAATAAATAACACAAATGTTTTTCCTACGTACGTTTATTTAAGTTTTTCTGTTATCAGATTTGTGAATACATTATTTTTTTGCTATTTTATATACCTTATACTTTGATACTATTCATTTTTCACATGAATCTCATTTTTGCCGAAAATGGGTCGAATATAACGCGTGGCTATTTATCTTCTATATACAGTTAACGACATCCAATAATTCATTAAGCCTTTCCGTATTCCACACAATAATAGAATAATGGATTAAATTTGCATCATTAGTGATTCGAACTGTGTGACCCACCTACAAACACACATATATTAGTTAACATTCGACCCATAAACACTAGACACACACACACTATGCGAATTTCTACTACGTTCTCTACCTGCCGTACCTACGAATGCGAACTTATATCCTGGGAAAAGTCGGAAAATTACCTCCTTGCGTATTCATAACGTATTTGTATCGGGGCTAGCCGGCCGCGTCCCGATTCCATTGTATAAATCTGAAAACTTGATCTCGCGGACCTTTCAGGTTTTTTTCAGGCCCGAACTTGGGCCTTTTTATGGGACTTTTCGGCCCCGGGACGCCGTTGTCCGGTCGGACGTGACCCAAAACACGAGAATCGGACCCTTCCTTTGGCCGATACGTGGAAAAATTCGAACGATTTCGTTCTGTTCCAAAAACGAAAAAAATCCGACGGACTTATTACGGTTTTTTATTTTATTTTATTCGTATTTATTTGTGCGCGCGGAATGTGCGCTTAGAATTTTGAGGGCGAGCGTTTCGAACGTATTCGCGCGTAATTCGATTTGTTCCCTTTTCGCACAATGTGATTTCGTGTTTTCCGACTTTGCGCACGTACGTATATAAATTCATCCTTTAAGGTTTTGTCGCTACTTTCATACTATATTCGAATTTAATTTTTGAATTTGATTTAAATTAAAGCCGAAACTAGGTAGATTTTATTATATTCATATTTAATTAGTAGAAAAATATAATAAATTATGAATACTAGCACTTAGTGGGATTCCTTTGATATATAGAATGCATTTTCTACTAAAAGATCCCTCAAGGGAAAGGTGCTCAGCTTTATATGAAGGTATACTAATGGCAAAAGACCTGTCTTAATGCTTTATAATGTCAAGGGGAAGAAGTATAATTTGATAATGAATCTTCAGGGTATGGTGGTGAAAGGATAGCCGAAAGCGGGATTCTTCTTTATGGAAATGAAATCTTCGAATGATCCTTAGAGGCATATAAGTTTGATATATATTCATAAAATTCTTTGATGTTTTCTATCTAATCTCGGTTACAAATTGATCAAAAAATTTTCATTTTTTTGTATATTTAATATAAAATATGTGATACTCAAGATAATACTCGAATCAATTGATCTTAAATATCTTTCAATTTATCTGAATGTGTCGGTCATATTTTCACAACGACGTTCATTGACCATCAGATATGAGTGTGGCCTTTCGATAAACGGACACGTTTCTTCCCCTTAATCTTGATACGACTTTGCTATCCTTGGGGCGCCGATTTAGTGCGTGGGGCTGTCCATTTAGATAATAAAAATGTGTCTCGTCCCCGGTTTCAGTTTTCCTTGACGAGTCGAACGCGTCCACCTATCCACATGGGAAATCACCACTCGGATTTTCTCTTTGCGCTTTCAGTTTTATGGTTTTAACGTCGAGGAAACGCTGGCTTCTTCTTCCACCAGCAACATCTCGTTCGCTCTCCACCCCATGTGCCCTTTTCGATTCAACCCTTCCGAAACGAGAATACGCCCTTCGACAAGGAGGAATCGTTTCACAGTAAAAAGATGTATCTGTCATCGCAACGTATCCTTCTGCTTGGACAGTTTTTATGGGGCGTACGCTTTTATGCGCTTCGGCACTCGCTAAATTCGACGAAAAAAACGTATACGGAATAATTTCGAACGTGAGCACAATATGATCTTTTTTGTTTTATGTTTTATTTAATGTGATATTCAGACGTGTTTTTTTTTGTCGTTTTAGTCCGTGTGATGTTTTAATTTCGCTCGTTTGGATCGTCAACGGCGTTTTTGTTTCTGCTTCTGCTCGTTTTTCATCTGGAAATTTTCAACCTTTTTGTCCGGCTAATATAAAGTAGATAATGGGGAGTTATTAATTAAGACACGAAGTGTCATTTCCAAATTTAACCCCTTTTAACTGGTCCATTATGTGATATTTTATTTTGAGAGTGGAATTAGTCTGAAAATGCATTTTTTAAGCTTCTGACTCTTTCAACGCGAAATATTTCTTTTTTAAATGGTTTCATTTATTTTTTTATCTCATTAATAATAGCTATTTTTAGTATGAATTTCAAACGAAAACGCAAATATTATACATGTTTATTTTTCATTTGTATTCATTTATCACGATTCAAATACAGCACACGTATTGATACGATACGTAGTTTTTCTCTCGCGCGGAAAATCTGAACGAGAATTAGTTTGCATATATTTCCGATGGCTCTAATTGAAAAAACTCTATGAATAATATTAACTTCGAACTTTGTATGTGTAGTGTTCGAACTATTTTTTTCTCGACTTTGTTGAATTTCACGAACCAGAGGAAAAACTTATTTATCCTTTGCCCGCTCGTCTCGGTATGCTCATGTGTCGTCATACATTTTTCATGATATGCTGATGTTGCGATAGTGAAGGTTAATATGAATGGAAGAGTTATTTTTTCCATGCACGAAAAATCACTTTATTCGCAACCGTCGACGAATAAAAAAATTAAAAGAAACCTCGCGCAGGAAACCGACCGTGACCTTTTTTATACAGAAACCCTTTTTATTTCGTATCCAAGTCTACTTATTTAGTCGGATGCTTCCTACAGACCCGTTTTCTGTGAACCGCTCACATACAAAAAGTAAATCCAGAATTTTTCCTTATATTTGATATTTTATTTCTATAAGCTCACTCTCACGTTTCAGCTGTTTTGTATCATTTAATTTTTTATTCACTTTTATATTAAATCGCTTTTGTGAATACATTGATTTCATTTTTTCATAACAAACATACTCGCATTTCAGCTTATGTTTGCTTTCATCTATAAATTTTGTAATATGTTTTAATATGGATGAAATAACTAAATGAATCACACTTTTCAAGGTTTTTGAAGTATTTCGTCTATGACTATACAGTGTATTGTACATTTCTTTTAACTTATGCATACGTATGCATCAGGAGTCGGAAAGAAGAAAAGAATTTATCCGGTTTCTACGTAGAAAGCGAAGTAAAACTCCCCTATTCTTACTATTTATTTAGGCGGCATTGAATGAAAAAGTTTGCGGTTTTTCTTTTTCTTCTGCTGGCAAGGAAAGATAATGGCTTCACCCGTTTCTCCATGCAACGTGACTTCAATTAACCGTCGAGATTTCTTTCACCGAGGGATGAGCGCTCACCCGGATAGGCACACAGCCGAAGAGCGAAAATAAAATCGCGCAAAACGGACACAGAATCGTTGGGGGGCTTAGCGAGACGCGAAGGCTTTTTAGGTCTCTGTGCGACACGAAAAGGGTTTTACCATTGTCGGCAGGGCGAGAAAACCGCCCTTGAATTGTCCCCTTCCTGAACAGTTTTCGCTTCTGTTGCCGATGACTACGGATACAGAGCCTAACGAACGGAATGAGCGAACAATGTGAGAGCATTCGCCGCAGATAAGAGTATTAATTTTCCCATATATCCACCCGTATAAATAGACTTATATCTCTATATATATATTTTTTTGATCGAGTTCGAGTGATGATTTGAATTATGTATTTAAAAATCATGTATGCGAAAATAATAATTTGAATTTTAGTATCAAATACGATTGTGTACGGAACGTGTTGCGGTATAATTCCGGCCGTCGAAATGCAAAAATGACTTGATTTATATGAGAGGTGCGTTCGCGCCATGAAACTCTGCATTATGCGGTCGAAATGCGGCAAGCTTATGCAATTTAACTAGCATTTCAACGGGGTTGCGGATGCTGTGCATCTGTACCGCGTTCGTTTATAAGCGCATCCGAATAAAACGCTAAACATGCTCTCTTTTCAATATGCGAGTTGTGCACTCGCTCGTTTGTGTTAGGTACTCGCGGTTCTCTTTCGAATGCTGTCGGTTCCCTGTTTCGTTCGAATCATTTAGGAGCGAGTGGGAATCTAGGTTGAATGATCATCTCGGCTAATTGTGCGAAAAACATCGTGTTTTAATGTCTGTGTTTGCCGAATCGGTTCGGTGAATTGTGATCGCGAGTTTTCGGTCTCGGTAACGGGATTCGTTTATTATTGCAATTCATTCATTTCGCAGATGCTATCTGTGCATCTAACTGTTTATTTTATGTTGTTTGATTCATTTTTAATAATCGCTTTTTTTATTTTGATTTAGAATCGAATGTAGACATTGCATTTACGAGTTGGATCAATAAGTAAATTGAACCTAAACTATTTGTCAATTTTCCAGTCAGAATATATAATTATATGTATACGCATCAACAATACAATAAAGCCGATATCTCACATTTCACCCGCCATCCACTGTTTACAATCACATTACGCAACGCCGATAGAACGAATTCAAATTTCGAAAACGTCGAATTCGACACCGCCGACGAAATCCGAGACCTTTCAGCCTCCGACGCGACGCAAAAGGAAACACATCAATTATATAGTCGAATACCTCGAGTTCGGTGAAATATGCGCCCCGGTAGACCACAATAGATCCGCGAACCGGCACAACAAAGTTTCGACCCCGCGGCGCGTTTCGACAACCACCAACTCGGATGGCCTCGAACGAACCGCCCATCCGACGTGTGTAACTTGTTAATTGCTTTCGCTAAAAGGACCGAAATAATTACCGCCCTTCGTCGCGGATCGCCCTTTCGAAACGCCGATACGCTTTCCTTTCGGCGGGTTGCGGTTACGCTTCGGCTGCGAATTCATAAGGAAAATTTTCTCAGATCTGTCTGTTGTTGATGGTGCACGTTCTTAAGTTAATTTTGCTCGATTTTACCAAATATCAGATTCAGCGCTGCCATATTTTTTCGCTTGATTCATATGTATAGAAAAATATTTGATGAATAGTCTATTATATTACCCTATTTTTGTATTTGGATGGTTAGTGCTATTTTTGTTTGGTATTATATGGCGACTGAAAAGGGCAAAGGTACGTACATCTTATGTGGCGGAACCATATAATATGTACCATTTGGCCTTTTCAACGTCATATATGCAAACCTAATAAGTCAAAATACAAATGTATTCAACCGTACTTAGAGAAAGTTATATTCAAAGCTGAATATCTTTAATTATAATTACAATAATATTGAAAATTTGTTTAATAATCTGAAGTTAAATGTCAATACAGTTCCCAATACTTTTAATGTCGTATGTAAAACCAAAAGAATAGTCACATTTAGAGACAATTGTTGCATTCTCGACTCCAATGATTTAAAGCCACTTAGGTCCTCATATGTATTATAAAACAAATGTGTTATTTCGATTGCCGATTGTATAATTGCTTCTATGGATAAAATTTTCAGGAAATGGCATGATAATTTGCAATCTATTTTCAAAAATGTAGTCAGAAATTGCATAGATTCATCAATGATAACATTCCAAACTGCTCTGATTCTCCATTAGATCAGATAACGAAACGGATTTGCGCCATCGGACACATCAGAGCGAAAGTGGTTCACGATCTTCCCTCGGAAAAAATGAAGATGCAACCCTCGGACATCAGGTGGTTCCGTGTTAAATCCTCGACCTCGGTCTGTAGACGTCGGAAGGCTTAAACGGCGCTCAACTGGAGTTTACTCGTCTCGCACAGATCTTGATAAATTCGCCGCTTTATCCCATCTCATTTCACGGTTTAGTTTCGCCCGCTTTATAAATTCTGCTTTTAAGCGGGCTGATAAATTTCGAAATCGCTCCCGTAGCATTACGCCGAAATTGCGTGTTATCATTTTATCATGCGCACGTTTCGTATAATTGAGAATTCTAGTGTAAAATGGCCTTGATATTTTAA
This sequence comes from Cheumatopsyche charites, assembly GCA_024721215.1. NCBI lineage: Eukaryota > Metazoa > Arthropoda > Insecta > Trichoptera > Hydropsychidae > Cheumatopsyche > Cheumatopsyche charites. The sequence continues at coordinate 7,586,648 of CM045574.1, forward strand.
GGTACGAATATAGAGTTCTTATTCTTGATTATTTTTTCAATAGCGCTACAGTCGGATTTAGGCTTTTTCTTTTGATAAGGGGTGGTTAGCCCTTAGACGAAATTATCAAATATTAATTTTATCAATAAAAAAAAAACGAAAATCCGTTCAATTCTTTATCGTTAATATTCGTTCAAGCGTAAAGAAAAAACGAGAGACAAACGTCTGGGATGATTACATACATCGTACTAATGCCACTCGCCCACACAACCCCGAACCACACAAAACACGTACGCGTTCTGCGATATGAAATTTTTCCACGCTTGCGGGAAAAACACTCCATTTTTCCATCTCGCAGATACGTATACGAAAGTGCGAGCTAATTTCCACGCCTCATATTGCTTTCACCGGCGATCCATCAAACGTAATCTCGGTGCCCACCCTTTCGCCTCGACGAGATACGATTTTCGTTATTTCAGACGGGCTTAATTTTCTCGGTCCATTTTTTTCGTTTCCAAAGTCTTCCGCTTCCGAAAATGAAAAAGAGTTCAGATCTGTTTCGTCCGAGAGGGATTTATGAGCTGTTGCATACGAAGTCGAGGATCGCATTTGGAAAATTGAATTCGATCTCGCGTCGGTGACTTATAGTGCATTCGTGAATAGGTGACACTGTTCGATTTCGATTTTCGTATTTTGCCGGAGTTTGATGCGTTTTCTTCCTCGAATGGGCTGCGATTTATTTTATTTATCATTCGTATTGCGACCCAATACGAGATGTGTTGAAAACTCATAAAACCGGTTGATAAATGATCAAGTCGCTTCAAAGTTTGTTGATGTACGAGTAGATGTCGTTTATTTTAAATCTCGTCTAATGCTATTGTAAATCCAATGATAGGAATGATATTAAAAAATTTCGTATTTGCTAAATCTCAATAATTTATTTTATTTAATCGATTTTTTTATTGTTTCAGGTGAGCTGTTGTAAATTTGCATTTTTTTTTCATCGCTGAACTATCGTGTGAATTATTATAAAAAGGTTTGTGATTATAATATATGATTATCGAAGAATTTATATTTCTGTAAGTACATAATCGTTTAATATTACTCAAACATTTGGTTTTGTAAATATATCTATGCATTGATTTATTTTTCTAAATTTTATTGAAATTATAAAGATGTCTCATTCCGCGTTCTTTATTGAACGTTTAATTTATATTTCAATAAATTTTAATTATTTTATATGTTTGTTAGTATATCTAATTTAAATTAAGTGTAATACATTTTATAGTATCATGTGACCATAACTTATCAAGAGGTTATGATTATGTTTTATTCACATAATTGATAAGTTATTCGCTAATGAAGTTAATACTTGGAATTTGTATGACATATGTATCTAGTCATTGATTTTTTCATCAATAACCACAGAGATAAAACTCACGCCACTTAGATATTATATCAGCTATGACTCCACGATTAACTTGTATTTGCAGTTAAATAAATCCACTGTATTTCCTTATGATAACTAAACCATTGTTCAAATGTTTCAAAAGGAATTTTATTATTCACTGAATTCGGTTGAATCGTATGAAATTTCTTTACTTTAATATTTTTAATCGTTTTTTTTTTTGTTTCACGATTGAATTAAATTTCAATCGAAGCATATTTATAACATGAATTGACGAATTAGATTTGGAATAAAATCGAGGTTTAAAATTTTATTTATCGAGTTGATTAAAAACGTATTTTGTTTTGACGCCTTTTTCATTTTCATTGTGTATTTACATTTTTTTTTTCAAATACAATTTGAGATAAATATGTTTTTCTATGTCAAACAACATTTACCATAGAAAAGTAAACAAACAAATCACTAGATTATTTCTCATTTAATTGAACATTTTCTCAACTAACTAATTTTGAGCTATTTGTTTTCATTCATTGAACTTAATGAGACAATAAAAAATAGATAAATATGTACATGAACTTGACAAAGAAACTTTAAACTCATTCGAGTCCCTTGCACCCACTACGTATTCCAATTCCACATTAATGCCATGTAGGAATCAGACGAAATGATTTTTTAAATTTTAAATGTCATTCGATCAACCGAACAGCTTTTCGAAGGTCTCGCTCGAAATTTAATAATTTCGCAACGTAGACGATTTAGCATAATAGCTTCGAAACGAGCACCTGTCTTGTGGCCACTTAATCACGGGTTGCCAAGTCGCGGTCACCCCCTGGGCACATCAGCAAATTTGCCACCCCTTACTCCCTTGGAAAATAGGGTAATCGCTCATAGTCTAGAAACAGGAACACGATGAGGGATTCTTCTCGAGGAGAACTCCGAGCGAGGAGTCTTCTGTTTGATATTAAAATGCAAATGTTTAATGTCAGCGTTGAAAGTACCTATCCACTGTATTTTCTCTTCGTCATTGGATTATAAAAGTTAGGGGCACAGTTTAATGGAATATAGACATGTGTCTGATTCTGAATGAAAGATTATGATGTGATGATCACTTGATTGCATCGTTTATCATGTTTGTAAATGATAATTTTCATTGGGGTGATAGGTTGGAAAATTTTGTTATGTGTTTGAGATCGTGTACGTCTAATTTGCTAAATATTTTTATTTGCCGTAGTAAATATTTTGGTACGTGGTATTTGATGAGTGTTGATGCAAATTAATTTCAAATTGTTAAATCTCAAATGCGATAAATTAGTTGTGAAAACTTTTAGGATTCCACAATTTAAACTAAATCGAATATTGGTATATGTAAATTTCGTTTTACTTCGAGAATATTGTAATCACTAAATTCACTAGATCAATAGCATTTCTCCGAATGTTCTATGGAAACTTCATTAATGTATTTCCAGAAACCCTCGACGAAAACATTCGCCAGAAACCAATTTTAATAATTCATATCGAACCGAAACCGAAACAAAAATGGAATATTCAATGCGAACAACTAACTCGGAACGCTTTCGATTGAATAATTCGCCTCGCACACCCGAACGCGAAAATATATCTACAATATTAATTTTTTCCACGCGCGAACATAGAACTCCAACCGCATCAAAACAGCGCTCGAACGAACGATAAACTCGCACGGATCACTTCTCCCAAACGAAGAAGCGTTATCCTTTCGTCGATAAATTTCGCGCAGTGGCGCTCTTCCGCGTAGATTTAATTTGCATAGAGCACCACAATTCGTCTTCGACGACACGGAACGAGGAACACGGAGTCTCCACGGTCGGGAGGCGGAAGGTGAGAGAAAGAGAGTCCCGGTCCCCGGAGAATTATTTATGGCGGTTCGGTCCCCGGTCGCATTTCTTTTGCAAATGAGAAATTCGAAGATGCCATTCGGAGGCGTGAGAGTCGCCCACGAGAGAGACGCCCAAGAATGTCGCCCGAGAGATATCGACGATGCCCGCCCACCCTCGATCTCGAGGCTTCGGTGGTCTCATCGAGGGATCGTTAGACTTCTGCCAGATCTCTCTCTCCGTCTCCCCTCTCTCGTCAAACGCTATTAATATATTCAAGTTATGCAAATCTCCGTCGGGGAAGGCTCGCTTTCGGACCGTTTGCGTTGTTGCGGGATGTTGGCAGGCTTTTTTTCGCGTTTCGGCTTCGCGTAATGCAGATGACGAGGGCGGATTCAGTTTTCTTAGGAAGGAATGGTGATTTTTTTGATATAGAGTCGGTTGGGGTAAAGGCGGTTCATGAGGGAAGTGCGACTCGTGAGGAAAACGCGGTTCACGAGTCAAATGTGGCTCATGAGGCAAGTGCGATTCAGTGCATTTTTTTTTTCGATTTTGATGAATTTTGTGGTTTTGACAACTGTCGCATTTGCCACATAAGCTGCTCTAGCCGCATTGACTTATTATTTTGTGTGAAAATATGACTATTTAACAATCTAGAGAAGTGGTAATTGTAATTTCTGTTGTATTAGAATTTGTGTGAATATATATTTGCGTATTCGGTCGAGTTCGTGTTTTGTCCGACATTTTGGCGCTATATTGTGTTCCAATTAAATTATATAAGTATGATTATGTTTTTTTTATCAATTCTTAGTATTTTCGTAATTTAATTGTATTTCTTCAATTGTTTTGTTTTGCATCTGTTTTCCTAGTTGTTATCGAATATGTATTTCGTCGATGTGACGTTTCTTCTACGTAAGCACGCATGTCTGGTTTTTATGTTATTTTTCATATCATCTGACGTAGAAAATTGAAGATTTTATAAAAGATAAAATTGTGAGCTTGAAATTAGATTCTAGTACGAATACAGTGAAAAGGAGTTTCTCGTGTATTTGCTGATCTTAGATATCTGAAAACTGTGAGAAAACTATAGAATTCATTTTTCGTGAAAACAGGTTTTTGATTAAAAAACATTTTATTTCAAATAATAATATTAGAAATCGATGTTAATTGTGTTGCGGGGCAGAAAATATCTGAACAATTAAATAAAATTCAAGAATTTTCAATCACAAAATTTTTACTACAAGTGTGTTAGTATAACTTCAAATCATACAGATATCATGTTGGATAATTTTGTTTTCGCACTTCTCCAATGAATAAATCACGGAAGTTTTCTCATTTTTTTTTTATTTCAATCTTATTTTCAATTCGCAATTTTTCCTAGAGTAAAGTTTTGAAAAGACGGCGACATGCATTGCCTCCGTCGTCCAACTAATTACTTTGCAAGTTGCGAAAACCCGCCCTCGTTCAGCCAGTAACAGGTTAAAGTTTTCCCGACAGTCGAGTCTCCGATGCAATTTTGTCCTCCACACACATACACACACGTACTCTCTCTCTATCTCTTCGCATTCAGTCGATGCAATTTCCAAAGTGATGCTACTGCTCCTCCGTCGAAGAAGACTTCAGCAAAGAGATGAGGAACGTGCGAGCCGACAAATAGTCAAGAACGCGGACGTATAACACAACTCTCCCATAGATAAGCGCAAATAGAGTCGCCTTTACCGAACCAATCCAATTTCGACACAATATATCCGTTTCCGTTGATTTCAATCGTGTCGTCCGATTGGCGACGATTCGCTTCATAGATGCGATTTTCCGAGATTGAAACAATCGCGGATGAAACCTTAATAATACGTGGAAGAAGGAGTCGGTGGTTTTCGGCGAAGACGAGCTCTCATTTTGAACTTTGTCTATATGCAGTTATTGTAGATCTGAATGGACCGAATTCGAACTTCTCGCATAAATCTGGAAGTCTATTAAGTTCAATCGTCAATAAATGTCAATTCTGTTGGCGAAAGTTATACGAAACGACTCCGTTTATACGCACACCGTTGTATGCTAAAATTGTTCGAGTTTCAGTGCTTATTTTTTTCTTTTCGATATTCTATTTCTATCGGTGCGAAAATTTTTTATTTTATTTTAGTAATTACGATAATTGGAAATTAACATGTATTGTGTTTCGTCGTTTCCTAAAATGTGTGTCTACCAGACCGTGATTTAATTTATCTTATTTGTTTATCTGAGTTGGTGGGTTTAAACGTTCTGCTTGGCATTTTACTGATTATCAATATAATTAAATTTAACACTGACTAACCCTTATCTCACAGTTGTTTTCTCGGCCCTTATCTATTGTAGTGTGAATGTTGCGAGTTTCTAATCTGAAAGATGCCCACGCAAGTTTCCATTCGGATTAATTGCGATTTGCGATCGATGTATATGTTGGCTTTTGATGTAAAATTGTAAATAAGAATTAATTCTTTTCGTATATATATGTATAAGTATATTCTTATTTATATTTTGATTGTAATCATGGAAAATATCAGGCGCGTGTTGAAATTTCTTTTGTTTGAAATATTGTCTTCGGTGTCAGTACATTTGTTTCTTCTTTATTTTCGTTCTGAAACTATTCCTTTGTTTCAGCTTTTCAGAAAACAATAGAGAAAAAAAGGCGTTTCCTTTTCACCTTGGTTGCATTTTGTGTTTCTAGACATCCCGTGAAGAAAAGAATGGACACGTTCATTTTTCACAACTCGTTCGGATCTTATTTGATGTAAAATTTTCTTTCTTATTTGCTCGTAATGTAGGTACTTTTTTCTTTATTTTAAGTAGAAATAATTAGGATATTGCAACCAAAATGCGTACACTAGCTTCTTATTATTCAAAATTTTGTTTGATGAGTTTTCATTCTGACTAGTGTTTTTATTTTACTTCGTCACTACTTTTACATTCGATCAACGTTTTTCAGTAAGATATAAAATTTGCATATTTGATCGCTACCTTGTGTTACTGTCTTATTCAACCGATATCAGGTTCGATAATTTCTCATAATTACTGTTGATACTCTGATACTAGTATATGATTCAAGTTAATACGTCGATCTGTAAGAAAACGAGAAAAGAAACGTGCTATTCATTTAATCACATGTCTGTCTGCAATCGCACGTTGAACAATTATCTGTTGTTATTATCGTGTTTATCGTTGATTTGAAATTTCCTATTGATTTCATTTTTTTTCATATCTTGTATTTTATTAGTGCACATTTCTTTTTAGTGATATTTCTTGCAGTATATATTTTTTTGTATTTGGTATATCAGTCGGCGTATGTTTGCAGCCTTCAGGCATACTAATTTAACGGCCGATAATTGAAAGTTCCAGCTGCATTCTATGAACATATTCGCTATAATCGGCGGCATTAAATAATATCCTTTTGAGTTGGTACAGCGACGATCATTATTCTGGTTCGAACCAGTTTTCAAATGGCGCACAATGCTGCTCAAATATTTCATCAGATTCAAAATTGAATATAAAGGAATGAAATTGAAAATCAATTTTCATTTGAGTTTGTGATTTGTTATACAAAAAAATTGATCAATTTTAAATTTTCATTTTACCATAGACAGATAAATGTTTTATTGTATTACATTAAATCTATGTAAACCGAACTATTTATCTTAATTTTTATAGTTTTAAAGTATGTATAAATAAATAAATATACTGACGTATTCAATATAAATTTCCTAAAATGAACATGTATGTATATATTATTAGCGGATTCATAATTAAGTTTAAGCTTAGTCAAATAATGATGTAATTTTTAATCTTGTTAAAATATAGTTATCAAATTTGTGGCTTTGACATTCCAAATTTCAGCCGGTTGTCATAAACTTTGAATTTTTTTTCCCTTCAGTGGCAAAATGAAAAAGCGGTTTTCATTAACCTTTTCTTTTTCATTACAATTAAATTAAAATTTATTTCCCATAGTTGCTTTATTTTATCACTTCATCATTCAATTTGATATTTATTCAAGCATTTTTTATTATTTATTGTATGTAACTCACCATCGAATATTTTATTTTTGTATTACATATTACGTAAGAAGAAGTAAATTAAGATTTAGACTCACTTTATAGTTTCCAATCTTAATATTTTTTATTATAATCTATGTTTTTGATAGCATTCACACCTCGTAGACATGACCCATTTGTTCGTAGTTAACAGCTCAGACGCACTTCTACGTATCTCAAATTTATTTACATAACATATTATATATCTTAGAATTTGACCTTTATAGCCGATAACTTTATCTCATTTCGATGAATGCAAAATGTAATAAAATTCTTCGTTTGAGGGAAAAATGCATCCACGCCATCGTAGGGTGGTACGACCGACTTTTGATCGATTGCAATAATGACGAATACTTATCATTTGTATTTCTATGTACACATACTATTTTATTATATTATAATACCCATTTCCTCATGGAATTATCATAAAATTTCCACATTAAATTTATATTTTATTCAAAATTTACATCACATTTTTTTAACATTTATTAACATTTTTTGAGTTGTGTGGTTTCATATGTGGTTATTTTAATTAAAAAATACGTGACATTTTGAAACTAGGTTTCGAATGATAAAACGCATTACTTCGAAATAATCATTGAATATGAGTATGTCGATATTGTTTTTTTTTTATTATTTTTTAAGTCTATTTTATTATTATATTGTAGTATTCATTAATTGTTTTTCGCTATATTTTATTTTCGCAGTTTCTTTTGATTATATATTTTCTTCGTATTTGGTGTGGAAAAAAAACATTAAACGTAAAATTTGTCATACGTTTTCGAAAGATACATTAATGACCCAAAAGTTCTCTTTATCGAATTCATATCGTACACAAATGCTTATCTTTGACTTTTGTAAGGCCGAGACCCAGTTTTATGCTCTAATAATTTGCTTCGATAGATTTCATTCTATCACCTTTTCAATTTTAAAAAAGCCTAAAATTATCCTTGTTTAGCTCATAATTGATTTTTGCTATATAACTTAAATAATTTTTGTATATTTAGTTTTAAAATCACATTAAACATGAATATCTCTTGTTTGTTTAATTTTATCATAATATCTGTATCAATTGTTCAAATAGACATCAAAGATCTTATTGCAATCAAATAACTCACAATCAGAGTTAAATCGCTTAACGTTGCGTTAATACTTAATTCAATTCAAATAAACCAACTACCTAACTAGCAAGAGAGGTGAGTTTTAATCAAACTGAGTAAATGTGTTTGCACATTCGACTGTCTGCTGTCGAATAAATGCTGTTTAGTACGTATTGATTCGTTAAGCGTTCACTTAAATATTCTCAGAAATGGTGTTTTTTTTTTTTTTGAAGCTTCCACCAAAATATTTGTTCGATTTATATTTATAATTCCATTTCTTAAATTTGTACCTCATTTTGTCTATATTTAATTTTTTTTCAAATATTTATACTTATACATAATTATATTGTATAATATTAATGTTTTACTTTCTCACATTGAGGTGAAATTTTTACAAAGTATGTGTTTTAAGTTTGTTCAAACGCGTTGGAAAACTTGGTTCTCAGTTTCGCTTGCTTGACTTACACTTTATTGCCTAGTGCCGATGGTAATGAGCATTAAAGGAGCTTTTGACGACGGTTACTAGCAAGTAACGGTTACCGAGGGCTAACATACCGTCAAATTTCATCAAAATGTTAATTTCAGCGTGAAAATAAGCTGCCGCGAAACGAAGTTCCTAGTTGTGAAAGCGTAGGTGCTCTCTTAATTTTCTATCCACGTCATTTTATAATTTCATTACGTTACGAATAGCAAAATCCGATGGTATTAAAGTTTCGATCGTATTTATGTGCTTAACACTATTATATAATACATTAGATTGAAAATATGCTATTTTCGTATATTCACTAAAATTATTTTCCAATAATTTTATTAAGTATCCATTTTCTTCCATAGTGAAATATGTAATTCAAATTTCGTACACAATATTCGTTATTTTCAAAACAGTGTTCTCATAATGACCCTATTTACATACGTACGTATGATATAATGCAACACTGTTGAGTTTTCCTCTCACGTTAAGTGCAGCAGTTTTCCTTCTTTCTAGCTTAAAATTGAAAGCTCGCCCTCCATATTCGGCATTAGCGAAGGAATAACAGTAGACGGATATTTTTACAAAATCTAGGAGCTTTGCCGTAAATGGGCTTAGACCTGCGGAACATGTCGGCTATTCTCGCCGAGAATTATGTTAACGAAGCAACGCAGCCATTAAAGAGAGACACGTACACATACAGACACGTTGTAATTTCTCACTACGCTTTAAGATCGTTCGAATGAAATTTTTCAGTCGAACATTCGTGCAGAGTTGTGGTTTCGAGGAGCTTACCGCCGACGGTACTTAGCCTCGCACCGTGATCATTATTCAAATAGTCTCGCGCGTACAAATTATGCGCATAATAGCTCCCATTTCGCATTATGCGAATATTGACCCAGTTGATGCTGGAATCGACTGAATTTCGCAAGCGAAGATTTTATCGTCGAATTATCTCTTTACATGTTGCACTTCGATGTTAGAGTCGCTGAGCGTTTGCTCTTCGCGACTTTCGGTCGCGTTGAAACCTTCATTCGTATGCTAAAGATCTTTTCGGAGACAAAAGAAACGCTCGTTACTGTCTGTCCCCTGTGCTTTTTTTTTCATTTTTCACCGCTTTTTCACTAGTATCACTGCTATCTTCTAAAGTTTTCTCTTTTATGCGCCAAAAACTGCTGCCGTGGAAGGGAAAGTTTGCGCCGTGAATTTTCGCTGTTATAATTTATTTATGATTCAGTGTTTATGTTTTTGTCTCTGAATTATTTTGTGTTACTCTTTTTTACGTAAGTAAACAATATAACATTTTGTGACGTATTTTTTGAAGCTGTATTACACATTTGTATCCTTGAACTTTGATTATTTACCGAGAAAGCTTCCGACTGTTATGAAAAAAATATTTATTTTCATTTATATCAATTCATATAAAGTTTTTTTATGTATGTTGATAAATGATTTCGCATACTGTTTATTATTTCATTCAATGCTCAATAGATTTGAATATTCTCAGTTGAAATATACGAGTGCATTTTTCAGACGTAATAATATAAAATCGGTCGAACATAAAGATGCGTTAATAAAGAAATTTATGTGTGCAATTTATCACAGGTCGCTTTCGCAGCTTAAGATTTGTTTTATCAATTTACGCCCGGGGTTAATTTAGCGCAAAAGGGCGCTCGATCATATTTCATATTCACATTTTATTGAAGCGAACCGACCCCGCCATTTATTCCTCGGCGAGAACGCGCGAAATTAAATTCTTACACGCGATAAAATCTCCGTTCTGGCTAATCAAAGCTCGAAATTGTGACGCGGAAAAATTGCGAGCTTTTCGCGCGCTTTTCCGCAAAAACGCTTGATCTCCGCCGCTAATTATGGCCGCTCGAATTAATCGCGGTGACTGAGCGACTTTCGACTTTTTTCATTAAACGATCGTCTCTCGGAATCGGCGACATTTCGAATTTTCGAATCGCGCTTTACTTTCGGGACACGTAAAGGTCATATTGTGTTTCGCTATTTTTTTTTTTTAATATTTCATTTCGATTCGAGAGTTGAAAAACCTCGAAAAAAGTTCTCGTTTGTATCATTCGTGCAGCCGTAATTATAGTTGCGAAAATCGAGGTCGATAAATCGCAAAGACAGTGCGCGTTCGGTTCGTTAATAACGTATAGTTAACAACCTACACATCGATACTTCGCTGCACAAGTAACTTTCTATATCAGAACTGTTACTGTGTTACTGTCGTCGATAGAAAAAGTTGTCTTTCACGCATCGGACGTATCTTCTACCCCGATGCGGTAGGATGGAATGTCGCTTGAAAAATAAGCATTATGGATCGTGGCTTAGAATCATAATCGTCCCGCACAAGTCGAACAATATTCTGCTGCAATAGCATCGATGAATTTCTTATCGCGAAAAAATAAACATTAGCATCAAACTGATACGTCTTCCGAACAATGTTGCATCAGCTCGCAAGCGGTACGCCTCGGGCCATTTCCTCGAGTTCACATTCGTCTCGTTCTACCTGGACTTCGGATGCCTGCAAGTCCGTCAAGAAGTTGCATCATGTTCTTCATTTCGAGATGTCTACGACCTCTCTTGTGTTGTAGGATCGGCGTGCAAAAAACCGGCGCGGACCATTTTCGCTGCGAGAATCGAAGATCGAACATAAATGAATAATGCTGTATTGAAATTCGCTAATGTGAAAATTGTCGCTCTCGATCCGATCGACGAGAAATACGCGATCCGGATCTTACCAGTTTCAAGTATGGATCGTTTCAGTTAAACTGCGTCTGAGCAATGCGACTCGACGGCGATTAAATGTTTCATCAATTATAAGATAGCCTTTGTCTGCTGAAACTGATGATTTTTGATCGATTTTCGATTCGAAGGTTTTCGATTTTTTTCGTCGGTTTAAAAAGAGACGATAATTTCGTTTGGGTTAGTGAACGTGTTTTGCAAGCGTCAATTATTGCATTCTTTGTCAATCGTGAAAGGTGCATGCTTGTCTGGGGACTGAATACTAATTTATTTTTATGCGTGTTTCGTTTTGGCTTTGTTATTTAATTCGCTTTTTAATTTCATCATTTTTTAGAAAAAAATACATTAAAGTATTTTATATTTGAGGATGTTTAGAACATTGATTAAATCTAATTTTCAAATATATAAGTTCAACTATTTAACTATAATAAAATTCCTGAGTAAATAAAAGAATAAAATAAATAGAAAAATATATGAATGACATTGCCGCATTATCATTTTTTTGAATCGTTTAATTTGAACGAGATCAATTAATTTAGTATATTTACCATTATAAGCATGTGTCAAACATATTTGTCGAGTATTTATCAAATAAACAATTCATATATTTTCAAGAATTGTTCGTGAAATATTATACAAGTAAACATGTAAACATGTTTTCGAGTGTGTACGGTGCAAGAAAGAGCAAAGCCCACCCTATCGGGTAGTAGTTTTATGCGGACGCATTGACCAGCAGCTCTCATATCTAGTTCGGCTTTCGCGGCGTGAACTTCTCTTCAATACTTTTAAAATATTTCCAACGATTTCATATTGTGAGTCGAATTCTTACATCAATTCTTATATTTTCGAAGAATATTTCTCATACGAATACGTGATTTGTGTGCAGTGCTGAAATAACGAAGTGAAAAATATTCAATACTTGATCTGAAATTTATATATCGCATTTAATTTTTCAATTTAACACTTGAATTTCTATGAAAAAAGTATTTTTAATTATTATTGTTTCAAGTGAATTTAGAGAAAATAATTAATTACATTTTAATTAATGTCTAATTAAATCCAAATTTGGTGTTGAGAGTTCTGCTTCTTCTACCGAGAAAAAGAGAAAAGCCATCATAGTAAAACCGGTTAACGGGGCCGTCGATCAAGACGCGATCGATCAGTTCTCATAATAAAAATTGCACGATACGACTCACCCCGAGTTTTGCGAGGGAATAAAAAAGAAATCTCGCTCGGAACAAATATAATATTTATTGTCGTCGTAAGTGTAAATAATGTGTGCGCTTTGCGGTCCCTTTTCAGCTAGCCGAATGCCCATTTTACGTTCGTTAACCGTTCGCGGCTATAAAAAAAAAGTGTTAGCACGTGATAGTGTCGGGGAAAACTTTAGTACAGTGCTACACACATATATGTAGTCTGGGTACTGAGGAACGACCATCCTTTTTCATGGGGAGGCTTTTTTTTCGGTGCTCGTATCGTCTTTGTTGGGCTGCAGTTGCCTAATTGTGACTCGGACGTGTCGGCAATTAAAACTTTTATATTGTGCTCTAAAAAAATACTTCTCAACACCGTTTAATGTTTGCTCTGTATAAAAGAAAATGTTATTTTTCGATTTTGTTATTATGCGCATATTGATTTCACGAATTCGTATGTCGATCGAAAATATTGATGTAAGCTTTTTTTTATGTTTGTGTACAGTTTTGATAACCGTGTTGTTCTTAATATACGCAGTTGCTAGTCGATAACCTCGATTTGGCCCAGTTTGCGTGCGTTGTGTGTACCCCGAAAGAAAAGGCCTTAGAGAAAGCAGGGTTCGAGAAAATCTCTGCGCTCGTTCTGAAGAGGACGTCTGAAAATTCCTATCGCTTTAGTATACTGAAAAAAAAGTCGACGGCACCTAGGAGGGCCGCCGCAAACCGTCATCATGTTGTATATTCGACTGTTACTGGTGTCTTCGGTGTTGGCGTTGTTCTTTGTGCTTTGTTCGACGGCCCATTACGATGATTACGAAGAACATCCCGGCCTCAACAACTATTCCATCGATGGTGAGTTCATGATATTCAAAAGAAGCCCCGGGAATATTACGCTCGCTCTTTTTTTTTTTTTAAGAGGGTGATTTTCTTTTCTCCTAAAAGCTTTTCCGCCGCTGGAAAGTTTGCTTTTTTTTCGTATGCCCGAAATATTATAGGTGCGTTCGCTTTAAACAAAACGGATAATCCTCTATCGATTCCCTTTGTTGAAACGTAATTTGTGTATTCGTTTCGCGCGGCTCGAAAAGGAAACTTCATAATTTAACGTGTCGAGATTTCGCGTTTGCTTATTCATGACGAGATTTTTCGCTTAAAACTTTTAAATTGCGTTTAGCAAACGGACCGCGAAAAATTTTCTCGACTTTTCCGAACAATATTTTCGTGCGACTGCTTCAAATTTTTGAATTTTAAATTGCTATTTGTATGGACGTATTTTCCATTATTTGCATGTCTTTTCTTTTTAAGCATTAATCTCGTAAACATATTTTTATATAAAATTTACTCGTTGAAATTTTATACTCTGATAATGTAAAATTTTAAACTTTTATTATATTTCACACTAATTAACATTTTTAAATTCCACTCCTAGTCAATTTCAAATATTTTTCATCAGCCTGACTTAATTTCACATCGAAATATTCTCTTGTCGCATTATTTACAAAATCATTTTCTCTGCTTTGTCTATGAGAAAAGTTAAGAAAAACTCCTATAACTCGTTGAACAGCAACTTTTTGATTAGCGAATTTAAATAAAACACTGTATAATGAAGTTGTTTATCGGCCTCCGCCTCGAAAATGTTTCAAACATTTCTTTTGTCTTGTTCGTTAACAGTATATGTACTTATAATATTTTTAGATACAAAAAAAAAGACGTAAAAAGCTCCCGAGAATCGCTGAGTGCTAAAAACCACCCCTTAGAAACCACCTTCATTCTTATAGTGACAAACATTCTCAAAATACGTGTTGCGCATTAAATTTCAGCTGAAGGAGACAGCTCGAAATTCGCTAAAACGAATTTAAATAAATTTCCATTTATTATTCATATTCATTTATCACTTCTATTGTGATGTGATAATTACGCCTTTATGTCGATTCTAAATTTCTGAAGCACAATTTCAGATAATTTAAGAATTTTAATCGATGTCTATTTTGAATAATTAAAACATTTTTTTTTCAACACAAACACATTTTTTCAAAACAAAACATTTCGTTTCAGTGCTGAAAAATAGCTTACTAAATTTTCAGTTTTCAACGGTGCCGGCACTCATCCATTAACTTAACTGACTGTTTCCATGATCGATCAAAAATATGTTTCCTTGCACGATTCAAATGTACTTCACCAATTTTTGAATAGGCAAGTTTTCGATTTGCAAATTGCTTCGCCTTCACCCATACATTGAATATAATATCCGCATACGTATTGCGTGAATATGTATATTTTATACATACATACCGTATAGTGGACGATATTCTCGAGGAAAATTTCCGTTTTCGAGAAGCCCTTTCATCCCGTGCCCATTAAAACGGTTCTACTTTTAAGTCTTGTGAAGAAGCAAAAACTTTGTGCACTTGTTCATCTCTCGAACAGAACTCTGACGAGTCGGGCTTCCCGACTTTATCCTCGACTTATTGCGTTTTCCCGACATTTTTTTCCTCTCTCGAAAGTTTCGGATTAAATAATAAAGTTTTAATTAACGTCGAATGTCGTACATCGCTTAAGCGGTTAAATATCTCGAATATCCCGGATCGTTTGATATATTTTCCATCGTTTTTCGGTTCGGCCGAAACGCATTGTCCCACGTACAGTTCGACCGAGCCGACAAAGGCTAAATAAAACCCATAAAAAAGAGCAGACAGGGGGTAGTATTGAAAAGAATGTGTGGTCTCCGAGGAGGCGAAGACGACGATACCGGAAACGTGTTGAATGGACCAGCAGGAATGGGCTGCATTATCCGAAGGAAATTGAATTTGGTGACCGCCGTGCGACAAATACAATTTTCGACTTGCAAATCATTTTTATTTATCGCGCTTTCGTATGAGACTAAATCGTTTTTTAAGTCGAAGCGAAACGTATGGGATTCTGCATGTTTTACTGATAATAAAGGAAATGTTCGAGTGCAAACACTACGTACATGTTGAGGTGAAGATTATTTTTCGACTGTCATAGAATATAACGTCTGCTTACAATGCATGAGGCGTGACTTCGGCAACGTCGAAGAAAAATATTACATTTTACACGAGAGTTTTGCTGTTGCTACTATAAACCCAACCTTTTTAAAATTTTACTCGGAAAAGTCATCATAATGTTTTCGCATGAATATATTCCTTCTCAAATTTCTAAACAGTTTTCACGGCATGATCGGAATATTTTATTCGTTTCTTTAATATTATATATCGTATACGCGAATAATATGAGAATATAATATCAAACTACGTTTGCATCTGATTATTATTGAAATTATATTGTACAATGAACTAATTGTAACCAAAATAATCGTGTCAAGGTCTGAAAAAATAACAGATTATTCATTCATTTAGATTATTATATTTCACTTTTGAACTTTACACATTTATCAAAAAATATATTCACAATTGCAATTAATTAGTGCATTAAAATTTCAAATCAAACATTTCAAACAGATATCTGACATTGAACCTAGAACATAACAACCAAAACACAGTTCAACCAATCTAAAACAACCGACCATATCACCGAACGAACACATCCCTCCCAACGATACGTCCATAATTCAAATTTTCTTCAAACCACAACAATCTCCAGCATACATATACGATATACATGACATTATGCATTTTCCGCGCACGTACACGTAATAGCCTGGATAGTACAACGTATTTACCGGCTTTCAGCCGACGTACGACGCTCTGAAACATGTGTTTTCAGGCGTCGCTGAATTATTGCCCGGCAGTTCCTCCCATGCAAATACGTATAAATCACGGCAAGACCGAAATCTCTGGTTCGTTCCCTGTTCGCGATTTCGGCCATTTAGCGACCCGTTTAATTCCGAGTGTTATCCGGCCGATTTCGCTTCCGGTTCATAAACCGGACTTTCGTTAGATCAACGAATTTATGTCGTCCGGTATGAAGAGTTATGCGTTGGTGATATGCGGTTTCTAGCTGCATTGTTTCAATGTACTATTTTCAAATTTTATTAAGAATCTGTTGTGTGTTTATTAGTATTTTTACATTTTATATTAGATTTTTGGTTAATAGAATCATCGAAAAGATAATAGGAAAAGAATCTTCTCGGAGGACACAATTTTCTTTTTCCAGTATATGATTTGATATATGATTTATTATCAGCAAATACTTTGTAAGTATAATTTATTTTGAAACAACTTCTGTGACGCAGCATTGCTTGAGACTTTGAACTTCAAGCCGATTGTGAGCTGTTGTTTACAATTAGTATTTTTCGTTTCTTAGTAAATCCCAATGCGTGTGTAAGCTATGCATAATATTTAACTATCATACGCATAACTATCAAACGAAAAAAACGATTACAAAATATCAAATGTTAATTGTAAATTGTATTAATGTAAAAAATCTTCCCTAGTGTGCATAAAATGACTCGGAAAAGTTTCACTACAAAAAGATCAGCCGTTCATACATTCAATTTTATTTATATAGATCGATTTACAAACGTAATCCATTTATTACATACGTAAAATCTAACGTTTCGACTAACTCCAGATTTTTTTTTTACTCGCGCTTCACAAACGAAAAACGCTCGCTCTTTCGGCAGTATACTGCGATCGCTTTATTTAACTCCGTTTTATGTATTTTTGCGTGCGCGCTCATATCGGAAAGGAGGTCTCGGTCCGCGGAGGAAGATCGTCGTAAATCCTCAATTTCCTTTTACGGTCGGAGATCAGAAGAGTTCGCGTTCGCAGTTCGACGCCGAGTTAACGCAACGCGTGCACGTACCAGAAGATTTTCCCGGTTTTACGAGCGCATTTTCCTACGACCGTGCGTGCTTTTCGCCGTGTTTTTAAATTAATCAAATAAACTAAGGGGTGGAAAACTTAGCCGATTCGAATAGTTTACGGTCTGATGTTTTTATGCGTTTCGGTTTTTTTTTTATTTATTTTTGCGCGAAGTGTGAAACGTTGTAGTGTAATGTTTGTGTAGCATGAATTCGTTTAAGTGGTCGAGTTGGTTGAAATAAATTTTTGTTTCTGTTTGAATATGCGCTTAATTTGTTTCTGCACGATATGCAGATTCCATGCAAATGGAATTCGAGATGGGTCTTGTTGCTTGAAATCATTTAGCTGTTGCAAATAAAAAACAGTTTCCAATTTAAATCATTAAAATATATATACCTATTATAGATGAAAGTTGACTTTGTTCGTGATTTGAACTTTTACTGGTTTACTGATCATATTTCAAATCTAAAACGTTCGAATTGAAATATGCGACACAAGATTCATATCAAAGTGCAATTTACTTCAAAGAGTAAGGTAAACGATTTAAACGTGCTCTCGACGCTAATGCTGCACTCTCTTTTGATCATCGCACGTATAAAATACAATATGGCGACGACATTATCGATCAACGAATACGAAAAGTGCTTGTTGGAAACGAATCCCCTTATAACGTTTTATCACACGAACGACATTTTATTGCTCTCCGAGATATTCGCCGACAATGTATTTACTCTCAGCGCGGAGACGTTGCACTTTATCAGTCCATTCTAGTGCTGTACGTCGAACTTCTCTCAGATGGACCATTATCGTTCAATGTGAAAAAACTCTTTTAACCTCTCGTCATTAAACATTTTCACATTGACAGTACTTATAGCTATCTGCGCTGATAGTGCGCTTAGTTGCGACCCGCGATAGTTGCAAAGTCGACTTACATGCTATCGTCTACATTTTCCTAATTAGATATGCGCAATTGATTTATTAATCAGTAATTGATTTAAGGCCAAAGTTGCACCGTTTAAATTCAATTAATTGAAACATTTCTACAACATGCTAAACAAATGCTATTCGCGAAAAAAGGGTCACGTTTTTCTCTTCGTTCTTAATTAATTCGTCGCAGGCGATTTTCCGAGAAAAGCTGCTAAACAGAACGCGGCGGCTAGTATAACAGTCGATGGTCGTCGTTTAATTTTACGTTTATCGTCAGCCCCGTTATGAGTTGTGCGAAATGCTTAATCCGTTCGCAATAACGAGCCGTTATGCAGAAACGGCGCCCGTTATTAGGGCGCCGTTGCGTACTTTTATTTGCACTTTGTCGTGTCGATCACCTGTTTCCAATATTCTTGCATATTCTTCGACAATCGGGCACGTGAACGATTAGAATTTTTTCACATAGATTTGAAAAGAGAGTGCAAAATCGGATTTGATTGTGTATTTATTGTATTGTTGAGGATTGTTCGAATTTTCATATTTTTAACGTTTTTTTTTTTTATATTTTTATTTACAGAAGTACGAACATGCTCTTCGAAAGAATTCAGATGCAGAACTGGCAGATGTATACCTTCTTCGTGGCAATGCGACGGAGAAAAGGATTGTACAGATGGTTCCGACGAAGATGCTGTAGTATGCAGTAAGTATTGTGCTACATATACATGCATATATATTTAAAATTATTATTCTTTTAATTCAAATCGATTTGAAACCATATATTATAAGATATGATACGATAGATTCTATAAAGTCATAGCAATGTGTACTCAAGTATAGCACACAGCAACGCTATGAGTGTGAAACGCATGTACAATTTCAACATCTTTTAGAAATTTCAAAAAATAATTTTTCGAAATTTAGAGAATAGGACATGTGAATCGCAATTTTACCAATGTCGAAATAACCAATGTATACCCGGTACATGGATATGCGACGATTCGAGGGACTGTGTTGAAGGTGACGACGAAGAAAATTGCAGTAAGTGTTGTATTTTCGTCGTTGCACCACCATAGCCAGGGCCAGCAAGTGCATTGAACAACTTAAGCAAAGCGACTCAAGTTTTTCTCGTTTGAAAAATATCTTATTTTTCTTATTTAGTTCTCAATTTTCTTTTTCATGAAAGCCATATAATTTTGAATAGATTTTTATGAATGAAAGTATAATGAACAATTTAGATATTTTTCAATTGGAAAAACAGAGAGAATCAAACCATGAATTTTGAAATATCGAGGCCCTGGTGAAAACCATCAAATCTGAATTGATTCAATCTTCTGCATCTCGGCCTGCATCATCATACGATTGTTTCAGCATCTTCAGCAGCGACACGAACGTAGACATCTAACTTTTAGTTTAGTTAAGGATTTAGTAGAAAACGTGGAGTCTCTCGAAGCTTGTTGGGTCGTCAGAGACTCCACGTTCGATTTCCTCATAACGATCATTGATCGATCTCATGAATTACACCGATTGTGGAATGCGCATGTAACATAGAGGGTTTGGCACATGTTTGTTGCAGAGAACAGGGCGTGCACGGCCGACGAGTTCACCTGCAGGAGCACACCCGGAGAATGCGTGCCGCTCACTTGGATGTGCGACGACAGCCTAGATTGTTCGGATGGCTCCGATGAAAAGGCTTGCAGTAAGAATGCATCCTCATCTTACGACTTTTCAACTCTCATTATTGTGTATTTCACTCATTCTATTGAGACTTCCGCGGAAGCGACTCGCTCCATGAATGGGAATGAATAGAGATTTTGAGCGTCGGAAAAGTTCCTTTGAAATTTTATTCATTGTTCTTTTTTTTCGATTCGCTCCTATCATTGTGATTTTCATGAAATTTTATCATGTGAACGTATCATCACTATTTTGTCTCGTGGTAAATGAGAATTCACATACATGCATCTGAAATTTTACTTGGGAATCATTGAAATGCATTTTTTTTTTTCATTAATTACAAATGGGTGTTGTTTTTAATTATAGGGATATAACAAGTACGTATGATGTAGTTAATTCCTTTAATATACATTTTTTATACGAATGAGGATTTTTAGTTTATTTAGTTTGAGATATTCATATAATGTACCTACTTCAATGTTTCTTCAGTTAAAAAATTGCCAATATTATACTAATTTCATGAAAATTATACTCTTTATTTACTACAAATCATTTTTTATTTACTCTTAATAATATATTTTTTATTCTGTTAGATGAAACTTGCCGACCTGATCAATTTACATGCGCTAATGGGAAATGCATTCAACTAAAATGGAAATGTGACGGAGATAATGATTGTGATGATGATAGTGATGAAAAAGGCTGCGAACATACAACATGTGCGCCTGGAACACAATTTGCTTGTACAAATCATCATTGTATAAATATCAAATGGCATTGTGATGGAGATAATGATTGTCCTGATGGATCTGACGAAGAGGTACATATTTATTTTCTTATAATAGGTAGATAATTTTATCATATTGATTTCATACTTGATCAAAATAAATCATCTATAATTTAGGGATGCGCCATTAGTGGTACACCAGCTCCTTCTCCATGTATGAGTACTGAATTCCAGTGTAGAGATAAACTGACATGTATTCATAAGTCATTCTTATGTGACGGTGATCGAGATTGTCCTGATGGTGAAGATGAAGATGCTACTCATTGCCATAATATCACTTGTAGACCTGATCAATTCCAGTGTAAGGACAAAACCTGTATTCCTGGTCAACTATATTGCTCTGGTACAGCAGAATGTAAAGATGGCAGTGATGAAGTCAATTGCAGTGAGTATTTAAAATTACATAATTATTATTATTGTTTTTATTTGATTCATAATTGTTATATTATTAAATGTAAAATATTTTTCATGTAATAGCTGCTCCTGTGAAAGTTTGTGATATAAAAACTCATTTTGACTGTGGCGGCGGCATGTGTATACCATTATCAAAAGTTTGTGACAAGAAGCAAGATTGTCCAAATTTCATTGATGAACCCACTGATAAATGTGGTCGAAATGAATGTTTAATAAATAACGGTGGATGTTCACAGACATGCGTAGACACCCCCGCTGGATATTATTGTGATTGTCGACCTGGATATAAATTGATGGATAACAAAACATGTGAAGGTATATACACTATAAATTAATATTTCATATTTTATACACATATAAACAATAAACACTTTTTTTTGTTGAATCAGATATAAATGAATGTGACGATCCTGGCAGTTGTTCCCAAATTTGCATCAATGAAAAGGGGACATTCAAATGCCAGTGTCATCCTGGATACATGAGAGATCCTCGTGATTTCACACGATGCAAAGCAACTGAAGGACATGCCTCACTACTCTTTGCTCGACGATATGATATAAGAAAAATTTCACTAGACCACCATGAAATGACTGCCATCGTAAACAATACAAAATCAGCTACTGCATTGGATTTCGTATTCCGAACAGGAATGATTTTCTGGAGCGATGTTAATGAACAAAAAATATACAAGTAAGTGAAAATCTTGAAAAATCGATAAAAAATACTACTTTTTTTTCATTATTCTTTCTTTTAAAGAGCACCAATCGATGAAGGTAGTGAAAGGACTGTTGTTATTAGCAAACAGTTAATAACTTCTGATGGATTGGCTGTCGATTGGATTTACAATCATCTTTATTGGACTGATACAGGAAAAAATACGATTGAATTATCTAATCTTGAAGGAAATATGCGTAAAATTTTAATCAAAGATAATTTAGAAGAACCTAGAGCAATCGCACTTAATCCAATTGATGGGTAATTATTGAAAATTCACCAATTCAACATTTTATGAATATTCATCTATAAAGTGTATATTAGATTTTTCAATCACTTTTGTATACAATATTATATTTTTATTTATTATTTTCAGCTGGATGTTCTGGACTGATTGGGGAATCGAACCTAAAATCGAGCGTGCTGGAATGGATGGAACTCATAGGCAAACTATTGTTTCATTTGAAGTCAGGTGGCCCAATGGCTTAACTTTAGATTTAGTTAGAAAACGAGTTTATTGGGTTTGTATAAAACATTGTTTAATTTGATATGTACTCGACAAATTGTGATTGCATTCAATTTATTTTCAGGTTGATGCTAAATTAAATGTGATTTCTTCATGCAATTACGATGGAACAAATAGAAGAATCATTTTGTATTCTGTTGAAACATTGAAACATCCATTTTCAATCACTACATTTGAAGATTGGGTTTACTGGACTGACTGGGATAAAGCTGCAGTATACAAGGCAAATAAGTTCACTGGCAAAGATGTTCAAGCAGTAACTGCTGTACAAATGGTATTTATTTTATATTAATCGTCATATTGATACCTCAAAGTGATCTTTGAATATTATTGAATTGAAAAAAAAGCAAATTTAACCATTATATCTTGGATAACAAGTAACTTTTTATGGTATTTAGGTATAATAAATTGCACATGTTATTATTGTTACATTCACTATGAACTTTATCATCAGATATTTTGTCACAAAATCAGTTTAAGAATAGCTTACTTTTGCTAAAAGATATTGGTATCAGAGTATTGAAATTTGTATCCAAATAGGTACATTATATTTATATGTTTCTTGTTAAATAGTTGAGCAATCCTATGGTAATTCACGTTTACCATCCATATCGTCAACCCGATGGAGTGAATCATTGTGCTGCAGTAAACGGTCATTGTTCTCACCTTTGTCTACCTGCACCTAGAGTCGGTCCTCAGGCTCCTAGGGTTTCTTGTGCTTGTCCGCAAGGTCTTCGATTGATGCCGAATGGTCTTATGTGTGTGGAAGACGGTAAGAATTATTTAAAAACTGTTTATTTATTACTTTAGCATGATTATTATCAATATATTTTTATAAAAGAATAGCATGTTATTATTATGCTGAAAACTTTCCAATTTTAATGCTTGTCACTTAATTACCGCTATGGATGTTACTTGTATAAATTATTTTGTGATCAAAATTTTTTTTAAATATTTCGTTCATTATTTATTAGTTTATTTTTTTTATTCAATATTTCAAACAGAAAAACCAGTAACTACAGAGTTTGCTACAACTGAGATTATCCACGAAGATATATCTACAACAAGCCGTGAGTATTTATTATCCATCCATAATTCCTTTCCTACTAATTTTAAATTAATACCATAATTGCCTAACAAGAGCGATTATTTCATCTTGGGATCCAAACACCATATTGGTTTTGGTTTTTTTATCTCATTATTTATTACTACCTTTTCATATCATGTGCTCGAGCTTTATCTCAATGCAAATATTCTTATCGTAAACTTTAGTATCTTTTTATTTCTCTATATGAATGTTCATTTGAAATCAAAGTTTTGTTGTGTTCACACATTCATTATAACCTTTTTTTGTTTTATCAAAAATTTTATTTTCTCATTAATTTGTTCGTGCATGTGCATTTTCTGTGGCTTTATTGTTATCGATTGGCATTGCAGGACATGAATTACCATTAGATCCTGCGTTGCTCATCACAAGCAGTCCTTTTGACTTCAAGCTAGTTAGAAGCAGTTTTTACAATATAATGAATCCTGATCGTATATCCGATATGTTTGCAAATATGTTCAACCAGCTCGTTTCGAGCGTCGCCGATACGAAAAAAGCAGATGAAGTTCAAAACAACGATTCATTTAAAAAAAGCAACGTATCTCCGAAACCCCCTAAAGGCGTTTATTGGGCTAGTCAAAAATCAGAAGCCGAAGATTTTTATGATTTGTTCTACAGAGAGGACGATACGATTGTTAGTTCTGAGCAATTCGAAAATGGAGGAGAAAACGAAGCATTTGGCGTAGAGACTCATTTTAATTATGATGACTTTAAAAACATTTTCGGTTCTCCTGTGTTACCTAATGTCGACGGTAATAATACAGTTTTTGGTTCATACAAATCACTATTCCTATTGCATACTGTTTTCAATTTTTTTCCATTATATTTAGAGGTGATAATATGTGTTTTTTACTACTTGTTTTTTTAATTTTGTGTATAAGTTCACATATATGAAACTGCCATTCATTTGGGTTCTGTGAATGCGTATTTCGGGCTCACATCAAAATTAAAACTGCTACAGAAGTCGCGCAAATTTTCTTCTGCATGCTTTTTGATTTTAGTGTTATTAAAATTTTAATCAAACATATAATGAACATGAAATCTATGGGAGCTTAAAATTTTAGATATTAATTGCATGATGCTTTCACTAACATATTTTTTTATTTTATAGTAGTAAAATATATGTACATATTGTTATATATTTATTGATAGATTTAAGGTTTTTTGCAATCAATTGATTTTAGTTTATTACAAAATTAATATGAAAAATGTTCCTTTCAAATCAAACTACACTGTTTTAATTTTCATATTCTTAGGTATTTAGGTGGATGGGTATTCCTTTCTTTTGAATATTGACATTTAATATATATAGATTTAATACGGTGGTGATTTCGAGAACTAATTTGAAAATAACATGGTTGTAGATTTTTAAGAATAGAAGCGTTCATGTTTGATTAATACTGAAATTTTGAATGTTTTTTACCATTAGAAATTTTATTGTTACATTAGTTTAGTTCATGTCAATGTATAGTTTGAAAACAAATCTTCATTTTATTCAGGGATAAACGCAATATGAACGCTATATTTAAATATCATATGATAAGGTTTTTCTTTTCTCAACTTCTTGCACATGAAATATCAAATGGAAATGGTTTGATTTTAAAAAGCTTGTTTGTGAATTTGAATACTAAATTTGAAGTCATTGATTTTGCAAAGATACATATTCAATAATGTCATTTTTTTCTAGGAGTATCAGACAATGGAAATTCGACTATATTATCTACCGAAGGTCGGGACGCAGGATTTGTTGCTGGAATAGTTATCATAACTGTCACTATTTTCATTATCTTTGGAGCATTAGTAAGTCTATTTTCTTTTAATTCTTTCTAGTTTTTCAACATTTTGATTCACTACATTTTGGCTTATTTTCAGATTGCATATGTGGTGTACAAACATTATCTCCACCGAAACGTTACTTCAATGAATTTCGATAATCCCGTTTATCGAAAAACAACAGAAGATCAATTTTCATTGGAGAAAAATGGTTATGCTCCCGGGACTAAATTGTATCCCAGTACTGTGGGTGAAGAGGTAAGAGCACTAACTACCAGAGAATTCACCCAGTCCCATATAAGATAATTATTTTTAACAAAAATCGATTTATTAATATATTAGGTCACTATTCATATATACATTTATAATACTTATATGCATATGCGTATATGTATACCTATTTTAAGTATATTTATTATAGTTTAATATTATCAAAGTATTAAAATTCGTTTATTTATTAGGTGTTTGCAGATTTATTTTAATTGTGTTAAAATAAAATAATATAGATTTAGATCTTTGTTACTCTTTGAAAATATTTATTTTATATCACATTTACTATGCAAACATTCGTTTTTGATGCCAATCTTGCAGAAAATAAAACTAAAATTTACTTGATTCGGTAAATTAGATCATTCTTCAAATTCATAGGTTTACGTACAATTTTTTTTTCCATATAAATTTTAATTACATTATCATATGTTTATAAACTACACTAATGGTGTTTTTCATATTATCTGTTGAGTTTTGTAAATGCAAATGTTTAAAATCTAATTTCCTTTTTACCCCATTTAATGATATATTTACATTTTATGATCACAAATAAATTCAGCGTTTACATGTAAATAAAATTATTGAGTAAAAATGTGCCAACATACATATATAATATACCTATTAACAGTACTATTTTTAGTGATATATTTTTCTTTAATTATCATAACCTTCATGAATATTGTAATTTTTACAATTATATTTATGTGAACTCACTAAAAATGGTGAAGGTTTAAATTCATGAGATTTTTGAAAGGGTTTGTTCTTACCTAAATTACCTTGGTATATTTAAAAAACTTTTTTTACTGAACTTCAATAAAATATGCTTAATTTTTGTTTAAACATTGTTTTGTGATAATTGATTGATAAATGCTAAATTATATTCTAATGAATAACTTAATGAAACAAGAAAAAAAACTACTGAAAGTTTTTTTTTGTGAATTTGCTGTAAAATATGTTTTTGGTCAATCTTTATCTATTTTGTCAGTCAATTGCTCAATATTTTAATTGAATGGTTATAAATTGAAAGGTTTCAAATTATTTTTCCTATTTTCATGCCTTTCTATATGAGGAAAGTATGCTTGTATTCATAATCAATGGTAAGGTATATGTAGAAATAATTTTCAATATTTTATCATTAAGCAAAA
Organism: Cheumatopsyche charites; assembly: GCA_024721215.1. Classification (NCBI taxonomy): domain Eukaryota; kingdom Metazoa; phylum Arthropoda; class Insecta; order Trichoptera; family Hydropsychidae; genus Cheumatopsyche; species Cheumatopsyche charites. The sequence continues at coordinate 7,613,581 of CM045574.1, forward strand.
TTTGATTATATATAATTATTTTATTTATTTAAATGAAATTATTTTTTTTCCACAGGCTCAAGAACCTTTGACTAATCCAGGTACAAATGACTTTGTATAGTGAGGCATTTACTTTTTAATACAAATTGTAAAAAAAACATGCTCAATTGTGAACAATTTCAATGTTCACATTATATATTAAAATGTTCATCAATTAATGAGACAATGCATAAAATTGCCAGGAACGCAGTTTGATTTGTTGTTGTGATGTGATTTTCAAATGAACATTATCAAATATACATGACTAGCCATGTCTATTTTTGCCAAAATGGGTTTTCCCTCATTAAGTTGTATGTGTGTGTATATAATATATCTTCAAAATATTTATATGTATGTAATGTATTGTGTGTATGTATGTACATACGTAAGTAGTGAGAACTTTTATATATTAATTTTTATCCAGTGATGAATTTAATATGTTCCTTTTTGTAATTTTTCAATCGTTGGATTTTAATTTTGTGAATATGGCAAGTGCATATTTGATCCATATTTATTAGTTCGAATTGATTTTTGTTTATGTTTATGTATAAGTATCATTTTTAAAACATATTCTGAACTTTGAAGTCAATATTTATGTATTAAGCATATTTTTCAACTTCGAAAATTTTCAATATGAAAGAAGTCAAGTTATTGTAAAAAAAAAAAACATTAGATGCATCTTATTACATGTAAAAATATTGAAAGAAAGAAATATTTTCAAGTCTCTAATTTTATTGTATACATTTTTATATGCATATACAAAAAAATACCGAAACTTAATATGGGAATATGTATATGATTGCAAAAGTACTTTATTCTTTTGTAAGTGTTGTGTTATAAATTGAGAATATTATGAATTGAAGATTTTCACAGTTATGTAATCATTTTTAATTTTGTATATGAAAAATTGTAATATTAATATATTAAATATAATATATTAGAGTAATTATAATCTGTCACTCAAAGATAGCTAATTACCATGCACCGCACACTGTGATCTACTATTTAAATTGATTCTTCTGGTTTTTATGTATTTTGTAGAAAATAAGGCATAAGTTTATTTAATGAATTGATTTTATTGACATTGTTTTAAGTATTTTGAATGTTTTGTGTGATTGCTTGTGAACAAAAATTTGCTTGTGTTTCGTGAATATGAATTCAAATTTAATAGTCAATATTTTTCCAAATGTCTGATTTATTTTTACTATAATAATATTTAAATAACAGCTTATTTTTTTTTATCATTATGTGTAATTTTAGTCTGTTATGTACATACAATTTTCGAATCTCAAAAAATGATTGCTGAATTCTCATTAAATTCAATTTCGTATTATTGTACTTAATTTTTCAATATTCAATTCAAATCACTTCACTGTTAATATTGTAGATTGAGTAAAAGATTCTGTATTTGTTTTTTTTATTTTATTTTAATTTTGTATTCAAATTAAGCAGTCATAGATCCTATAAAACTTATCTCCTATTAAAAGAGGCTTACTTATAAATGTATATAGTTAAATGAATGTGTATTTATAAAGAAAAAATAGTTCTGTTTTCATAGTACATTATTGTTTTTATCAGATTATTTCCAATTTTATTTTGTAACAGGTTTATGATGGATGTTGAAAAGTTTCATGGTTTTATCATTTTTTTCTGTCGAATTCCTGTTTTATTTTAATTTACTCACAATTTATATGCATGTACATATTTATAATAATGAATACTTTCCATAAATAATTCAAAATGTTTTTGTATATCACAATACAGTCAGTTACTTAGTAATTAATTTGGGTTTTACTTCGTATGTAATTTGAGAATGTTTAACTCAAATTTAATTTTAACTCAAAATTTGTCTGAATCAGAAATAAAGATTTTTTTCGTCAAATAAAGTAAACTGCACTCTGCATAACATTATCATGGAGAAATACTGAACATTTTTCAAATTGTTTCTGTATATGTAAACTCGGTATATGACTTTTGAAATAATAAAAAACGTTTTTGTTTTGTTACAAGACTGTATTTGATTGTGAAGTTTTATTTTTTAGTAATTTATTTTGGCAATGCAGAGAATATTAAATACATAGAATTAATTTTTAAATCCGGCCAAGTTAACTAATAAATTTCATGAAAGTCAAAATTTAACATTATGTGAATAAAATATGTAATGCTACATTTTAGAAATGCTGTAGTTAATGTGATTGAAATTAAATTAAGAAATTTTGTAAATAATTATTGATGAAATATATGATACATAACTAAATATCACCGAATTCATTTATTTTCGAGTAAGAATTTCAATCAGTGTAGAATGAAATTTTTGAATTAAGAAAATAAGTATTGAAGATTTTTTTTTAAATATCAAAGCATACAAATAAATTTCTTAAATTGATATACAGGTTTTTTCCAGCAAAACTTTAATAAATATAGAAAATTTGACTAAATATCTCAAAGCTTTCCAATGGCAGTATTTATATTTATTTTCGTTCAATAAATTTTAATTTTTGTGGTATGCTCATCTTAGAAAATTTAATCATCATGATTGACCGTAATGAAATAATTTGGATATCTCTTTTTAAGTATCGCTGCAGCAATATCATGATCAGCTTTTCCAAATCCTTGAGATATTCCATAAACTTCCAGCCGTTTTGCATTGGGATCATGATCAATCTTTCCACCGCCTAAACATTTGCATTTCAAAGGTTTTATCTTATCAGACACCTGCAATAATAGCAACAGTCAAAAATAAGTTAATATTACTATGTGTCATGTATTTCCGAAAATAAGACCTAATGGGAAATAACATCGCAACAGTGACAGTATTTTATAATATATAAAATTATCCTTCGAATAAATTATATATCGCAGTGGTTTGAAAAATTTATTTATTCATTCAGGCAGTCAACTTAATACTGTCAATTTAACCAATATCGACCAAATTACAAATTAAAGCAACAACTTACATCGTCCATGCTCATCCATATATTGCCAATAAATTCAAAAACACCAAACTTATTTGAATTTTTTGACAGTTAATCAATGACTTATGTCGATGTATGAATGCAGAAAATTAATAAAGAATTAAATGGCTGTGATTTTTAAATCCCAAAAAAGGTGGAGATATACATAGTTTTTTTTCTAGGAACCGATGTTTCAATTAAGTAGGGATTTTCCATATAGTAAATTTTTTCATATTAGACTACATATTTTTGAAAACACTATTTCACTCTATGCTCCTCAGTTTATAAATATCAGTCATGTCTAATATAATTTTTGACATAAGTATGCAGATGAATGATCAAACTGATCATCCGAATTGTTCCGACCAGATATCGGCCAATAAAGCGATTTTGGTGCGCACAAAGCCTTATGAAACATGAAGCGATAAAGCAATACGGTAGTGGTGAAAAAGTAATGGATTCGAAAAGTAATTAAAAATTGTCCCATTCGATAATTTTAACAATTCAAATATGAAGGCACTTATTCGTTTGAATTGTAGTTTTCAGGTGTTAAATTAATACACAAGTGGTCTTATTTTTGAAGAAACAAGGTATATAAATATAATTATATATTTATAAAATAATATATAATAAAATAAAAAAGAAAATTTTGTGAATAAATTGAACAATGGTAATTTACCTCATCAAAAATATCAGCGTGCCAAGTACAATGAGAGTAGCCTCTGACGATAGTAGATTCAGAGCCGGCTGAATCACGAACTTTGATCAATATATACTTAAAAGATCCTGAATCCGATATATCTACTTCTTCTAGCTGATCCATTTTATGATGGATATATGGATAATTTGTTATAAAAATACCAATTCGGTACTTTCAACACTTTCAGTTCTGTATGAGCTACCTGTATAACCTAAAAATAAAATACTTTGACATATAGAATATGTATCGATTTCTCAAGAATCCTCAAGATTGCTAACAAATTGCACTAACATTTATTTCAAATGGATTGATTTTGAATTTGAATTATTTCTAAAACATAAAATGAGGACATGTATGACTTCATTATTATTAAAACAAATTTTGAATCAAGTGTCATGTATTTGAGTGTTATTTTTGGAGTTAGGAGCTGCAAAATTCACGACTCCACAATTTATTTTTTCTTTATATTATTGTTAAATTCGTGTAATCAAACTATTCATTAATTTTGATCAGAGTTGTGAGCTATAGAGTAATTTATTCTTTCCTGAATTTTGAAAATTTTATTGTTATAATTCGATTGTACTAGAGTGTAAGTTCACCTTTATATTCAGAGTTGTATAGGTCTGTAGCGAATGTCGTTTTGAGCAAGTGCCATGTTGTCAAATTGCCGGTAGAAGCACAGTTAGTTCGCGGTTGACAGTCGGTTATCATTTTTGATACGTGTTCATTCACTGATTATCATTTACTTCCACAATGGGTTTGTTTATTAATTTTTATTACAATAATTCAATATCCAAGTTGTAGCTATTCTAATTTTACAATTTTGATGTAGTTATTTGAAGTTTTGTCATATTCATTTGTCAAATGTTTTATGCTTTAATGATAAGTTTTTTTTAGCTGTGGCTACCAGTATATCCTTTCTATTATCAGTTGTGTTCGCCATATTAGTGTTCTCTGGTATGCAGATGTATAAATCGTGGTTTGTTTCATCTCAACTTCACACGATATTCGGTGGATATGTGGGATCGATCTTTTTCATCTTGATTTTGACTGTATCCTTTTGAAATTTTACTTTAAAGCTTTAAGGAACTGTACTTCAATTATTCGATGAAACTAGACTGACCATTCATCTTGGGTTTTTTGATACTAATGTCCTGATTTTACTTAAGATAATTTTTGTCTAGTTAATCTATTCAATTGTAAATATATAAGTTTATTTTTTGAAGAATTTGAAAACTAAATAACCAATGGTTACTTAACCATTAATCAACAATTGAAAGTCCATACCTAAATAGATTAACAATTATATTTAATTTTTTCATTACAATTTTTTTTAATCTATGCTATATTTTCTTTAATTATCTTATCTAACTAGGCATTTGGAAATTTAGAAACAATGACATTTGGAAAAACATCTCAATTAAAATATGTTGAAATACTAATATGCCTTATAACGGCTATGTTTGCATCAGGAATGGTTCACCGTGTATGTGTTACAACATGGTGAGTGAAATAATATGTATATATGTATACTATATATTTGTATTTTTTTTATTTTAATATTTTCGTGAATTACCTTTTTTCATTTTTAGTTTCATATTTTCTCTCATTGGTTTGTATTATGTGAACCGAATTTCTCAGAAGGCTTATGCAGTTCCTGTTCAACAAAACATTCCAATAAAGAAGAAAGGTCACAAATAAATTCATTATAAGTTAAATACTTTTTGAAAAATTATGTATAGAGGTATTTAATAGGAAATTTCTTAAATACCGAATTTTTGTACCTCTGATTATGTTTTGTCATCATTTGTCTTAAATGAAAAATAAATCTTCTGATATAATAACTTGAGTTGAGTTGAGCTCTGTCTCTTGTTCACCTTCCCGCTTTCTACTCTCATCTTACCCTTCATTATTGAAATAATTTAGAAAATGATAATTTTTTGTTGAATTGTACTAGAAATGCAAATCTATAGGGCAAAGTATAGAATTAGTACGTATTGTATGTAAACATGTACGGTAGTATTAACGTCACTTTAGAATTAAAAGCTGAACGGAAAAATATTGCAATTCTAACCAGGCGTGTGTTGATATTTTCAATGTGATGATAGCGAGTCTAATATAATGATAAGTGAAAATAAGTCACAGTGTGGACATCGATAAGAATTTTGGGAAGTGTGGGGACTTGTGGTTCCTTCTATTTTTTATCTCTAACTGCCTTTTGGAACTAAAAACAAATAGCATTTATATGGGAAACGCGATCTTTTTATTTTTGTTTTTTATCTTAGTGATCTTATTTCAATATTTCAGTTAAATTTCTCAAATATTATGGATAAAATTATTCTGCTAGGTATAATTGTATGAAAAATGAAAATATAATAACTTCATAAAATTTTCGTCTGACAAATTGGGCCCTTTGTGAGCGGATACTTTGCATAATTTCGCGGTAGGGTAGATACACCGCTGTGTCAATAATAACAATATTTTGCTTTTAATATAATTTATATTGTAATACAAATTATTTGTATAAAAATATTTTACAAAGAACACATTAATATTTGTATTTCTTGAATATTAAATAATAATAATTTAACGTTTCTTCCCCATTAATACCTAAGAAGGTTGAAGATTTATACTTGTTTTGCACATTACAAAATTACAAGCTCCTCACAAAGGCACATTGTTAAATATCACTGTTATAAAATAAATAAGGAAAGAATCAATTAAATTTAATTAAAAATATCATTTTGAAAACTTATGAAAATCAAAATTAACTACTAAATTGAGATTTTTTCAATAATTATTTTAACTTATAAAGTATGTATCTATTCTCTCGACGATGAGTTTTGACATTTTTTTTAAATCTTTACTATTCGATTTCATCTGATAAATTTTGATTAAGAACAATGATGTAACATCACACTGACAAAACCAAGAATGAATGAAGTCGAAATCAAATATCAATAACATTGTTTTGAATTACCTGATGCCCAAAGGGATAATGTAATAACATATATAGTCAATTGGTTGCATAAAACTTATGTATATGTATATAAATCATTAATATATTTGTAAAATAATTAATAAATTGTTGATAACAAATACATATTATATTTAAATTAAATATTTCAAAGTACACGTTAAGAAAAATTAGTGTAGCCACAATAGTTTTCAACTTTTGCTTAACTATGGTTATTACCATTGTACTGGGAAACGTATATCAAAAGTATAAAATTACTGTAATAAGAGAAAAAAAAAATATTATTGAATTTTTCCCTGCACAAGTCGTTAATGGCTCAATGATAAAGATACATTTATGAAAATTATAAGATAAAACTTTTAATAATTTTCAATTGAAAAAAAAAACATAATTGATCACCAAAATTAAAAAAAAAGCAGAAAACCTGAATACACTATTTGAAATAATACATCATTTAGTTTTATGTCTAGTTTGAAAAGAATTATGAAGTAAAAAACATTTTACCAATGCATTTTATTATGAAATATCACAGTTTATATGTATATAATATTCAGAATTTACATGTGAAAATATGCATCGCTGAAAATATACTCATCAACATAGTGATTATTAATATTTCATAATTAGAAAGATTTTGCAAATAAAATACGTACATATATTTTTAAAATTTCTAAAGAAATAGTATATGTTTTCAAACAATATATGAATGAAATTTTAAAACTATTAATACATAACATTATATATAATATAAAGCCTTTAATAATATATATTGTATACACATTACATGTGCAATTTGGAATTTTCATTATAACTAATATAAGATTAAGAACGAGAGTATATTAAAAAAAAATTGTCTATTAATAAAAAAAAACCAAAGTTAATGCAACATTTGTAAAAATCAAGAAATTAAATTATTAATCACAGATTTTTTCAAGAAATTTTAGATAGGAATTTTGTTTGTAAAAGCAGAAAAATGATATTAAAATTTTTTATCCAAAAATATTAATAAGTTAAGATCTCAACAAACAGAATTTTTTTGAGAATATGGATTTTGAAGAATGCGTGGAGTGGTTTCCATAACTCTCAATAGAAGCTCATCCAAATAGTTTTCCAAATCTCTGACTTTTTTTTTCTGATTATCCATTTCGTTTTGTAATGAATACACCTGAACTACAAGTTCTTCTCTTGTTTTGTTTTCAAACTGTTTAATTACGTCATCAGGTAATTTACTATATGCTGGATTCATTTTCACTTCATCAATTATCCCTTCTTCACCAATAATAATACGTTCACCCAAAGCTCTTTTGGCTTTTTCTTTGGATCCAAATTTTTTGAAGAATTTTGGACTGTCATTTTTGTCTTGCATATTGTTCTGAGCAATATTTTCGATGCTCCTATTTTTACTCAATGCTGTTTTCTTTTCTTTTTCTAATAATAGTTGACTTTGTATTTTACCCTTATTGTATAATTTTTGAGACCATTCATCACTTTGTTTGAGATTAACTGTTTTCGGAGCTTGTGTTATATCATCCAAACCCAATCTGACAGGTTTGGGAGGAGGCGTTTTGTCAGATGCTATAATTCCACTACTTGTAGATCGTCTTAATAGTTCACCACCTCCGAGATTTTCCAACGAAGCGTTACTAGGAGACGGTATATATTTATTCGATCTTGGAAGAGTACTACTATTGTTAACATTTAAAGAACTTCCCGAACTTTTATGCGACAAATCATCGAATGCAAATTCATCTTCATCTTCACTGATCACACCAGGATCTGCTTCTCCAACAATCTGCTTAGATTGAGTTCGGAAAGGACTTGCAGTCGTAGATTTGTTTGTATTCAAGCTGTTAGTCGATCCGCTGTTTAGAGATGTAGCATCTTTCTTTTCTTTTTTATTCAGATGCATTTTGGACCCCAAATTCTTGGCGAACTTTTTAATACCTTTTCTTTTCTCGAGACTTCCGATGCTCATCAAACTTCCGCCGACATTTTGAGCAACGGCAGATAGCTGACCCATAGACGATTTATGTTTTTCCTTTTTGCTCAGATCACCTAAACTTCCTTCTTTAACGGTGAAACCGATCTTCACTTCTATTTCTCCTCGATCCTTAGAGTTGTCTTTCCCAGGTTTGTTCTCAAGCTTGTACCATTTATTTCTCGGCGTTTCGTACACATCGAAGTTAGAGAGAGGAATAGAAATCTGTCCTAAGAACTGATCGGCCACGAAGTTACGATGAAGTACGGTGAGAGTAACCTCAGCGGTGTTTCCTTGAGATGGAATAAGTAGATCACACTCTTCCCTCCAATCGGCGGAGTCTGGACTCTTTTCTTTCACTGAAGTTTGGAACTTTTCTTTGCCTAGAGCGATTGTAACGAAACAATCGTTGGTCCCATTCTTTCCTTTTACCAGCAGACGTTTGGCTCTTTGTACAGTTACTTGGACGTGCGTGGGACTCCACATCTTGCGTTAGGCGGAAGTAGACAACTGATGAGATGTAGTTGATTGGCAGCAGAGTAAGAAATGGCTTGGCTATTTTTCTAGTTGTGGAGTATTTATTTTTTAGTGAGGTGAATGTATAAAACGTCATACGATATGTGTGTAATCAGCGATGTGTCATCTGTAATCCGCATCCGTCAGACTATGACAGGTCTACCACTATGTCGATGTTGAACCACTTTCACGTGTCAGGTGAAGGTTGTGCCAACACAACAAATTCAAATGTTCAGTTCGATCTTTCAATTGCCGATTAAAGGCGGAAACACATCGGTCTGAGAACTTCTGAGACGTCATTAAAAAAAAAGAGAAGCAACCCATTCAATTTTTGTGTATGAGTGAGAAAGCCAGAGAGAGAGAGGGGAATAAGGAAGCTATACATGCTGTTATAATCTTTCCCCGAAGCATCATAAATTATAAAATATATTTATATTCAAAACCATTTCAAAACTAATCAAATTTAGTCGACAAAACCCCGAAATTCAGTTAAAATACGTCCATAGGGATAAGACATAATACTTACCTGGTAATAATCTATAAAAATGAGCTACATATTTCTATGCATTTTCCGAAAAAAAAAATATATTCAAAGTTACATAAAGTTTTTATTAAATGGGCTAAAATGCATAACTAATATACATACCTATTTTAAATCACCATAGCTGCTCTTCTAATTAAGCTAAAGAGTGTAATTTTAAAGTAAATCGATTATGTATTATAGCTATGGGTTAATAGGTATATTGAAAATATGTTTATTTTTTTTCAATGAATATGTAGTTGTATTTTTTACTTTGAAGTGTTTAAATAAAAATTCATATCAACTAATCAATAAGAAGAAAAATTATGAGCAGAAATTTTATTTGCAGTTAGTTATTCATAAATAATTTTGGTGTATATATAAATATTATTTTTCTACCCTTAATTTATATATATTTTGTAAATTTAATCTTTTAATTGATTTACACAAGACATAAGAATCCGACTCTCTTTGAAATGGCATTTATAATTGTATACACATTTCATTTTTACAAAGTATGTGTAACGAAACGTATATGAAAAAACAATTCATAGGATAGCTCTAATATTTGAATATCAAATATATTAGTTTTTTTAATTGATAAAATAATTTTAAATATGAGAGGAAAATATTATATGCATTAATTTTTCTTATTTGAAACATTTTGTTTAGAAATATGTAGAGGTACTATGTACCTATATGGAAAATTATTACATGCGTAAATTAAATTATTCATAAAATTAATTAATTTGTAATATGTATGATCAAATATTAATAGTTACTACATTAAGATTAATCAACAAGGATTTTTTTCCAGATTTTTGTACAAATAAATGAAAATTGGTTCATATACCTAGCTTTTTCGTGAAAAAAATCAGTAATGGTTTTACCGAAAACATTTGATTTAAATTTAAGATTTTTCGATATATATTTTATTCAATTTAAATTTAAATATTCAACTTCTATTATTTATGTATATGTTCCATTAGTTAGGTAATACATATACATACATAAATATCAAATACGCTTAATTTAAGTTTTACATTTATCATATATTTGAGTCAATGCATAAAATACAAAAACATAATAGCAAAATTTGCAAATTGATCAGCATTTTTTGATTAGACAACTCTTTTTATGATATGAAAGACAAGAATAATATTAATATAAACAGTGATTATTTGGATTTGCATAAAAATTAATAATAATACATATATTTTATTTATATAACTGTTATCAAGAAGTATGTGTATATTACCTTATTGCTTCATAATAAATAATCAAAAAAAAAAAAACCATAATCAGTTATGTCTTTAATTTTAATAATTTAAGAATGGATAAAGAAACCACCTAAGTACATTTATAGAAAATATTAGAGTAAAATATTATATTTTACAGAAATTGCTATAATAATGAATTACACAATTAAATGTCCATAAAGCTTATTAGTAGACTATACAGAAAATGATTAGATTGAAAGACTAAATTAACAAAGCCTCATTTCATCAACTATGTTTCATATAAATTTTATGTTTGAATATAAAACATATCTATGTATATATACGTGTATAAACAAATTTCATCCAAATAAAGGATAAATATATATATTCATATAATGAATACTTTAAAAGTACCTATACCAAAAAAATAATTGAAATATATATGATTTTGTCTAATATTTTTATATTTAAATATAAACTATCACATTGTCTCTAATAATTGAATTTCGTTCAAGAATAAACCCAACATCTACTTACAAGTTGTTCCCGATTCCATTTTATTAAAATATCAAGAAATCTTCTAGTATAGCCGATATAACACATTTTTAAAATTTATTTTTTACAATATTGAGCTACATCATCAATGATATATTTATATGCAGCTTATTTTATATAAGGAAACATGATACTGTGATATAATAAACAAACAAATAAATAAATGGAAATCTGTATACTTATACATGTAAATACAGTTAACATCGCACTATATTGGGTAATTTTGTGATTTTTTTTTTTTTAATAAAGTGCAATGTATTTAAATAATGAAAACAAGAGATCCGTTACTATGCTAGTTTCATAAACTTTAAGTACACAATTAAATACAGTCAATATATGCATACAATTCTCACACCGATAATTTTTTATATATTTATGAACATTTTCCTACTAAAACGGCTTAATACTATGGATAAATATCTATAAACAAATAGTGATGACAATTCCGGATGTTTTTAATTAATTTGACTAGTTGACAACAACAGAAACGAGGCAGCAACTAACAGGAGTGCACCGAGCGCCCCTTTGTAGCGACCCTCAGAGATAGTTCGGTCTCGACATGCAACACAGGAGGCCCATGTTCTTGTACAGTGAACTTCTCCGTGCTTTGCCAGACCATTGGGCATTTGCATCGTCTCCAGTGAGAGCCACGTTTCGTTCTGTAACATATCGAAAATTAAATGAAAAAATTGAACTAAAAGCTCTAAATGTTTACAATATATACCTACTTACCTAAATAATTTTCTTGCTGTGGCATATATTCTTGCAAATCTTGTAATATTCTTGTTATTTCTTGTGAGTCTTTAGTTATACTACAAAGTTCCTCTTGATTAAAATCTGGAGTTATTTGTTTACATAGCAAAATTTGACTAATTACATTTCCTAAGTTCGATGGACCTGCTCTATTATCTGGAAATCATAATGAAAATATTGTTTATTATGCTACTTTCGAAAATTTTAATATGATTTAAAATGAAGTGTAATAAATTTATATCAAAACGTATTGTAATAAAATAGGTATTAAATTTTATATTCTAATTACGTACCATAGTAACCAGACATATCCATCGGCACTAGCTGAACTAACCGGTGGCATTTGGCAAGTTCTCTCAGGAACAATTGTGCCATAAAAAAGAGCAGCACCAAATGAGGGTTGTCCACGGGGATGCCCTCGGCAATTGTACTGAAAGCGTAAGAAAAAAAAACAAGACATTAGAAATAAGTAGTTTTCCTCAGTGAAGTTCTTTATTTGTGCGAGTTAAGTGCATGCAATATATTACACTGTGCAACATTGTTGTATCAATACGCTTAAAATTCACGAAAAATAAATGAATATTTATACATTCAAAATCGAAATTTATCTATTGTCGTAAAAGCTCGAAAATGGCTCAACTCCAACATTCATTACGAAGTGATAAAATTGAGGAAATAGCCTGTAAATGGTTTCATTTTCGGTTTTCACCAAGTTAGTTCGTAAACGCGATCATTTATTACGGTGATTGTGCTTTTTACGTTATCGGGTTTTAAAGAAAATATTTTCGGCATTTATTATTCGATGTGTAGACGTTTGGCGTGCGGAGTTTATCGATTCATATAGCAATAGTTCAACAGGACCTAAAGCAACTAAGGAAATGTATTTCCGTCGTCTAAATCGGTCGAGCCTATCTGAACGTAGCGGAATATGTATTTCCGCCAACAGAGAGGTTCTTTGATAGATAAGCATATATACGTAGATAATCCAAATCAAACCACTAAATCGTACCTAATAATGATTAGATACATTTTAATGTATTGAAATCAATAAAATATTTTAATTTCATTTTCAAATATCAGTTAGAATAATAAGCAATATTATTAAGTTTGAAATATAGAAATTAAAAAGATAAATTTTAACATTAATCACATTTATAAATATATAAACCATTCAAATCGTCGAATTTGGAAGAGTGAACGAACAACACATAACAAGTCGCCGCAAAACGTCGCGAAAAAATTACGTTTTTCTTGTTTTCCCGCGTTTATGCCTCCGTTTTATTTTCCCAGGGCATTTTGGCAAATGCCAACTAAACGCGAAGACATCAAAATAAAAATGGTTTCAATTTCTCCGACAGCCTTTCCATTAGAGGCCGAACAATGGACGCGCACAAAAACGGAAATTTCGTTACGCTCGTTAGACGCGAGAAAAAAAGCGCCAAATATGAATTGTACTGAATTTGTTACTTTTGACGAGTCGAATTATCCGTTGGTCAGGTGCAGACGTATGCTGTCCGCAAAATGTTTTTTCGTCCTAACAATTTTTCATATCTGGATTTAGAATCAAAGTGAATCAGTATGGTCAACGAGTGTTGAGCTTTTCGATTCGAATCCATAAGAAATTTTATCAAAAATTTATTTTAATATAAAATATGAATTTTAATACAATATGAATTGTGTAACGTAAATAAAGTAATCTTTCATTGATTCAAACACGGATGATCGAATCGTATTATTAAATATTTTTCCAAGCGCTTTCCCGGGTATGTGTTTTTCTTTTATTCTCAACGATTTTTCCACCTGAAAAGAAAAACAGTTGTGTAGGCAGAATTTGGATTATGGAAATTTTGTTTTATATTCGAGTTTTTCCTATCTCTTTTCCCCGGTGATATATTAGGATCGAAACGAACAAAGAAATTGTTAGATTGTATATTGATTTACGGATATTTCATTGTGTAATTCAATACATTTATAAAAGTTTTTTCGTCTCGAACCGATCAATTTATCACATGAATTTGAAGCCGAATTTCCATACTGATATGGAATGGATAGTTGTGCATTTATAATATGATCAAATTAATTTAATTTGGCCCGTAATGAAATGAGTTTGATCAGTTCAGAATTCAGTGCAATATTGATTGTTTACGCAACCAAAACAGAACATTGCACTGCTAATAATACTGAAGCATTGAAGGACCATAGATGATAATTTATCAAATAGACGAGGTCATGTGTCACTAACCATTCCTATTCTATATACAATATGCAATAATATTCTCAAATAGAACATCGATCAAGTGTCATTAGCAAGTTGCATCAAATCAAGCTTTTGTTAAGAAAAATATTTTTGCGCATACATAATTATTTATTTAGTGTGGATACTTTTAACAAATGTCACAATCTCCAAAAAAAATCACGAAACAGATTTTTAATTTCGTATATTATATAAAGAATGTTCAAGATAAGTAAATAAAATATTATAACTTCATTAGGTTAATTCCTGTATATAATTTTGTACAAGTTAACCGAAAATCGGATCAATTGAAAAATCACGCATTTTTTGGTTTAAAATGTCACAAAAGTATTTAAATTATTTTATATCGAGAAATACAGTCAATATACGGGGTATTGCTTAATTTATTTAATTTTAGGAAAGCCGAACAGTCTCATACATTGACATAGCGGGACATAGCAGTTTACATTACTTAATAATGCATTCGACACCAACATTTGTATTGATTTTCACAAAAAAATAATTAATTGAAAATATAACCGGTAAAAGATTATCATACAACAGTTTTCGGATTGCTCGTCATGTAAGCTGCTCGTTATATGAAGCACTCGTAATACAAGATGCTCCTGATACGAGGCACTCGTTATGTGAGGCGCTCGTTATGCGAGGTTATATTAAAAAAAAAAAAAACTTTCCGATGCCACATTCAACATTTACATGCTGATCAAACGAAATTTCATCGAAATATGAAATCCGTCATACTCGATGCTGGAAGTTTTCCAGTTATACGAAGCGCACTTTTCTCTAGGTTCCTTCGGGACACGATTGACTCACGCTCGAGTTTCCCGGAACACGTCTCTTGTACGGAAGCCTCAATAATGTGTCGAAAGCAAATACGCGACCTATCTCATATTGATTTGCGCGGTACACCGCTCTGTTTCTCTTTCGCTGTTTGTTTTCGGTTCGAAGCTCGGAAATGGCGAAGGAAAAAATCCACCGACCGAAGTGCCGTTTTCCATTCGTGCTATGCGCGTATGTAGTATGGTGGAATTGCCGATTTTTCCGAGCGTGTTCGTTGATTATGTGTTTGGAAAATATAAAGTTCGGATGTGAAATATATCTGTCATTCTCGTATAGCGTGTCAGGCGGTAGATGTCGACGATTTTTCTCTCGAAAGTTGGATCCGAATCATTTTTTTCCGTGCGCGACGTTGTAACATAGACGATTTTGTTGAAAAAATAAATTTAGTTTTGTTTGAATCCAAAATATAACATTGTTAAAAAAAATGAATCACGATTTTTTTTTAAATGAAATTTAAATATATTTATGCAATCGAAATTAATTAAAGCCAAGTCAAGCATAAAATTTAATTTAAAACATAACACTTTTTTTAACAATAAATGAATAAATATAATATTTTGACCTCCCTAAATGTATAGTGAAGCAAGTCAAAGGGTTGCTTCGCGAATATGTTGATTCCATAAAATTTTAATCTCAATGGCTTAGCATATTTCAGGAGAGAAGACCGCCGGATAATTTGAATGTTAAATGCGACGTCGAAAACCTCGAAGGCTTCGACGGCGCAGAACGAAACGTTCGAGAGCAGAAACGAAATACGAAACTCGAAACGCGAAAACGGCGAACTTGCTCCCACGATCTAACAAGAAAACAAAGAACGAACAATAAAAAAATAAATTTGAGAAAACCAACGCCGAAAAGCCGCTTTAATCACGCCCCGACTTCGCAACAGATAGAGAGCGGGGTTTGTACGAAAACTGAATTATTTTTAAACGACTTTTCGGATTTCAATATTCTCGATAAAAAAAAATGACTGAATTTTTATAAAAACAGCTGAAATAGTGAATTTTGTATTTACATATTTATAATATTCGCTGGAAAGAAACATACCTTTGAAAAGCCTTATCAGAAATTTCGGATGAAAATTGGACAGAAAATAAAAAGAGTAATTTAGTATAATCTGATTTAATTATTTTTTTGCATCATATGAATTAACTATGCAAATTATGCTCAAACATAATATTTTTATCAAATTGCATACGTTTCCATATTATGAGCTCTTTGTTGTAACAGTATTAAGTTCATATAATTTCGTTACGAAATATACATATATTCTTGATTTTGATAAGCAAATAGTAAAAAACAATTAAAATCACATTCAAAAACGACTAATTCATTTTTTTCAAATTGCTGACTAGCACTACTATTACAATGATGGCACGTATACATAGATATCTTCGATTGCACTCGTTTATGATATTCATATTTTTTACCATTCTCTTCGATATTATTTAATCAATTCAGAGGTTATCGCAATATTGGTGTTATATTTCATTAAAAAAACTGTTATTTAATAAAATTTGACTTTCCAAAACCGGATTTTCGTGACCGAAAAACTATACGGAGAACGAAAGAAAGAGAAGAGAGAAAAGTGGCAAAATTCACAAAACGAGAACGAACCCTCCGAGTGGATAATGGCTTATTATCAGATTACGTCTTTATTTTCCGGCGGTCGTCGGGACGTAACCGCATTACGCGAGATATCCTTCCTTCTGGACGCACTTCCGAGAATCTCGCAGGTAGCACGTGTAGCAGCACTTTCACAGAACACACCAGCCTGTGGAGCCTCGAGGATATGTGGATCTGGACGATACACAGGACCAGGAGGGTTCGAGGCCGAAAAGGAAAAGCCATTATGTGGCTAGTGGTGCAGACGCCCCGACGATAAATTCGACTCCTGTCCCCGACAGTGACGCTTTTCCGAGAAAGCCGGAAAATGCGGAAAACGGTGCGACAATCCGGGAAAATAATTGTGCTGGGCGATTCGATTGTTTCGTTGTTTATATATGTATATGTATATGTGGGGGTTGAAAAAATGTCCGATGTTAATTCGTCGCGACAAATGGAGCGGAGTCGAGGGACGCGGTCCGATCTTGCATTTGGAGTTGAAGATGATGTATCGTTCGAAATAACGAGTGAAATGTTGCGTATGAATAAAAAAAGGCTCGTTTATTTTGTTTGCGAATGGCTCTTTTTTGTAAGTCGATGGTTTCGCGAATGTTATCTGTGTTGTGAGCGTCCGTATTTTACAGCGTAATATGAAGATAAGGAAGGTTGTGAGTCTATTTCGGCAGATGAATTTCGATGCGAATTTGCATGATAGCGCCCAAAGTGGGAAAAATGAGTAAGGTAAAGACGATAAGGTGTGATAGATGACTGGATTTAGATGTAATCTACATTTACACGGTCGTGGATTTATCGTTAGCGATTTTTGCAGGTGCGCCGATGACGGATACGGAAATGTGCAATGATTTATTGGAAAAAAGTAAAAATGTATTCTATACACGAAGACATAGTAAGTAATTCTATAAAAGGTCGATACGATATAATTCATTATTGTGATTAGAACGAATTATAGTACGTATACGTATACGCGAGCGTATTTTCAATCGAATTATCCCATCAAATCAATCAACTCGATACTAAGTAATTAATGAGCGAGCATGAAATATTGATTTATTGGTTAACCGATTAATAGACTCATATTCAACACCCGATGACCTCAATATTGAGAAAATTTCTTTGAAATATCACTCATGCATAACTGCCTCATGAAATAATAATTCATGATAGAATATTCATTTACATCCACTTACATGTGATAGCATCATCAATTATTTAGCATATTTTTTCCAACTTATTTCTCAGAATAAATGGTGTCGTATAATGTACTGCATATAATATATTCTGTAAAATTTTGAGTTTACATTAGGGTGCATCAAGCCATAATGGTGAGTACGCCTATATCTCTGGGGTATCATTATATGTTTTTAACGGGCGAGTCCTATTATATTTAATTTTGAAAAATTTTTATAACGTTATTATTTAATTTAAGTAGAGTCGTTTGTACAATATAACAAATTATGATAAAAAATATTACACAAAGGATTATTTCAAATGAAGAATTCAAAATATGAAATTATTATAATACGCATGTAAACAATTTGAAATAATCACCGCGTGAGTAGTGTGAAAATCGAACGTATTAGTGTGAATTTGTCTACGTGTATTTATTAACAAATTTAATATGCTAAGCGAGGTAATCGTGTATCTTTGTACCAGTGAAGTGATACACATAAGGCGTCGTATATCAAACAAAGCCTAGGCTTAACGTGTAATGTCAACTCGCCTCTAGATTGCTGCGGGCCACTCTTGGTTAGCAAACTCATTGTTTTCTGCATCTAATGCGACGTGTTGACTAACTTGAATTATAAACACTTTAATAAAAGTGAAGGCTGTTTCGTGAACGAGCCGTATTATGAAATGTTAGACGACTGAAGGGGTGTTGAGTGACTTTGATAAGTGTGCCGTATGTAAATGATACTTTAGCATATAATGAATGAGATTTAGGTCGATTAAATCATTTGTATTTTAGCGAGTAGTTGTTTCTTATGTGAATTGAAATCACGATAGATTTATTTATCGAATGAAAGATTTTCAAATGAACATTCGTTCAGATATGCTATCGTACGTATAATTAGATGTTTCAAATAAATAAAACAAGTTGTTTTCCGCTCCCGTAGGATTTTGTGTACTCCCCGAAGAATCGACTTTATTGTTAGCACATTTCGCCGAAGGAAAAAAATAAGTACCGGGTCCCACATCCCACAGCACTTTCCATCCATACAAACAATAAAATGGACAGAAAAGTATAAAAAAATAAGGCACATAAAAATAAGTATAAAAAGAAGAATCATCACACGTACTCGTGGACCTATTTCGGTAATAATACCGCGGAAATTTATTTTATGCGAGCCAGGAAAAACCCGCAAGAGTTAATAAGGAGAAGGTCAGGCGAGGAGCTCGCAATAAAACTCTCCGTACATAAAAATATCAACTTTTTCCTTTCTGCGAAGGACTCGCCGAATGGAAAGAGGACGCGTACGATGATTTCGAACGTTTTCCCGCGCTTTTCAATTTCATTCGCGGCCCAAATAAAATAAAAGCGGCCGTCAAAATCGCCGCGAAATTACCGCTCCCCAACCGAGTCTATGTAGATTTTTTTCGTCGGATGCGGAATCGAAATGAGTTTTTTTTTCATTTTTAAGGAAAAAGGGGGCAAATAATTAAATGTTGATCACGTTTCGCGCTCTAACGACTTTTCGAATAAACATTTTCGCGAGACGAGAGCGTGCTTCGCAGTCGTTTTTGTTTATGTTATTGTATGTTTTTTTGTTTTCGTAATACAGGTGTTTTGCGTATGAAAATTTATGTAAGTTTCGTTTTATAATTCAAGTGTGTAATGCTTGTTTTGCACGAAAATTTATTACGGTTAATGGGAATAAGCAGCTGTGCTCTTCGAGAAAATTATTTTAATCGAATGTAGATCGTACAATACATTGGAAAATTAAGAAAAACTCTTTAAGTATTTAAATAAATTAGAATGAAAAAGATAGGGACAAATTAAGAATTTACATAAATATAAGAATTATATACATATTACGATCATGAATTGAATTTTGTTTTTCAATGGCACTACAGATTGGATCTGAGCCTTAGATTTTCAGTTGTTTCGTTACTATGCATTCATGATATGCCCATAAAAGATTTTCCCTCATCACACAAAAGAAACTATGATTTTTTTCAGCTGGGAAAGAGCGGAGGTTGACCAACCTAATCCAAACTTCTTTTCTCAGAGATATTTATCGAATTAATGATGTACTTTTTATGAGACAAAACATCGAATATTATTGATACAATTATCAGTCGCACTTACATGATCGATCTTAATTTCATTTACGTATTATCAAAATAAAAAATGAAACTTTGAACGACACATACAATATTTTGAAACAAGCAACAGATGATCGAATAGACATCGAACAGAGAAGCAAAACGCACGTTAACGATTTTCGAATGGTAACAGTCCGTTTCCCTTGTCCGATAGGCCCTTTGTCAACCCCCCTCGGGGGTTTTGGAGATTTGGCGAAAATCGTGTACAAACAACGCCTCTTTCCGCCCTCTTTATGGACGGTCGACTTTGATCTGATGTTTCGTATGTATGTATTATATTATAGGTGTACGACGAACTCACAGTCCCTTGTCACAGATTAAGTCGTCGATGTCGAGCGACGATCAAAGTTACCGAAATAGTATTGAGACTTTGATACGTCGTTTCATTGTGCTTTAGAAAATGTCGTTTCATTTTTTGAAATTTTCATCTGATGAATTTCGTGTTTGTTATTTAAATTTTGATCAATCATATTTGTATTTAATCTGTTTTTATAGTGTGATTATTCAGTTTCGTGCGAGATACACTGGAAGGGAATTATCCAATGTGAATATATCACATATGTATGTAAACAGAATGCAAATTGACCCCAAAGTATCATATGAACATATAGATTACGTAGTGTTCGCAATAGCTCAGTGTAATCGAATTCATTTATGATTGAATAATTTTAACACCTACGCACGTATGTGTACAGGAAACTTTATACGGGTATAAATTTCGTTCAAATATAACACGTAGTTCGCGACAAAATTAATACAGCGACTACGAAAGGCCTCTTTGTTTCAAGCGAATCCGAAAATGGTATATGTGTATTGCTTTGCTATAATATAATGTAATATAATTATACGTTAGTATATCACATATTCGAAAATACGTTATTCAGATTCATGATATATGAACGCAATCTATTCAAAACGCGCTTTCAGATTACATATATTGAAATGAAAGTCACTTATAATGAGAATTATGTAGGTGTACAATAGAGCGCTAGGGATATTCGATTTCAGAAATATCAAGATATAAATAAGATATGCTCAGTATATTTTTATAACAGGACACAAATTTTCATATTCATTCCGTTCAAAAAGAAGGAAGAAATATCACCGAGAAGGCAAATTTTTCTTACAAATTTTCTTTCGCTTATTAAGATTTCCCTCTTTTTTTGTTATCGTCGTGAGACCAATATATCAAATTAAATACAAAAATGATTTAAAATATTTTCGTTTCTTGAATTTAAACAACGTTTTAAATAAAATTCAATAAATTTAAAGTAATTCTTTGAAAAAAAAATTTTTTTCGAATTTTCCTAATAAAACCCGAACAAACAAACAAACAAACCGAAAAACAACTCAGCTTTCAATTCACGCACATAAGCCACACAACGAGTATGAAATTACGATAGACTCTCGCATACACACAATATCAAAACTTTCCGGCGAATCGCTTGTGTCGGAAAATTTCCAAGCTCGGTCCAGAGAAAGGCACGTGTTAATTCACGAAAGTTTCCGTCATAATAATGAAATAAAGCGCCTGCAGGGGGCTACAAGAGAGGCTTTAAGCCGAGTCCTCGACAAGCGAGCTGCAAAAATGACTCGAGGGAAATTCGCCAACAAATTCGTGCCCACCTAATACGGCCGATCACTCTTCGCCCCTCTGACAAACGAGCCGTTTGCATTCGGAGCCTTCTACTAATTTAATCGAATGTCGTTCCTAGATTCGATTATCCCTCGTTTGTGTTGATTCGATCGCATTATTTTGTTTTAAGGCGTTTCGAAAATCACCTCGGGGAAATTGTCTCGAGTAGGTATCGATTGCGCCGACTCTCGCTCCGTTTGATTTAGTTTTCAACTAGAGCGTCTATTTGTGAAAAACGCTTGTAAATATTTATCGATTTAAACGGAAGCTAGTTTGCGTGGGGAAAAAATGAATTATTTATGTGAGGGGTGTGTGTTTCGGTGTTTTTACAACTTCGCGCGTCGCTTAGGCCTCTGCTCGTTCGAGTGCTGTTTCGAAAACAAAAAGCACTCCGTAAAATTCCCGTGTCGGGAAACTAAATTCAAAATAACACAACGCGTCCGTAATGTTTCCACATTTCTGGAAATAGCACGATTAAGCGGCAAACGTATGCCGACTTTATTGCTTTGAATTAAACGTCGCGTTACAAACACAATAGGACAATTTTTATTCAAAGAAGTATGAATTATTATCAAATTATCAATTTTTCTTTTATGTATCGAAATATACTTCAAGGCGATTTACGTTCATGTACCTATAATAAAATAAATTGGTATTGATTTCGAGAGAGTGAATAGTTTCCAAACTGTCGATATTTTACCCATATAAGAAATGAAATAAAAAATCGATAAGTATCGAACTAACGACTGTCAAAAAAAAAGATTATTCGATATCAATTTGCTTAATACACACGACAAAAAAACATTGATGTATCACACGCATTAAGCGAATCGATCTCATCGAAGAAACTTGAATGATTAGAAAAGTGACTGATTTAATTCGATCCATCACGACGATAATGGCCGAGTAACGTAACCCCGAGTCATAAAACACACACCGAACGAAATTACAGAGAACGAAGCGGCAATTAGTAATCGACACACCTTCGCTCTGAAGAGGGTCCTGAATACGATTCGGCCTAGGAGATTTTCCTTCTGAAATTTTCAGAGGTTCAATTTTTTCAGACGACCTTTCGGCTTCGAGCGCACCCCGTAATTTCTCATTTTGCCGCTGTGCGTGATACCCTTTATGACACACTTTATGACCCCGGTCTATATAATAGTGGTATTAAACCTTTGCCTAATGGGTAAGAAAAAAAATGTATCAGACCGGTTGTTTTTCCAGCGGCTTTTACCCCGAAGCTAATGATTCAATTTAATCCGCGGTCAACCTCCCATTCTTTCCATTATTTATACGTAGAGGATTCGTTTGATTTATTCAACACCCCATTTAATACAATTTTCTACTAAAACATGTGCACGGTTTATACTAAAATATACACAATGAAACGCTTTTTCGTTATTTAATAAAATAAATTGATTCTCGTATGAAGAAAAATTGATAAGTTAATTTTAATAAATATCATCGAGATTGTGAATTGTATATCTTAATTTATGCGAAAGCAAATGTTTTATTGCTACAATTACTATTTCGCTCAAATTAAACGGTTTGTAAGTACTAAAGCTGGTTCGATTAATTTAAAAACGCTACTTAATTGTATCTATTCGTCACAATCAACATTTCAGACAGCGAGAAAAAGCAAGAATGAGAGAAGATTATATGAAAATGCGATATAAATAAAATATTACACATAGAATTTTCATGCTGAATATGCATGTTTGTTCCAAATACGATAAACTATCGAGAAAATTTATTGCATATTTATACGAAACGAAAGGTTATTTTATCTTCGGCCATGGTTGTCCAGTTGAATAATCCTCACCGGTTCCCCCAGAACAATAATAAAAATAGAGCGCGTGAGGCAATTTTACAATTCAGCTGAAATACTGCCAAACGGGATGAAACTTTCGAAAATTCGTTCGGCGAAAACAAACCCAAGGTTTCTGGAACAATTCAACGCGACCTCAAGCATACGTTATGTATAACAATACAACACAATGCAGTCGATATAAAATATAAATTTTAATCCGTTAAAATTGCATCGCTTGGGTAATAAGCGGCATGCAACTTAATTTATTACCCGACAATTTTTCATCGACCGATATAGCAGCATTGGCTCACAAGTTTCCCATTATACGATACAATGTATCATAATTGGCGAAAGTTGATTTTTTTTCCATAATTTCATTTTCTACGAAATATTTTTATAGAGTTTGAAACGATGTGTCCGCACATTGTTAGTTACATGTCCCTCGTCAAAATCTATTGTATTACGTTAGACAAGCGCCTTAAGATATGTCGAGACGTGTTTGCATGTTCGTCTCAGATAAAACGTCGGTTTTGTTGCGGCTGTGAAGAAAAATATTTTTTTTCCATATCAGAACAGATTCTCGGAAATGTTTACGTTCCGAAAATGTACACCTAATGTTCTTTCGACGTTTTCATTATGTTTTATTTTGAACGGAGGATCGATAAAATAGGTATATATTCGGAAGGCATTTTCAATTTAAGGAATGAAATATTTTTGGAGAATTCGCAAATTGAATTAATTTTCTCTGAAAGGCGAAAATTTGTATCATTTAACGCAAAATACAACGTCGTTTTGTCCAAACCGAACCGCTATCAGCAGCTAAAATAGGATTATTGGGAAAATCTTTAATTAAACAATTTCGAATCTAACGACTGTCTACAAACTTTCTGCTATGTAAATAGAACCGAATCTAAAAGTTTCCAACAAACCGAAATTGTATACTAGTTATAATAGAAAAGACTACATAAATGTGTTAATATAAATAGAATATACATACACATAAGAAATTTTCATGAAACTTGTTAATGAATTTCATCACAATATCGCTTTAATTTGATATTACGATAAATAAATTTCAAATATTATCAAAAAAAATTAACAATTTTAATTTAAATTTTCAATTTATTTTAATACAAATTTCAATTGAATAAAAATAGAACTTTCACATAACCATTTTAATTAACGACTCGTATATTGCATAGAAAAAAAAGCAACAAACTCGTATATATTCGGAATTAATTTATCGTCCTTATAGATCTGATTTTAATTTCAGAGTCGATTCCTGCAATATGTAAATTCCATTATATAATTTATGACTTTAGAAGTTTTTATGAAAAAATCAATCGACCCAGATGGATGTATAATATATTGGAATTATCTACCATGGTCTTATTATCAATTTCAAATGAATAAAAAAATATTTTTTATGAAAATATCATATTATACATTAATATAGAATCTGCCATATAACGATTTCATGTATTTTTGGAAACTTCTACGAAAAGCGTTTATTTACACAAACGTCGCGCGATACAAACGCGACGTGTGCGCCTCGAACGCGACACAGAACGACCCGAAACAAACACGCGAAAAAATCGCATCAGTCTGAAAATCGAGCTGAAATCTTTCCCGTACATGTACTCGCACATGACACACGTGCACACGCCGGGCATAAAAGCAAACACCCACGTGTCACAAGGATTTCACCCGTGGCACGTCTCCGCCTTATTTCGCGATACACTGACTCTGATACGGAGATACGTGCTCCGATGCGAATTAAACTCTCAACTCGCTCTCAGACTTCGTATTTCTCCTTTTTTTTTTTTTCAATGTTCGTTATATTCATTTGGACGAAATTTAAACGTTTCGAGTCCCTGTGTCGAGTCGAAGCGAGAGAATTCAGAGCTTCGGTTTCGGTGGGCGGTTAAATTGCTCCTCTCCGAAACGAAACTTTCGCCGAGTTAGTCGTTGTAAATCTGTACGCGTATATACCGGGGTATTAAGGGGATAAATTGATGAGATGCGAGGGTGTCGTTACAATAGACAATATCGAATTGTATCGTATCGTATCGATGTTAGAGTTCGGTGGCGAAATCACCGTGCGTGTGTCGTGTGTTTCAATTTGTCTCTAGGTATCTGGTCGTTCTCTAATTGAATTGTTCGCATCTCTAGAGAATTGTGTTCGTTCGAAACTATTTTATTGCGCTTTGAATATAGATTGAGAAAAAATCCGCCACAGAATGAAACGAGATCGTATTTAAAGAGCGGTATTAAGAGTTTTTGTGTGCATCCAATATACGGCTCCAATTCTCCAAGTAAAATGCTCGTAATAAAGGGAAAGAAAAAGCTCTAATGTTGATTGCAGGACGTAAAAAGGATAAGTGAATTTTTTCTCGTACTTTATCTCGCAGACGGTCGCGAACCTCTGCCGAAAAATAAAAGATCCTTAAAAATGTATCGTCGCAACCCTTTCGGACACGGATCGCATTTAACGGATAAGAGTCTATTAAACTCTTCATTATTTTTTCAGTGTATAAAAATGGTATCCTGTAATCCCCGTGTAATCTCCATAAATGGCAATCTCGTATTAGAACTACCCAATTTCCCGTCGTCGGCTTTGGCGGACCGGCTTCCACAAAAGGAAATCCCGCAACGGGATCGTAGTCCCTTTGAAGTGCATATTTGTACGAAACCGAGAGTGCGATTTAGTACCCGACAATGGAGCATAATATGTCGGCTTGTATAACACGAGACATAACGAGTTAATAAGTCTAACTGGCATGGACTAGAACATGCGAGCTGCCATATATTCCGGATCTAAACATTTGACAGTCAAATTGAAATTTATTCCTTTCTGCAATGTTAATTAAAATTTCACTCAAATCGTGTATACCGGTGTGTGATTCATCAAAAAGTAAACCAGTCGTGTAAACTTAAATGAAATGTTCAAAAATAACAGCGGATTTTATACGGCGACACTAAAAAATGTTCGCCGAAATGCACAAATTTAAATTCTAATCAAATCCCCAGCTCCATTTAAGCGATCACACACACGCTCGTTTTGTATAATATTAGCATATAATTTATATCGCTGGGGTGTCGGGAGGGTTTAAAAAAAAACATTACACATTATTTATGGTGGACGCCAAGAAAGGCGAAAAAGGCGGTTCGCCGTTTTAACACGAAACGTTTGCCGTAAAAATACTTTTACCGGTACAAATGAATATGTAAGGGGCTAGTTTTTTATACGTAATTATTTATATGAATGTACGTGCAAATATGCATATGTATGTGTACGTATAGATACGTATATGTGTTCATTAATCTGTTCAGAACTAGTTCGTTTCAAACGCGGTCATGAATATTTATGCAGTGGCCATATTACGGTGACTCGCAAAAACATTTCACCACACCAAGGGAGGCGAAAGAAAAGTTGGGCCCACTCTTTTGCAGGTAGCCCTTTTGACGAAAAAGGGAACGGACATGTTCCTTTCAAATATTTGCCAGACCTTCTTCTGATAAAATGTTGACTCGAGTATAAGCTCACGCGAGTAAAATGTTTGCTACTTACAACACGTTTCCGCAATAATAAAACTTTCATGCAAATCGAATAAAATAAAAATTCACCATAAATAAAATTTACATTTATTAACTGCGAAAGGATAATAAAACGAGAAATCTAGCTTTACAAGATATTATTAGCACAGACTATTCAGAAACACTTCGCATTAATATCGTATTTAAGAAACGCTTTCGTATCGCAGAAACAAATTAAAAAGCATTACCCTTTTATAAACGCAATATACCATAAAGACGCCGAACAAGAAGCGGGGGTTATATATTTTTTAATTAAATCTCTTAGGGCTTTATAGTTCGTTCGATTAAATTTAGGCGCAGGCCGAATGAATGCATGCCTTTCGGAATATTCAAGTGGAAAATTGCTGTTCTTCCCGCTAACTAATGAACAAAAGTTAATCCGAAGCAATTTAATACAGCCTCTCGCGCGTAACTCAAAAACGGAAAAGTGTTTTAAAGCCGCCTTTGTTGTCGGCGAGAGATGCTAACGCTTAAAAATTCGCCAACAACAAATTGGGCTCAAAGGCAGGGCGAACTTGCCAACCTTTTTTTTTCTATACAACCTGGCCGACCATGTAATGAACTAGCCGAAACTTTTCCCATATACAACGCGTTGTTTTCTGGAGGCGGGCAAGCATTCGTGACACCGACGAAGGGGCCTTTTATCCGGAAGCCAATCTTTGCCACTGTGATGACGTGATTACAAAAGGGTCTTTGTGCGGACCCTGGAACACTAAAAAGGACATTTAAAATCGATTTGCATGCTGTGCTAGCTCATTAACCCCGGCGAAGAGGCGATGAATTAGCCAAAGTAAACAAATTTCGCACGAAAGCTCGGCATAATTCGCTCATTTGAATTATGGAAAAAACGTTGAGCTTTTATGGCCCGAGCGCAAATCAAAGGATATACGTCGAATTCGTTTTTTATTCATAAACGAAAAATTTCGAAAACTGGGGGGAAGAGTGCCGAAATTAAATTCAAATATTGATCGTAAAAGGGGGCGAAGGGAAAATTTCGCGTCAATCTTTTTATTTTTTTCTTAGAGCGATGTGTATTGAATTTGTTGCGATAAAAGGTACTCACCTTCTTAGGTTAGGCAGGATCAATTGACTGGTGTGTTGACAGGATTCTACGCAGGATCTCCGAAGTTTTCTGATTCTTTCTCGAAGTTCGGGACAATCTCTAGACTGACCTATGTGAATCAGCAGGTCCCTAAATAGCGCGACTTGCCCGTTCACCTCCATGATCAACTGAAACGAACGAAAAAAACAATGCATATACACACACATACTCTGCACAAAATCGATTTCATCGCTAAATTCGGCGAATGAATACATCATGAATGCGATACGTAATCTCGAAGACGACGAAAGGGCTTTTCCGAAAATTAATACAGACTAGTTTTCGAACTACGATAATAATTAATGCAGAGAGCTACGCGAGGGCGTTTTAATGTGTGAAGTGCAGGTCAGACCACACCCAGAAGCCGTCGAGCTTTCGCAAAACGCTACCATAAATTATTACCTAGTCAAAGTTGAAGCCATTAAGTTTTCAGGACGAAAGCAAGGAACCGATTGCGTCGTTCGACTTCTTCAGAAGCGAATTAATTATGCAACGGCCGATGCACAAAGCCCAACGGTCTCGGTTAAGTTCGTTGCACAGAAACTGCCATTCAAGATTGCAATCCATTTATTGCATCTTGCTGAAACTTTATAATTGTCCGATACATAACATACATATATCTCTCGAATGCACAATGATTTCATTGATCTGTATAAATACAAATATATATATTTTTAAATATATACCTTTTCAAATATTTCATATAGACGTAAAGCTGAATTCTTTTAAGATCATTAATATTATGCCAAATGGAAGGAAAATGAGGGCAATCAAATGTCGATTACCAATATCATCAATGAAATATTCAAAAACATACATTAGCATTGTACATAAACGATTATTCGAAAATTCGACAAATCTCACATTTATATATTACGGTTGTTTCTAGTAACTAAAATCGAGCATTAATTTAAGCATACATAGTTATTTACATTATCAAAGTTTGATGAAAAACGAACGCACGTCAGTCCAGGACGACGCCTATGAATTGAAGGCCTTACCCTTTTCGCTCTATTAGAATTTGAAATGAGATGTCAGGTACACGAACTCTTCAAATAATTCTGTGACATTTAGATATTTTAATTTTGGGTGCAAATATTTTATAACGATCTATTTTCCAATTATTTTTTATAGAAAACTCGATCTTTGTACTTTATCATCTGTTTCAAGTATATACACACACAAAATAAACTCGAGATGTGTTGAGAGATGAAAATTCAGGTTAATACCTCCGTTTTTCTGTCACTAAACGCGCCGAAATTCAATGAATATTTAAATATAATCTAGATTCGAAAAGCGCGTCTGAAAATTGAACGCTTTGTACACACAGTAATAATATGAGCGACGTTGTGGAAAGTCAACAATACACTAATTCACTAAAGTGTGTTATTTTTTTCTTCTCATTCCTTGTGAAAACTACTACGAAAAAATACACGCTTATTTAAGGGGGTCTATAATAACTATAAAAGGTTTTATTAGGGTCCATGTCGCATAAAAAATCCAATATATTTTTAGTATAAATTAATTGTGTTATATTAAAAACTATCTGAAAGCTTTGTGAAGAAAAGAAATTGTATACACTCTGATTTTAACTATAGATATGCATACTATGAAATATTTTAAAATGAATCGTTTGATTGAGCAATTCGATATAATATTTCTTGTACACATAATAATATTATATAATTTTAATAAAAATGAAAGCTTTTCAAAGGATTTGCACTGAACATTAAGCTACAAAAGGCTCAAAAGAAAAGAAAATATTAGTTCTCGATGTTGTATTGAAGTTGCAGCAGCGTATATAAAGATGACAGTTGCGTCTTTAGAGTTTCGTTTCCTCTTTTAGAGATTTTCATTCATATGCGCGAACATTATGTTCTTATATTTTCTGCAAATTTATATTCGTACTATATATAAAAATTGTATTGTAGTTCGTGTTGTTTCATCAACAACTGAAAATCTCGTAGCTACCGCTTATTACCTGTTCAAGAAACTTTTCTAAGAAATACACTCTCCAAGTCGAGAAGCGCAATCTGTAATAATATTTATGTATTTTTCGTATTTTGTCCGATGAAATCCGTGGCGACAGCTTTGTGCGTAAATCTTGTTTAAAGTTTTAATTGTGTACACTTCCCGAGCGCAAAGAAGTGAACACAACGATAACCGACTAACGAACATCGACCAAAGTGGTTAGAACTTTCGGAACAGATTGACTATTCGAAGAACGAAATTAATTCCGTAGAGTATAAAAAAATAATACTTTTTTACGAGCGCATTAAGCTGGAAAGCGATTTGAAGATACGGTCGTAAACAACACGTACATGGTGTGAGTGTGAAGATTCTAAAGCTACATCCAGAGGATTGCATGCTTCGACAATGAAAAAGGAAATTCATATTATATATACGATTCTCGATAGAGCGAATAGTCTTTTGTGAAACCCTATTGAGAAATTTAAATGAAAAAGAGCAAATGAAATCGTTTTCACATATAGCAAAACACGTCGAATTCTATGAAATACAATTTGATCAATTCAAAAAGCTATGAAGTTTTATTTTATTCAATATAAAACAAATATTTCACCAGAAAAATATTGTTTTATGATTCGAAATTGAAACCGATAGTCAGTTGATACAGTAGATATATCTTCTGTTAATAAATACCGGTTTTTATTGTATTCATACAGATTTTTAATGTTATATAATTTATTGAAATAAATATTGTTCCAATTATCAAGTATATATCGAATACTTTATTCATGTCGAGGATCGAAAAAAAATTTTTCGCTAGTTTTATTGAAGGAATTAAAGTGGTTCAATTTCAGCAGAAATCATCGAATATGAAATGAACAAACCACTCATCGACTCGTTCATCGAATGAGCAATTCGATCATGCCAATTAATCGTGCATTCGTAAAATATTTTTTCTCAGTCGAAACGTCGTTAACGATCTGAAATAGAACGGAATAATTGAAATTCTATAACGGACGCTATAAGCGCGCATTTAGATATCCAACAATCTACGCATAATGAAGATCTTCCGTTTCGAACAAGTTGAATTGCTTGTTAGAAAGAAGAGAAAGTCAAATCAACAGATTGCTATATTGCCATTGTATCGATTTTATTGCACGAGCGCAATATTGAGAGCTTTCATTGTATTAGGAAGCGAAGCGAACGTTTTCAATTATATAAATTAATCGAGTGACTGTACTGTTATTAATTAATTTATAACAGTATAATTTATAGTATATTTCAGCACAATTTGACAAAAATTTACATATAGTACACAAAAACACTCATCTGAAAACACACAGGATGTTGAAAATATCAATGCATGCTTAGTTAGAATTACGTTTTAAGATTCATACGCTGTATTAACTGTTGATATTTTATGCAACAGTGGTGTAGAACGAATTGAAACTCAAGCGTCACTCGGACAGACGGACACACAAATAAATTAGCACTATTATTATATTAGATATATATTATATAATCAAAACAACTGAAACAATCGATATAAAATAGATCAAACAGATATATTAAAATAATTAGAGCTAAATTCAACAAAACCATCTCTGAACTCAATCCCCAAATCATCCCGCCGAGAAAAGCACGATTATAGTGGATCACGTATCGAGAAAGCAAATTAGAGGAATATCTAGTCGAATAATGTAGAGGACACGTGATTGTTGTCGAGGCTTTGCCTTCTTTGTCCACGGGCCGTTTTCCAACAGCCGGACAAAGGCTCCATTGTCGCCGCACAGAGCCGATGATTGAGATTTGCTTGTACGGGGTGATTAAATCAAACGTGCACCAGCTAGCTGCAGTTGTGCACTTCGATAGGATTATGTGGGATTATTAAGGATTTCTATTTTATATGCCGCTAATGGAAAATCGATAGAGGAGCTTATTTTCAGTGTTTGTTTTTGTGAAATAATGCATTTTCAGCTAATTAATTCTGAACGTTCGCATGCATAAAATTTCATATTTTATATTCAGTTCAAATATAATTGAATTAACATTTATTTTTTTTCAATAATTTTTAAGATATTTTTTATTTTTATTTGTAATAGCAATCATTGATACGACCTCCAACTTAACCTAAATTAATCTAACTGTCAACAGTCGTGAATAGTTTAATCGTCAAGTAAAATTTTATGATTAATCGTTTAATGTTAAAAGTTCATATCTCTCGCTATATAAATTTCTCGGAATAATAAATGTTGTTTTATTCCCAGAAGAATTTCATGACTGCAGTTAAAATAGTTTTTAAACCGAAAATAATATTTTCCATTTTGATAATTTGCAAAAAAAGTACTGAAGCGTGTTCTATCCAAATGCATTAACTTTTAATTAACATCAAAATGAAAATGCGCTTTTATGTAAGTGCAAAATTTTCGTTTTTAACTTTTCGCATTGAAAATTGAAACATAACAATTGTATATACTATGCATGTGTGAATCTCAATTTA
This sequence comes from Cheumatopsyche charites, assembly GCA_024721215.1. Classification (NCBI taxonomy): domain Eukaryota; kingdom Metazoa; phylum Arthropoda; class Insecta; order Trichoptera; family Hydropsychidae; genus Cheumatopsyche; species Cheumatopsyche charites. The sequence continues at coordinate 7,646,429 of CM045574.1, forward strand.
GTGATTTGACAGCAATTCAAAAGTTACACCATAATCCGTATGTATTATGTATGGATTAATTCTGTTTGATGAATTAACCGCGAGGGATTATGCGGTAATAGCGGATTTTCTGCTGACAAACAACAAACACAAGACGCGTTCAATATTGAAAATACATCGATATTTATTTACGGATATAAAAAAGGCGTTGTCGCTGTGCGAATGATAATAACACAATGCCGTACAAACGTCGTGAGAAATTTAGGGTCGTATATTTAATATCGTCTCTCGCAGCGTGATTTATACCGATCATCTGTCACAAATACGTATATAATAAAAATAAATCTCATTATATTTATTACTTTTGTTTCTCAACATTTTCATCCGACTAAATTTATCACATACGCAATATAAGGGTAAATTTTGAGATTATTTAAGTTCAGACATGTAATAAAGGTCAATGAGCAGCTTTCTATGGTGAGTGGACATCCTCCCCATTTAACACATGTAAATTCGATAATAATTAACTCATAGTAATCCTACAATATTGGTATGATCACACTCAACCCCGAAATGAATATATTTTTCATTTAATCTATTCGCAATCAATAATGAAATTTCAAAATATGATGTATTAATTATTGACCGTTAATATTTTGTATCACCACGTCATTATCGCTAATCTACAACCATTAATCCAGCACCGAATAACGGCTTCCCGAAACGTCAATTAATCTAACACAGAGCATCGACCAGCGGTTAGGATGTGAACGAAAGGATTTTTTTTCAGTAGGCTATATGTGTAAAGTTACATTTCATAAATTTCGATCGATTATTACTAATTGAAGCGCGTCTGACGCCCACTACGTCCGTGATTTCCAATTACCGGAAAATGTTAATGGATTGTTGTTGCGATGGCAATTAGCAGAGTTGCGTTAGTGCACTGCTGCTGTATCAATTACCGCCGCCTGTGGGCTTTTTACCGGTCTGTGTCGGCATGTGAAAGATGTAAAATGAGATTTAACGCAAAAAGAGGCGTGTGTGTTGTTTGAAAATGGAAAAGCTACGTGAGAATGTATGTATATACGTGTATGTTGTCGCGTATTCGAAGCGTGGTTTTTGTGCCATTTAATATTGTTCGGTGGTTGCGCGTTTAGCGTTATATGTATACGTATTTTACTTCGAAAATTTAAGTGCAAACGAGAAATGTGCATCGCTTTATGTAGGGTTGCGTTTCTATGGAAGTTTATACTTTTTGTTGCGTTGCAGATGCGGCATGGAATACCAGACGTAGCTATGGATACGAACGTGAGAAAATGTCTTCGTGACTTTACATTTTTCATAAATAAAACTATTTTTCAAAAGCAGTTAGATGTCGCAACACCTTCCGTGTTCCTTTGAATAAATTTTTATATGAAAGAATATAAAAGTTTGTCATGAAAAAATAATGATTTTATAAAATACTAACACTTAGATATTTATATGCTCATTCTTGATGCAGTAAATTATATAAACGAATCTATTAACGAACAGGAGGAAATTTTTCGAGTGAATTCGAAAGATCTCCGATATCATGCACAAAGAGGGAGCGATCTCATTAGCGATCAGGAAAAAATCGTCTCGTGCTGGCGATGTTTTCGTTTTCGAATTTATATATTACTAGCCTATATATGTATGAAATATTATATTTGGAACGTGTCAAAACGTTTAATTAAAATTTAACTAAAGGCCCTCGATGGCCAGAGCCATCAAAATGATAGACGTCTTAAATGTAATATTCGCTTAGTTGAAGTGACGAAGGTGAAATATGATAATTTAATATTGAAAACTATTCATTAAATAGAGATGTTGACATTGTAGATAGAAAAATCAATTTCGTTGCTCAATTTGATTTTCTTTACGTGTAATAATGATTTGATTGATGAAACACTCATCAACTATGAAAGATTAATGAATTTCGTTTATTTCATTATAATATTCATGAACCTATTCTTTCGACTTCATTTTTGTTAATTAATATAAAATTTTCGTTAAATGCAAATATGTATGAAATTTATTGTGAAATAAATAAATCAAAACAATAAATTTGAAAAATGATGTCGTTAACAAATGAATGAGGGTAAAAAAATCAAAAGCTTAATTCTATATTATAAAGTTCAACGATTTATGTATTCATAAAATTTTTAAATATTATTTTCTGATGGAAAAATAAAAAAATAATTTGCGTGCAAGAAAAAGTTGTTATAATATTTGCCAAATGACGTATATTTCTCTAACGAAATTACAGTTGAAAAAATTGCGGATAAAGCATAATGAATTTTATTTCGTGCTAAGGTCGTACTAGCGGTAATTTGCAAAAGTACGGTCATTTCATTAGTCAAATACGCGAAAGACCGACTTTTTAATATTTCGCAATTGTAATATCAAAAAGAAACCTTCGACGCCGCGCACAAAATGCGACCGTAATACTAAAGCGTATAGAAGCGAAAGACTTTCCACACATTTACCGAACAATAAAATATCGTAGATTAGAAAATGTCGTACGTTTCCATCGAAGAGATTACAATCGTAGCCTGTGTGTGAGACTCTATATCAAGTGTTTTATGTACCTACATGTGGTCCTTCGTGGTGAACGTGCCTCCGGCAAATTAGTGGTCTTAACGGCCGTTAAACGAAGCTTTCCTCGCCCCCATTATAGGATGGGCGATTAAAGGTGGGCAATGAAACAAAAAATAAATATATATTAGTCGGGCCGAAGGTGGTGGAAGGCCATTTCGCTGGAACACGTCGTTCTTCACTTTTCCGAACGCCCGTCACGTACTCGTTTTCCGGAAAAACTCTTCAGATGGGCAGTGCAATGCAGCTTTGCGCATTCGGAAACAAATGGATGCTGCGAGAAGTTTTTGAAAACTAACTGCTTTCAAGATAAATTAAAAGTGTTCTCTAATGAAATTTTCTAATTTGTTATTCAAAAAAATAATAAACATAAATACCTATCTATGCACTATCAGCGAAACAATGAAGATAGTTTTGAAATTATGTAATTCTAGTTATCAAAGAATAATTCCGATCGAGACTATTGCTGTTTATTTTCTTTATAATAAGAGTCGTATGAAATAGTCTATTATTATGAAAAATATTCATTCAACTAATAACAGTATCATTAAGCTTTTGCCATAAATTCTACGTTACAGCATGATTGCATATGGAAATTGTTATATCGTAACATAAAATTTCATGGAAATCAATTCGAACGAATACTGTTATTATGCACACGTGCCACTCGTATGAATTTTTCAAACGTTTATATTTCAAATTCTTAAAATAGTCCTTGAGGATCAACAAAGTACGAAAAGCACATAGCATCAAAACGACAGACGTCTTTCCGTGAATAAAACAGAAAGGTACTCTGAGTTTAAGAAACATATCTTATAAATACAATATGAAACTAACCATGGAATATTCAACAAAAATAATTTATTTACTCTACAATATATATATTCATATAGATCAATATGATTTTTTTCAAATATTAAAAACTAATTCAGAACAACTAAGTCGAGCAGGAATTGAGGCTTAGGCACATCGAAAGGATGAACCGTTGAAAAATGAGTTTGAAAACACTCGAGAGTCAACCCCCGACCAACAAAATACGGCGATACGAGTAAACTTTTTCCAAAGCACTAGAGATAGCTTACGAACGCGGCCGTGTTTAATTGATTCAATTAAAAGTTGGGAACGTGCGCGAAAAGTGACATGTGCTCGCGTCTCCCCGGGGAAAGTTCGGCTCGGCACAAAGGGGCGCAGCGCCCTTTGAGGCGCGACGCCCTTTTGGGGGCGCGATCGTGAGAAAATTAGTTCACGGCGAAGACAAGAAATTATCACAATACAGCCGAAACGACGCGATGGAAATCTACAACTTTTAATAACGCGAAGATAAGTTTCGACCGTGTGCCGTTTCGGCTTAAGCGCGACATCTCGAGATACTCCGTTTCGACTTTACGTCTTGTTTTCTCCTTTGAACAGACTTCCTTCGGAGCGATAATGTAGTGAATGCTTTTTGGAGGACGTGTTGGAGCTTTATATTATATAATATTATGAATCAAAAGAAAGAAAAATTAATTAATCTTATCATTATAACTAATTTTAACGAATCACAATGAGATTTTTACGAAATTCATATAATATAGATATCTATACAATGTGCTACATATGAGCCTTCCAGAGCTAATTGTGATTAAATCCAAACAAACGAAAATCAGATTTAATTTTCAAATCATTTGGTATAGTCAACTTTTTGTGTATGTAATTTTGTGAGAAATGGCATTAAATAATAAATTTTGTTTGATCACCGAATAATAAATCATTTATTTCAGAAGCCATTTTAATTGATCCTGTATTCTAATGTGAGTAAGATACATTCAAATATTATTATAAACAAAATTTGTACATTTATAATTTTGGGAAAATGGAATAGAGAAGGAAGTTAGGTTAATTTTAAAAAACGTATCAAATACGTTTGATGTGTTTTCTCAACTTCTCGCTGAATGGAGTTAGTCACGTTAAGCTCTGAATGGTTCATGTAATAATGATGTGCTACATATAATACGATTTGTTACATACAATATAATAATACATGATAATATTATTTCAATCTAATTTTCACAGTGCGTTATGTAAGAAACTCAATAGCAGAGATACAACAAGGCATTCGAATGTTTGAAGGGCGCCTTTTCGGAAAACACTCACCTCTACAAGAACTCACGTTTCTATAGGGAAGGTACCTAAAGTAAGAAGCGTTTCCACAGGGTGGTATATGGGCCGATGGCACGAAACGTGCTTATTAACTCGCCCTAGCCCAACTCTACAGCGCGGAAAACACAATGCCCTAAATCAAAGTAAACGATTCCCTTTAAACGAGAATTGCGGTTCGCTTTCTTCGCACGCGCACCGAAAAGATCCGATTTATTTCCGAGGTAAATACATTCATATTTATTGTATCAGTGCCTATGTATGTATGTACGCTAGGTGTCTATATTTGGAGTTTTGTTGTTCGGCACAACGCTCGCTTTGAGTGCAAGCGATTTCGTTTCGATTGTGTTGTTTGTGTAAAATGAATAATACCAAATTTTTGATGAGCGATGAAAGCGCCGAAATTAAATATTTACCGAAGCGAAAAGTCAGGCTGGTTAAATGTGGAAAATAATATTCAATCGTTTGCTTCAGCGGCAGCTGGGCTATCGCAATATAATACAATACTTATTATATTTTGGCACACGTTCCGTTAATAACAATCGCAAGAAAAATTACGAAAGTTTTGCGAGCTACTTCGTCTGAAAAAGATTTCGTTTAATGAGTTCGATTCGGCTCAATATCGCGCAAAAGTTGGGGCATCAGACGCATTATGGACTCGTGTTTACGAAGCTGCAAATTTAATTAAGTTGTTCATTTTTTTCATAAATGACAAATCTTCGCTGGATGGAGCCACCGTAGCACGATCGATAATTTTGATTAAATTTTCAATATTGACAAACGAGGAAAATTCGCGTCTATAAAAAAATTGTTTACTATCGGAACGTGCAAGCGAGAATATTACGATAATAATCAATTTTTGAGAAGCTTCGAGGGTGTTCCGAACAACTTCGTTGCGGTACAGCCTTCGGTGGAAAATATCGGACATCGAGAGCGAAAAATATACGTCAGTCGGGAAAAATTTCCATGTTTGCATGGAAATATAGTTTGTTCGGTGTAAACATGATACGGAATCTCTATGTGAAACGACGGTAGTCGAATTGAAGTCATATAACACGTTGAATCTCTGCTAGATAAAATATGTCAACAATTTTCAATATGCAAGAAAAGTTTTAGATGAAAATTCATAAGGAAAATACTTGTTCTAGTATGCGTTGGTTAGAATTTTTTAAATAATCCTATGTGTTTTATTTTTCATTGTTAAGAGTGAGTTGTTCATAATAATAATAAATTTCTTGATGCATATTTTAACGAACGGTGAAGGAATGTCAAGAATCCAGCGAAAAGACTATTTTATTGGACAAGAATTAATCTTATTTTCTTATTTGAAATAAAATATTAAAGAACATTCTTTTTAAAATCATTCATTTAAAAAACCACTCCATTGAAATTAAACTATTTGAACGACAAAAAAATGATCGAATTTTGAATTCCAATTGCGTGATATCTTATGGGTGGAGCGTCGAGATACATATCTATAGTACTCAGTTCACTCAGTTCTCCACTTACAAAGACAGTGTTTTTCAGGCGGATACTGTTAGATCGAGACAAATTCAGTTTGTCTCTGTAGTCTCAAACTTAGTTTGTCTCGCTCTAACAGCTATCATCTGGAAAACTCGAGAACCTAGAGTATAAATAAGTACACACATCGATAGTGCACGTTAGATAAAGTAAAACAGAAATGAATTGAATACTTTCGTGTAAACGCAACTTTATCGCATACTGCCGGCAAGAAATGAAAAGAAATTTTTATTTACAGCTTCGATAAATTGAATGAAAGCATTTCGCGATGCTCGTCTTAAAAAATAAAATCCCTAGAGGAGAGAATGATTTTGAATCCTTACCGAGTGCAGTTGGTGGTTGGGCGCATCGTGGTCATGGTGATGCGAGTGCAGGTGGTGTAGGGGCGCTAGCGGGTGGTGATGGGGGCCCGCGGCTCCGGCCATGGTCTAGTGGGGCTCCACCCCCATCAAACGAAAGCCCCCGGCCCCCGCTGATCCCTGCACCCTCTCGTCCATGCTGGACTCAGCACCCGATCGCTTCTTTCACCATATCACACTCAGATTCGAATATGTACCGCTCACTTCATACATCTCACGTTTTCCGTTTTTTTTTTTTTAATCAACCGATTTCTGATTTAAAAACCTACCAAATTTACAATAATATAAAATTGTATCACATACAAATACCGTTGTTTCAGCATGTCATTTTAGAATCCAATCTTTCAATCGTAAGCTACTTTTAACTCAAGTCTTGACATTTATCCCTATAGAATTTGGACTCTTGCTAAAAATTATCATTATAGATAAGAATTCTATAGGTAAAATAATTTCAATACTTGGGTTGAATAATTAACGATCGAAAGATCAGGTCTAAGTCGTGCTGTGCAGATTTCGGTTTTCGATTCGATTCGGTATTTATGAATTTTTGACGTTTGTCAGTAACGGTTTGATTTTGGTACAAGGTTGTGGATACCCCTTCGTAGCAAGTTTATTATCTGAATTTTTATTTCGCGAGTTTTATTGCGTCACGAAGGTTGACGTGCGTTTTGGCGGTGTCGTTTTTGTGTTAAAGCGTTCGCAAATTAATATCGTTTACGGGCACGTTTCGTGAAAAATATACAAACGCGTATAATTTTCGCACAGCAAACGTGCTTATTATTTATTACGGTGACAAATATTTCTCTTTTTGTCATCCATTATATGAACGTATTATTCATAAGTAGGTCTCATACACAGGATGTATGCGAAACTAACGAAATTTCACAAATTTCAAAATATGTGAACATTTCACAAAACAAATATTTTCTCAATGCAAGTGTTTTTTTTATATTTATAAGTTATTTTATCAATTTCAAGATTTTTATTATTGTATTTATTAAAAGGACCCTGTATACACTAACATGAAAAAAATTCGACTGCGTGTTTTCGTCTCTCACAAAAAAAAGTATTCAACCATATATTCAGTACGAATATAATATTAAGTAAATTATATTTCTTTTGCGATGAAACCTCATTCTTTAGGTATACATATTTAAACTTGCTATCGATACCAATTTCGAAGCGAAGTCGCTTCGTTAGCTAACTTCGAATGACAGGTAACCTAAAAGTGCACGTGACGAGAATTTAAATTTTCGCCGCAGTTGTAACAGTCTTTGTATAAATACCTACACAACAGTCGCATATGTACTTAATCCCCTAAGTGCAGTCTGCAGCAATTCAGGTAACACACTGCATGAATATCAAATTTCTAAACAGCATCATGTAACATGGAGAATGCAGAATTATTCGGTTGATGAGTACGAAATGAAAATGAACATGGACTGATTTGAATGAATGTAATTTTAAGTAGATATCGATATTTATTTCGAATAGAGCCGTTTGATGAATTGTTTTCGAATCAAAATAGTCGTACAATATTTTATGGGTGTATTTTGAATTTTCGGAAATATTCTGCGTGTCCAATAACTCTCAATATAGCAAAATATTGGTGACATTTTTCGAAAGGAAAATTTGACACGCCTGCAACTCGTATTGTGTAGTAATAAATCAGAGAGAAAAATCGAACAACTCGTGTTTCGGAATAACGAGCATCACGTACCTAGCGGACACTCGAGCGGCAGACTCGTTGACATTCGCCGGACATTTAACCGGAAAATCGGACATTTTCCAGGATATTTGGAGGTTTTCCTCGGGGAACTGTGATTAAATTACGCGAATGTGACGTGATTGTATTCCAATGAATGAAAATCCCATTCCATTATAAGCCGGATATACTGAAAACAAATTGATGGTGAAACAGCTAATTTGTGTTGTCAGTGTGCCATTTTGAAATGTGTTCTATAATTGAATTATCTTATTCAACATGTCTTTAGAATTGTAAATAAATTTTTAGAATAATTTTTTTTATAATTTTAATAAAATCATGGAACTGTCAAAGTGATTATTTTTCAATAAGCATTTAAACGTTGAGTAAAATGACTCGATAAAGTGATGAAAGAGGAGTTTGGGAAAAAGTTATTGAAGTACAAATTTCATTGTTGAAAAGTTACTCCAGAACAAAACTCTCAACGGGAACAATATTCATGTTTATAAAACACTTACAATTTATGTATAAAAAAATATTGAGAAAAACGATGAATATTTCTGTTGGAGAAAACCTAACGATATGCAAATGCGAATTAGTTGAGAGAAAACTGGTCATTGAAAGTTTCGTTCCTTGTCGACATCGTCCTCGTTGAAACTTTCTATCTTTTCGAACCTCTTTTGATAGCTCTTTTTCCTATCTATTAGAATACCATCATTTTACTTTGCTAGGAAAAAGACAAGTGCAAGAAAATATACGGGTTTTCTTAGGTTAAAGCGATAGATAATGTATTCTCGATGGAAAAAAAATGACGAATTTCAGGCAACCTCTCTACTAAAAAAAAATAACCATTCCAGTAAGAATATATCAATTTTTTTCTTTATTTTACTACTAGTAAATAAATATTCCGTCACCCAACAGCAGATTTTGTTTTGAAAATTATTTTTATCATAAAACTCGAAATAATTCATGTAATAATTCAATAAGTCAACTTTATAAATTTGAAAAAAAATCCATACTAATAATAACCAAATTCATAGCAATATTGTGATGAATTTCATATTTCAGAGTGAATAATTTCAGCGATATTCATTGAAGAAAAAAAAGCGGTAAGAGCAATTGAAAATTCTTATTTGAGTTGATAAAGCATAATCACATTTTGTCATATCAAATATCATATGAAATGTAATGAATACATTTATAACAACGATAAAAGCTTCAACATGCATATCAAATATTATATTTTCATATGAAACATTATATTGTGTATTTCGTAGAATTTTAATGAAATGGGTCAAACAGAGATATTATATTACGTATTTTACGTATACCTATTCATAGTGAATTTCATACGAAATTTATTAGTAAATGCTGTTTTTAATTCAGTTTTAAAGAAAAATATTTTCTTTTCATTTGACTTCACAGTCATAATAAAGCAGCAAAGAATTATTGTAATTTTCAATTCATCATTCTTATTAATTGTTAGTGAAATGTTCAATACTTCGCATGATAAACCAACGAAGTAGCTACTTATGTTTTAGTGAAAATACTGAGTTAGCGGTTTATTACATTTTTAAATTAATCAGTGAAATGTTTTACATGTAATGATAAAACTTTCTCTTATTGTTAGATTTTTTGTGATAAAACAACAACAATTTTTTAAACGTTTTCGAATATGAATTATTCACTTCCAACTATACGAAATCGTCACGCGATACGCTAATTTCGACATTCTATGCTCGAATTCCTTTTTCATCGAATTAATAATTAAACGTATGCGACAAATTTGTCGTTTCATTCTAAAAAAAAGTCATAAAAGCCCTTGCGGAAAATAATGTCGTTAGCTTTTAATGTTTATTTCGAATTTTTCGGCACACACAAATGTGAGTTTTAATATGAATCTTCAGTAGAGTTCTGTTTGATGTTCGTATGACCGTAAGTAATGCGATTTGAGTGAAAATCTCGAAACAGCGAACGCTTATTTTTCTGGAATGTATTTTTTTCACATCGGAACGTTTATTTTCGATTTTCAATCGAGAACCAATCGCCAATTTAATCTATTTCATGCGGCTCAAGTATGTTTCTGTCGTCAATTTATTTATTTTCGATACGACAAAAAATACAGCTCGAAAAGCTTTTCATAAAGTTATTGTTCAATCGATTGAAAAGGACAGTCGCGCTGAAGTTTTTCATTGGAATAAAGCGAATTTCCTTGTCACCCGTTAAAACAAGGGAAATGCAATTTTCTCGTGAGCATCCGTTGCATTTCAGAGCCAATTTACGTATACATTTGCATTTAATTAACGAGACTAGAGGTTTATACGGAGCGCACTTTACACAAGAACAATTTAGCGGCGCAAGCTGCAAAGAATCGCCCCTTTTTTCACCGTTTCATTATTTCAAGCGAACGTGAATAGAGAGAGGCATTATCAATAATGACGAAAGCAAAGGCGACACAAACGACGCTTGTTGATCAAAGCACGATAAATAATAGATTTGTCAGTGTGCTTCACGGCTCATTGTCGATGGATGCCGACCTTCGGACGGGAGAGAACGGTTCGTGGAGCATTTTCTCGGCTGAAAGGAAAAATTGGCTCGTTTACGAGATGATGGAAGCCCATTTTCGAAAGGTAGTCGGGGAATCAAAGGAAAATTTCGCGGTACCGTGAGCGAGTTAATCGTCACATGCGACTGTCTTAACTGGCTCTTTGTGCTAGACGTGAACGCGTTAACGACACGCTCCGTTTGCTCGAGCGCCAAGGAATCGAGAAAATTTATCGCTCTCTTTAGATTTTATTTGTATAGATGAAGCGAATTTGAAGTAACGCGTCGCTGAAAAATGAAAAAAAAATATTCCGTTTCGGATCTGCGCGAGTCTTTTTCAGCTGAAATGTCATAGAACGTTGGCAAGTTTACCGCAGGAGTGAGTCGAGTTCTGAGAATAGACCTGAAAGGAGTTCGGGAAAACTGAGTCGGCTCTATGAAAATATTATAAATTGAAACGTCAATTTCAGCAATGAGAAGTCTGCTGCTTGACGAACATGAATTAATCGAAAATTCGAGACGAACAACAATAGAAATACTATCAATTTCCGACGGTGCATTGTGAATTCGATGAATACGCGCCCATTATCCGAGTTATGTTATTAATTATACAAATGAGAACGAAAATTGAGATATACTTCCGAAATAATGAAATCATTTTGATTGAATTCAAACGGGTACGCTTCTCGGAAACGCTCCACGAATCCCAGAATATGCTCGAATCGAAACAAACGCGACGGAGATTAAATCGCGAACGCGAAAAAAGTCAAAGCGAAACAAAAGCGCACCCACCGAACTTTCGAAACGTTATCATTTTTCAACGTTAATTTCGCGCAACAACAACAACTAAAACACGCACAAAAAACAGACTTTTTTCATTCGAAAAAAAAAAATGCAAAATAAAGATAACAAACGACGCGTCCCTCAGAAACGGGGGAGACTCGACGTCGAGCCTGTTTACACTATGGCTCTTCGCCGAGGGATTTCGCTGGATTTTTTCCATCCAGTGGCTAATTAGCGAAGTCAGAGCATAATTTGTCTGGATGTTGGTACCCGGCGGGAGGAGGTGCGTAATCCTCCTCTTTTCTCCTCTTCTCGTCCGTCGTCGTTTGGCTCGACTTCTTCTCTCCCCGGGGATGCTGCATCTTAATTTCCTGTCTGCTCTTCCTCTTTTGGCTTTTGCGAGGGACGCAAGGTCGTGTCAATCGCGAGGGCAAACGTTACTGGGTTGTTTCGACCAGAAGGTCGAAGATAGACGAGCACACGGGAGAGGAGTTAATTATTGAATTTCCCGTTCGCGAATTCGCGCGTTGTTTTTTCGCAGAATTTTCATCAATTCAATTTGCATGGAAAAATTCGAACGAATTCACAGTTATACGTATAGGTATATTATATATGCATATATTTTCGATTTGCTTTTTTTTTATATTTTGAAATTTGGGAATATTCAAAGAACGTTACAGGTGAATTTGTTTATGATTACATTAGAATATTGTAATAGCTGAATTATATAAAAAAGGAAATTATGATTTTACTGATAAATGGAAGCTTAGCATCACTACGTATTTTTTCCATTGTGTACACCTAGAGTACATAAACAGAAGGCTAACAAACAATCAAGCTATTTATTTACTTTGAAATTTTCATAGAATATAAATGCTGCTCGAGTCAAAGAATAAAACGTTGAATTAAAAGTTTGTTTTGACGGGTTTCTCCGTTCCATTTCAGTGAGGAAAACTCTTTCGACGTTTTTCATACGGACGTGGATAATTTTCATCAAGGGTCGAGCAACAACGAAAACTTAAAAAAGTAATGGAAAAATAAGAAAATGGGCTTCTTTTCAATTCACTGAATTGAGTTGTACACAAAATTCGAGCCCATTATTGACCTACCAAATTTATCTTCTTTTCGATTAATTAATGTTACGATATATTTTCCGAAACGAAATATATTAAATGAATTTTATCAAAGAGATATAAAAGGCAATAAACGACAGTATAAATAAAACAATAGAACTGCAGCTAGATAAAATAAATTTTCAAATACAGAACTAAATGCATATAAACATATGTGAAAATAAAAAGGCTCACTGCACATTATTTGAATTTGGTCTCAAGCCAAAAATTTTCCTAAACCTCAGAAAAAGATAATATAAAATTCACTCTTGATTATTCCCATTTTTGAACTAAATTATCTACAATACCTAAAAACCTATAAAAGCAATTACTTACGATATCTACCGACATTTAACTCATTTTTCGTTTGACGAACAAGAAGATAAGTCCTCGTTAAATATTATATTTAATCTACGCACCCGTTATCTTTCTAATTCGAAACGAAAGTTTTTCTTTTCAGTATTGTTACAGTTAACTTATCAGCGATAATTGTATACAAGGCTCGCGTGAAATATTGCAAGTTTTCCTACACTCATTAGAGTCCGTTCTGCGACACAATTTCACACAGCACACAATACCCGAACGAATTAAACCGATCGATACGTAGTGTATATGAAAAAATACGCGTTTTATATGTAAATCATTCTCGAATGAATAGGTGACACATAAATAAATATTCATCTACAAGCAGAACTTCTCAAATTGAGAAAAAAAATATATACAAAATCAAAAATGTCCTGTTTTATATTAGTAAAAAGACGAACGATGGTGTTAATGAGAATAATCATCAGGTATTGTATCGACATTAAATATCTGTGGCCTTCTTAAGTTAAATAAGATAACTTGGAAAAACTTTGTACTTTGCAATAAAAAATTTACTAGGCAATTAAATTTCAAGATAATTTTGATTTTATAAAAAAAATATTCGCCTCTGAACTAATTGTAAGATTTCAAGGTTAATTATTACAGATGAAAAATTTCTCTTACAGCTGTATTTTTTATATCCTAAAAATAAGTCTAAAGTTTCATTGAAATTTCAAAGTTCTATTGTAGAAAATGTTTGAGGAATCCTGATCTAGGGCACAACTCGCGGTGGAAATTCGAGATTCGGAAGTTTCGCAAATTTTGCGAAGGTGTTTTCCGAATCGTTAACGATGAGAATGTGCGAGGGTGTTAACGAAAAACGAACGGCGTTATGCTTTTCCAATTTAAACGAGCGGACGCTATAAATCGCTTTCGGTTTATGGGGCGACAATCGAAAATCGAAAAGTGTGTGAATCGTGTGCAAGAATCGCTCCTCATATCCGATAAGGTGATTTATTTTCGGCTCGTTCGCGGGAAATTATCGAATTGTGATTCGTTTCGTTATGACGGGAATTTCATATGCTTTCAATATATTATGTGTGTATGTGCCGGGAACCTTTGCTAAATATGTGTTTGATATTAAAAATATCTTTCGCGTATAAATTAGTTTTTGTGATGGTAAACTTTCAGCGGAAAATCAGTTTTTAAATATAGATTTTTATTAAATGCAGTTCTGAGAATCCATATTATGAAAAATTTCAATTATTGGAGTCAAATTAAAAATTGTGTTTAAAAATAGAAAAAATGTGGAGGCGAAAAATACATATTATATTGACTTGCAAATGAAAATAATATTTTTTCATTAAAAAAATATTTGTATAACGATAAATAAAATGAATTTCAAATGTAAGATTCAAATATATTTCATTATTTATTCACATGTGGTTAACCGAATATGAATAAAAATAAAGTAATTTCAACAATGAAATTCAATCAAACTTATTTATATTCAAGATTTCTAGACGAATGAGCACATCGGTACGATTTCTTTAAATAAATTGCAAAAAGCGTCGGGATTACGCCAATTTTCATTAAGAAAATTGCGAGACAAAAGGAAAAATCTCCAATAAAAAATATCCTATATAAAATAAAGACGAAAGCTTACACCGAGAAGCGTATAAAATGACCTGTCATCTCGTTTTAGATACGAAAAAAATTCACGATTCCCGAAACGTTGGTCCACAAAACATCTACACGATTTCTAAAGCTGAATTTATACGACTCTATTAAATCAACAAATAATGCTTTGAATGGTCGTTTTATCAACACGCATATTATAATTGTTCAACATTTCTATTCAAAACTATTGTAAAATATACCCTATTCATATAATAATGGCATTCACTGAATCACTTATGCATCTCCGCTTAAACAATACCCGATAGAAATTCCCAGTGGTAATACTATCATCTATAATTCAAAGTGCACCTATTCAAAATTATTGGCTATATCCAACGCAAACATATGTCCCGTTTTGAACGGGCCTGTCTATTTCCAGGTAGTCTATTCCATTGCCTTCAAATATATTTTCAGGATGGTTATTATTTCATATTTTATATTAAATTATATGCAATTTGATTAACACTAAGCTTACAGTTAATTTTATAAAACAAAATAATCAAATTCACTCATCGTTCAAATAATAATACAATTTCAATTCGATATCCTCATAATTTTGAAATTATTTTATGAACAGTTACATATCAAAATATAAATAAACCAATGAAAATAGAATTTTCATTATATCTTAAAATAAATGAAAATCGAATGTATTGAAGCGGAAAACAATTAAATTTAAAGTTTATAAATAATCACTCAAATGTTAAAAATAATACTAGATTCATTGAAATAATGAATGTTAAGTACTTTTAAGAATAAAAATAAAAAAAATGAAAGGTAGAACTATATATTTCAAGAAATCCTTTGCGATAGCTATGTTAATTAATTTAAATTCCTTGAGTAAAACAGAAGAATTCCTTGTAAATATAAATATGGCGCCCGTAGTTTCGCCTAGCATTGGAATGCATCTAATTGTATAATAAGTCAGTCTTTATAATATTATACGTAAATACGCCTACAAGACGATACATTTCAATAAGTAAACTCATCAAGAATTAGATTAAACTTTCCAAAACCAATCGCGAATATTGCGTCTATTATTCAAAATTTGAAAAATACGATGATTTAACGTCGATAATTAAAAAAAAAAATGAAAATCCTATCGACCGATGAAAACGCAGCCTTATCCCGAAGACACGTCTTATACAGAAGGCTATATTCGGTAAAATTTTCACCGCATCGGACCCAGCGAGACGGAAAGCGATCTCGATCCGATATCCCGGGAAGAACTCGTCGGCGCGGACGTCCTTTGCCCGTTGACCTTTCGCCCCAAAAGATAGAAGGTGGTCCTTCAGGTATTGTTGGGCCCCAATTATGGTGCTGTAGCCTCGTGCTTGAGCCCCTCTTGCCACTTTAAGGGCTGGGGGTAGGGGTCCCAATTATTCGAGATACATTTTCGAAGGATTACTTGCGACAAAAAAATTTAAACAATCGGATTTTTTGTTCATAATTGAGTATTCTAGTTCAAGTGATGATGATCGTTACTATTTTTCGTGTTCGAATATTCGAATTGGGAGCCCTAGTTGGGGTGGTTTGTTAAGGGTGCGTTCCGCCCTCTCGTTATTTATCGTATTGTAATTCGTTGAGTGTGTTGCGATGCGTTTCGAGTGTCGTAATCCTTTTTTATCATTATTATCGTTGTTGTTATATGGGAGGTTTGTGTCAAATTAAATTGGATGGTCATTGTTGTTGGGTAAGTGATTAATTAGAGTAATTTTTTATGTAAGGGCTTATATAAATTAATTATAAATTGTACCTATTTAAAATTTTCGATGTTTGAATTAAAAATAAAATTATATAATGGTGTCATTGAACGATTCTCTTCATTATTTTCAAATTGAAAGTGCACCACTTATTCGATTTCTAAGAAAAAATTTAATTTATAATTAGCAAGTTATATTAATATCAGGATGGGTTCTGTGAATTGAAATTTATCAGTTAGGATTAAATATCGTTTTATGTTTCACGGAAACAATTCAAAATATTATAAGTACGTTAAATTCTTGAGAACTTGATGAATTTATTATAGGATAATCAATATTTCATAATAAGCTTTATTAAAATTCATTAAATTTGCATTTAATTTTTTCAAGTGCGTACCCAACTACAATTCGTTTTAATATTTCACACAAAGCCCAAATAAAATTTAAATATTCAAAAATTAATTTACATACCCGAAAAATATTTCCGCTGATACGGGACAACTTAAATACGGCACTCGACCCCTAAAAAATGAAATCCGACCTAAACAAATGCAAATCCTTCAAGTTCATCCCTTTCTGCAAATTGACGATAGACACACAGAACAAACCCTCAAGTGGCACCCAACGCAACGTCCCACACTGCGAATGATAAACGACGACGAACGCGTCGCTAAACCGACGTTAATTCGTCGACGGTAATAAATCACCGATTAATAGTGTTTATCAATTAATTACGAAGAGAGAAAACATACTTTGAATTGTGTAATATGCCAAACAAAGTACTAGCGTAATATTAAAATGAGTTTCATTGATATTTCTGTACAATCCCGTTGACATTACACTCGATGGGCCATATTAGGTTCGGTTGAATTGAATTATTTCTTTCGAATTTTGTTAAAGTATCATGTCTATGGGATAGTACATGAATATCATTTTATATCACATGATTTTTTTCTGTCGAATGAGGAATTTTGAAATGATATGATTGAGTTTGAGGGACGTGTGAATGATTCTCGATGAATACGATTGTATCCGGGAAGACTGTTCTTGTACATGCATTTTGGATTCAGTAATCGTTTTCGATTTATATCATGTGACGAGACTGGAAAGATGTTTATGTTTATCGATCCCGCGAGTCATGCGCTAATTTGCAAAGTTTCGAGAGATGCTAGCGAGTGCGGTTGAGTTGTTTCGTGGGTAATGCGCATTGCTAATTCGTTGGTGTTTGTTCGTATGTTTGTACTAGTATGAAAATGTGATTGTTATTCAATTCTGAATATTTCGCTTTACTCATTTGATTAATTGGTTCGATCGCTTTATCCTTTTTATGCGATAATAAATAGATTATTTACATTTGAACACAGAAAATTTGTTGAATTCGATCAGTTATGGGTGAATAATATTAATGAAAATGTGAAATTATTAGATTAATGAGGTTAATTTGTAATATATTTATGATATTGAGCATATTTTCCGGTTCGTTTTAATTTACATAATCATTAATCTATAGTAGTTTTATTAGCTTACAATTAACTTGTTAATTTATTCGATTACATTGAGATTTTCATGCGAAATAATTTAATCAAAAGTTAATATTAAATGAAAACCTTCATATTCCAATTAATTGAAAATGTTTTAATATGTTCATTAAAAAAACCATAAAAGTTTAAGTGAGTTTGTACATTCTTAAATTGTATAAAAAATATAAAGTTTGAGCTCGATTGCTTTTTGAAGTATCATAATTCAATATTTAAGCTATCAAAGTCGGTAAACGATTTTACATTAACAAAAAAAATCATTCGATTAAATTAACTAATATATTTTTTCAAATATTGAGTTGATTAAAAATACCATCAATTACAAAATTATCACATAAAAAAAATTCAAAACGGAAATAGATTAATTACAAAACAAAACCGCTCACGATAACGACACGTACCTGTCACACGCCGATCACTATAATCACGAAATTCCACATAGACAAACCCCAAAAAAAACCCACCCAAACCGAATCGAATCGAAGCAAAATCGAAGCCTATCTATCTGAGAAATAGAACCTATCGTAAAATGCAAAAATAACCTCTTATTCGATCTCGTAGTAGAGCTTTTCAAGTTCGCGAGCCGAGCGTAGAGGTTCGTAGCAACGCGTGTGCCTTTACCGGCAAGAACCGAAAGACTGACGCATCATCGTAGCCAACAAGTAAAGCGCGCTACGGTTCGCAACACACCTACGATTCGATACATATGTATTATATTGTGAGTGTGTTTTATGCTTGACATATGTGTTTTTTGTTGTATTAATACAGGCTGCTGTTGCTCGAGTTGAATTTATTATCTTTGTATAAATAAAATTGAATTTATGTTCGTATATTGTTCGATAGACTATTTAACGGTTGATCGTTTGGCAGTGAAATTTTTCAGATATATTGCCTACTCGTTTGGAAAGAATTTTGCATCATTACATTTAAATTTTTATAATTCATATGATTTCTACTTTGACGTTTCTCGGGGGATGTTTTAGCCGTAGCAAAACTGGAAAAAAATATACACGGCCTACATACACAATGGAAACGGGAGCCCGAAATACTACACGATACATATACAGTGTAATATGAAATTCAGAATCGGCTTAAATTATAAAAAAAATGGAGCAATTTTGATTCGCAGCAGCTAGTATTTAAATATAATTTAAAATTTTGAACCTAAATTATTTTATTATAAATCAATTGATTTTTATATGAGGCATGTCTCGTATAGACAATGAAAGGAAGAACGTAATTTCGTGAATTATGTATGGGTTGTAATAATTTAGAAATCATTGGAGATGTACGAACAACTGACTGAAGTTTTATTGTAATTAGATAAACGATATATTAATATGTACGATCGAACAAACAGATAAACATTAATAATATATGTATATACAGATGTATAATATTACGGTTGTTTCACTTAAACCACTGAATGGACGTGCGAAGAAAAATCGACGTTTGGTAAATGCTTTCAGTTGGCGTAGCAGAGTACTCATCTATCATTAAACGATGTATTATTTTCCAAAAATATATTTTTTATTATTAAAAAAATCGTAAATGTTTACGTACTAAACCATTTATTAGCTTTCACGAAATAAATGGAAATGCTTCCGTAAAAGTACTTCAAATGAAGATTTTGCTCTCTTTGTTTTGCGAGTATGTTCACAAATAGATACGGAGTTCGGGCATTTATATTATTAAGGATATGTGGAAAATGATCGCTGAATATTTTTCAATCAAGAAATTTTCGGTTCGATTGCCATTAATTGTTTGATGAGTGGGTGTTGAGTGGTTGTTTGCATGTGCTATGAGTGTAGGTGGTTTCATATCAAATTTAAGTGCTTTATATTACAAAAGGGCTTCGATAAATTTCATAACGAATTTGTACAATTTGAATATTCAAATATATTACGTAAATAATTGCACTTACCCTCATTTTGAAAATTCAAATTCAATTCCACAAATAGTTATCAAATCGATAACTAAAAATATACATTATAAAAACGCACACTATAACTCGAGCAATCTTAAAAACTCATCTCTCTGATTTATACCCGGACGAATGAATAGAGAGAAGCACTAGAAAACTCGACGAACATCTCATTTTATTGCGATCGGAAAACTAATTAAGATAATGAACGCGAAAGTCGGTCATTTAACAGTCTAGAACGGAGCACACACAAAGGATCGATCGTCCTTACGTTCGCGATCCGTGCAAGTCTTCGCGAGTAAAAGTCTACGGGGCGAAGTTTCGCCGTAAAACTGTTTCGCACTTTCGAACTCCATTATCGGAGCCTCGGCCTCGACACGATGGAAATGTGAGGAATCCCGATCCGTTGGCAGGGATAATGGTTATCGTCTAACGACATTTCAATATTTATTCTATGCCCCGGCCTCGAAAACCCGAATTCGCGAGTCGAAAGTCGCCCGAATTGGCGCGTGGACAATCCGTAGCTCAAACAGTTTCCGAAAGTGGTCCGAGTAAATATTCTGAATAATTAAAGCCCACTTTTAGGAGAGGGCGAAACAAAAAATAAACAAAAGGTACTTATTTAGGGCGTTACCGTGTCCTTAATGAACGAGAGAGTATTTTTTCAGGACGTTTCGTTTTCTTTTTGAGCGAAGACCACAGAGCTGGAATTTCCTATATGAAGATTAAAGTATTTTCTATCTAATATATAGTAAGATAGTATTTTAGGTCGTTAGAAATATATGTATATATTTTTAAATAGATTTTTTTTTTCGAATGAAATAATAAAAAATAATCGTTCGAAGAGTCACAATATATTTCGAATGAATGGTCTGCACTGTAATGAATCGATATTTTAAAAATTAGTTTTCGAACTGAAAATATATAATACATACATATATACTACATTTTATAGATTTGTCAATTTATTAATCCATTCAATTATGAATATAAGCAATATTGTAACATTTCAACAAAGAAAATTATGTTATTAATTGAAAGTGAGAAAATGTATTTATTCTGAAATTTACTTATTATGAAGTTTCATTCACTCAAATACCGTCATAATTTAAATACACAATCTTGAGTATCTTTCCAAATTTTAAGCTCGCTTCCAATTGGGTAAAGAATATTCGTAGATATTAGCTTTCAGGCAAGCTTAACTTTCCAACCGTGCTTCATAAAACAAATAGAAAAATACCCTAAATAAACATGACTGCATTCAACAATGAAACTTCTCTCTGTGAAAGCGTTTCATTTTCATTTACACCAGACGCGTTTCCGAGCTTTTTCAAACAAAAAATAATAATAACGGAAAAAATTACAGAATATTCCGAATGGTCGTATTCAAAGCGTGATATAGCTCTACGAATCAAAAATTTTTATTTCCATTCGTATTTGAAGTACATTTTCAATCATAATTTATTTTTTTAAAAAAGTTCCTGTATGCTATTTGATGTTCAATACTACTATGAAAAAATACAAACATTTTCAAACATATTGTGTACACAAAAAAAAAATCAATTTTGATCGGAATCCAATTCAATCACTTTGCAAACACCTCAGCATAATATTCGAGTTTATTTTCAAATTAGAAAAAGCATTTAACTTTCAATCCGCCCTAATTGAAACGATATAATCGATTTCATAGCGCAAATTGAATACGCCGTTTCGGAAAATAAATATACCAATACGAATCCCTCTTTCACTGAATTCACATTCGAATTGGAACAAATGATTGAATTTTCAATCAGCTCCGATTAAATCAATACAATCGATCCGATAATAATCGAAGTCCTTCAACGAGCGCCTACATAATGACATCGGTCTATCCCAATACGCAAAGCCAGCAGGCGGAGACAAGATTAAATCTTCTACCGAAATATCCGACGAATAAGCTCAAAGTCCTCGTTTCAGGACTCCCCGAAGCCGTCAGATTTTGATCAGACCATCACAAAAGCCGAACCGGAGACGATGACCTTATATCAAGATGATGAAATGCGAGCCGCGATCCAAAATTTAAAAATGAGCGCTAACAATAAAGCTATTTACGTGCTGAAAATTACATTATTTATTATTAGCCAAGATGAAGAGAGGACGATTCTATCTTATAATATTTATGTCGAGGTCCACATATAATATATAGGGATCCTCGGGGAGGTTGGGTCGTTTAATAATTATCGTCGACGACCGCTGACATATTCGATTCAAGAAGGTTCCCGATGAAGCCTTCCGAGACTTCTGTGGACTTTTCGTACCGCAAATCGGTGCAGATCTCGACGAAGTCAAAGACCAAGGATGACTTATTCACGACGAGCACGTTGAAGTTTGTCAGTCGTACATACGAATATATTCCGTCCTTTCAAAGGAGCGCATTACGAACTCAAAGAGAGATGCGAATTCAGCTTTTTTCACAAACAATATAATGAAGCCTTTTTTTCCACGTATAATATTCACGCGGTAATTTATTGAGCGTTCTCGGATTTATCGCGTTTTTCTTGCGTCTCCAAATAAATTTAGTCGTGATAAATAATGAAAATCAAAAGTTATTTTCGAGCGAATGCCATTGGACGGCTGTGAGAAAATATTTTCAGCATTTTTTGAATGTATGGAAAATTTTAACGTGAAAATAAATACGAACGCTATTATTTAAAGGCGCAGAGTTATTCAATACAATCGTAATAATCAAAAGATATAAATTATTTTAAATCTTTTAAAGCTTTCCATTTTCAGTGGATAAAAAAGCGAATTCAGTATAAGCCGAACGGGCTTCACGTACGGATATTCGTCTCGACGTTGCATATCGTTACTCCTATTTTCCATGCTTCTACATAAGCACATACGATATATGCGAGTGTATATTTTATTTCTAAAAGATTTTCTGTTTTTCAGTTTAACCTTAGC
Organism: Cheumatopsyche charites; assembly: GCA_024721215.1. Classification (NCBI taxonomy): domain Eukaryota; kingdom Metazoa; phylum Arthropoda; class Insecta; order Trichoptera; family Hydropsychidae; genus Cheumatopsyche; species Cheumatopsyche charites. Next base: position 7,669,275 of record CM045574.1, read on the forward strand.
CAATCCACTCATCTTTTATTTCACGTTCTTATCCTTTTTATTCCACCGCTTCATATTTCTTGAATTTTCATGCATTTTTTAATGCATTCACATTTGATATATAATTCAAAATGTAACAACATGATATTTTCAGATATCAAAATAATGTTATTGTAAATTAATTAATCTAGTATTTATGATCGTAAATGGTTCATCAATTTTTAATAAAAAAATAAGCAAATGAATATCGTCTCATATGAATAATGAAGCAAAATTGCTGATCAGCATTAAAAGAAATACGAAAAAGATCCTAGACGATATGAGGCGAACAAAAAAAATTTAATCGTAAAGCAAATGAAAAAAAAATACATACGTACACGGAAAAGAATGGAAAGTGTGTCTGTAAAAGAAAAGTGCCCGATCGGGACTTTTCCGTTCGTTTTGGCGAACGGCGCGACTTTTCCGAGCGCTTTTCCTCTCGACGCGCACACGCGCTCGCTCACGTAGTGCTCGTCCTCATGAAATATTTTCATTTATGAAAATCCGATAGGGATTTGGACCGGAGAGGCGTTTTATTTCGTTTTGCGGCAGTTTATGGTCTGAAGGACGCGTTAAAAATTCAGGACGTGCGTACGGAATACGGGCCGCGGCTACGGAGCGGGATCGACGTTAAACAATACGGATTTCACTTCTTGCGAATACGTCGAACGGCGCGAAAAGCGTTTCGTTTATTTTTTATTCATGGCGGAGTTACGGGGTTGAAATTTTCGCGCTGTCGCGTTTGTCCCGAACAGATTGTCGAACGCTATCCATCAATTTCGGTGACGTTTGTTCATTTTGGCGTATTTACACGAGAGAGGTCTCGATAATAAATCAGATCTGATAAAACACATCGAATAAATCATATCGTTCATTAACGATATATGAATAATTTGTGATATTTATGTCGTTTTTTTCCTGTTTTTTGTTTCATTTTTCACTTATTGAACAAATATACGAGAAGATGTACTTTTTTCGTAATGTATTACTTTTCAGATCATGTACTGATGAGATTAAAATTTATTTCGATATCCAGTACATTGAATTTGAAAATAAATTCATATGTCGAACTGATAAAGACGATTTCTAGCTTTAGTTATTGAATATTATGCTCCACACGTATCAATTTCATACGCGATCTCAAAACACGTTTCTTATACACCTCGATTCAATACTAACGATAAATCAGATTTTCGCTCGATATACTTGCAAACTTATCGTATGGACATTCACAGAAATGAATTATGATTTTGATATGTACTATAAGTAGAATAAAACTGAATATCAATGATCTTAAATACACTGTGGTCAAAATGGGGATTTATATTAAAACTGAGATTTCGGCGTACGTAGGTATCAAGGTATGTATTAACCTATAAAAAAATAGTCACGTTTTTATTGCTGCAGTAAAACGACAAAGAACTCACACCAGATTAAAGGTTTTACTCGAGGAAACCTTTCGTTCTTTACGTTGAAGTTTTCGGTTCGAAAAAAATAGTTTATTGGATTCAACGTGTTTGCTAGTGATCACAGATAGAGTGGTTGATATCGAGGATCCCATTTCGATATTGTAACTTTGCGACCTGAATTTTACGAGTTTTTTCCATTCCTGTCAAGGAAAGCTTAACGTATATGCATATATAAAATATCCTACCGTAACATAATATGATATAAGCGACATACATCACTTATAACGTAAATATTTCACGTGCGAAAAGAAATCAGTAGAGAAATTATTCAGACCGCGTTGTCGCCCCCATGAAGTTCAATAGAAAACATTTTTGACCCCAACATGGACGTATACCGAAAAGTGTATTGAACTTTAATACTTTCTATCTTTTGTTATTTTTTCGTCAATAAAGATTGATGTGAGTGCTGTGCTCATGGCATAGTGAGTGATTTCCCGTGATTAATCGTTTTCGTTTTAATATATATTTAAGAAAGGTTACTAATGAGAATCAGATATATAGTGTATAAGAATGGATATTGAAAAATAGATTTATTTAGAGTTGAAAAGAGGGATGGAAAAAAAATAACAAAATGAAATTAAACTTGCTGAATATAGGCGCTAAAGGAAGAAATGCGCAAGCGGGCAGATGGAAATTCCAAAAGTGATATTTTTCGTGCGGCAATTTACCGCCGTATAAATTCATGGCCTCTGTGCTCGTGATATTGAAGCAAATATTTGCACGCCTAGGAAAAGTTCTTTCGCGATTTTGAGTGACAGTCGACGGTAGTTCGAATCACGAAACGGCTTTTCGCACCTCTCCATCCACACGAAATCAAACTTTTTATGTGTATCGTCAAAAAGCTCTTTCTTCTCACTCGGAAGCTTTCAGCAAACACACTCTGCGACGAGTTCAAAATAATTTCCCGACCGGGTGACGGAAAAATGAACATCCCGAGACTGCAACGCCGAGACTATAGAGAAAAGCGAACATTTACAACAAAACGAATCTTTTCAGAAGAAAATAGAAAATATTTTACACGTTCAAAAATATACGATTATTTTAGTTTTTTGCTAAACAATTGATAAGATTCAAATATTTACAATGAATTTATTTGTATTATCATCTAACAGACATTAATTATCGAAAATTGTGAATGAGAGGTGTTCTTTTCTCGGTTTTTCTTCGCAGGACTTTTCCATACGGAGACTTTGCAAAAACGGCAGTTTATTTTGAACTGCACAGCATACGCCGAAAAAGGGAGGGAACACAAAAACCGATAACGACTGATGGCACCCTGACAGCCCAGAGATGGATGATTCTTCGAGGAAAAAATCGCGACGCCTTTATTTACGTTATTGGAGCGTCGGCGTCCCCATTGGACACGCGTCCATCCTCGAGGATCAATCATCTTCTGGTCCACGATAAAGGTGTCGAAAGCTTACGTGTGTATCCTCCGAATTGCGCTTGTGACTTTTTATAATGTGAAGTGAACTTGCATGTACCTGTCTATTCGAAGAAACGAGCTAAAGTAGGTACATGGCTGAGGATATGGCAATCCTTTTGTGTTCTGCAGTTGCGTATTATCGTCGCTGAGATAGCATGAAAGTTAATACTGGCTCTGTGTTAACAAAAAGCTCTTTAAGACGAGAGGGTTTTCTAGGAAACGTAGTTTTCATGTCAAAATAGTTATCAGTTGAAATACGACGTCAAATATGACGTACATAATAAAGCGGAATGCATAAGAAACTTTGCATGAAACATGATATTTTCGAGTGTGCTATAATATGTATAATATACAAACATATCTATAGAAAAGTGACATTCGCGTGAATTATATTATTCTGAATTATATATGAATAAGATAGATGAATATTTTAAATTTCGTTAGTGAAATATGAATTGACTTTTATTGCGATTTTAAATTTAAGTAAAAAACTTACAGTTAGAATAAGTTATTAAAATTTTCTAAGAAATTTATGAATTCCAAATATAAATAAATCATTTATTCAAAATTCACTCATCATAAGTGAAACATAATCCGCTAAGAAAAACGTAAAATTCAAACTTTTTAACGACACCTTAGAGAATAGTGATAAAACAAAAAGCAAACATTAATTGCAGAAGTTTATTTTATCAGTCGTGTAAAAAGAATAGCTTTGAAAAGTCATGCCAAACTATGAAAAATAGAATCCATAATTATGTAGAAAAATTAATGCAAATGCAAACAAAGATTTATTATTACAATTAATGAAGAATTTAATATGTTTAATGAACGAATGTTTAAACCATACACGTATAAAATGTTTGCGGTGTGTCTGAATATTTTTAACTTACATAGAAATGTATAAATTGAAATGATGAATTTACGCATGTAAATTCATGAATAATTTATGCATTTACGATTCTAATCGAACAGTAAGTGCTCGGCGAACTTATTTGTGAACTAAAAGTATTTGTGTACTAAAAATATTTGTCAGTTAAAGTGACGATAATCTATCAATTCATTCTTCCCGACAACTTATCATAAATAAATAATCAAACACGAAACATTTATAAATCACTTTATGCGACCCCAACTCGAAAACTTTTAACTGAAACTGGGCGTGATCGATGAACACGTTGCGAATCTAAATGTAAATAAACGCGCTCCACCTAATTTGAATTTCGAGAGCTCGTTACGTTTAAAACGTTCGAAAGTATGATTTATTTCGCGCGAGTTTCACGAAATTTTCTTCAAAAAATAAATCACACACAAAAAAAAAACGGAACAACACGAAAAAGAAGGTACATATTAATGCCGCGTTTCAATCAAGCCGAAATGATTTATGTACAAGTTTGCGCTCAACGTTTAATTTATTAAATGAAAATTTCGGGCGCCCGATAAAGCCGCGCTCAAAAATTCACGTTCGAACTTTACGATGTAAAAAGGGACCCAAATGTAAATGAAGCATTACATTGTGGTACATGGACGCGCAGTTTACACGATTTTCATACAACGAAAGGCTGGATTCATACAGCATTGTCCATTTTCCAACCCTACTTTAGATTTTCCATTGAAAATAATAATTTTTTACAAGAAAAAAATTTTTTTATGATTAATCAATTACGTGATATTTTGTGGGTGAAGTTTCGCGAGATAAACGAAAGAATAAATTATAATACATGAGAAAAAGTGAGATAGAGAACAGATATGGATTATACAATTCTATGTAGTCTTATGAGTACGTTTGAATCGAAATGAAACACAAGTGAAAAATAAATTCTTACGTATTTCTGTTCTAATGTGCTGGTGTGACGTTTTCCGAATATTTCCGTCGTCGAAGCCGTGAAGGATAGCGTTTTTCTCATTAGTGATTGCATTTTGTTATTTTCCTTATCGAAAGTAGGCTCGTTCTAGTGTGATGAATAGATTTTCGTTTTTGTGCGATGTGCGCGACTCACGTGAACGCTATACGAGCGCTACTGAAAATTGTTTGAATTAGTACATAGGTACGCCAACATACATACATAGTCGGTGGAATTTTTATCAACCGAGTTGCGGTTTTGATAAATTAATCAACTGTCCGTTTTGACGTATGCACGTCGTTAAATATTGTTGTTTTTGAAGCGACAGCGTGTCTGCATTGTTCGTATAAAATTTTCAAACTAGTCGAAGTTGAGCGATGTGTGCTTTATTGATTTTGAAATTGATATGGAAAATGAGTTTTATATATATGTATACAATCGCATATTGTGCGTATGTATGTTTCGAGATCGTTGAACAATAAAATGACTCATCGATCTTGATGGAAAAGAAAAAGGATAGTGCATTATGCCACGCAACTATACAAATGAAGATGTATCAAAGACAATCGTTAACATGTCCAAATGCGATATATTTATGTGTTCGTAACCACACATTCCAATATAGATACATTAGAGACTTAGCCTAATTCGTGATTAGTCCGATATGAATTTACGTTCTCTATACGTATTATAGTTGAAGTTCTATGGCCTGTGAGCATTAATTCAGCAATCAATCAATTAACAACAAATATTTCTGAAAATTTGAGACGAGACCTCGAAGTGTATAGAGTGAACAATAAACGAAGTTAACCCCCTACAAAACGGCGGAGTTAGCAAAAAGTTTGAAGGCCGTAGCCCGGTCGAATTTCATAGTTGATATAACAGACGTTCTATAATCAACTTTATATTGTACAACATAACAGAGTTTATGTACTGACAGAATACAGCGAATCACTATTATATTATTTCCATGACGTAAAATAAATACGTTGAGATAGGTTAGTTTTCGTTATGAATAATAAATTTCATTCACTCCATTTCCAGTTATTATCTTAATATTGTTTTCGTATGCAAAACATTCATATTCACATTGCGTAATAAATGGTATAGTTTATAATCAGCTATTTTCTCACAAGGAAAACTTATTTCTAAACAAATATCAATGAATAATGCATTGTTATTTAACCGGAAAAAAATTGATTTGTTCACAATTTATACAAGTTTTGCATTTCAAGTAAAATAATTTCAATCTTAAATTAAATATTTTCTACTGCAACTTATTATTATAACTCAAAATTATTATTACTACTCAATTTAAATATTTATAAAATTGAATTAAATCGTTCACGAATAATAATTTGTATGCAAAAAATGGGTTGATATAATGTCAACTAAATTAGAATTTTGGATTCGATTCGAAAAATATTTAACTCAAAATGAAAGTAATTTAACATGTAGAAGAAACCCTGCACAATAATGCTTATCATTTTGGCCATTCTTACTAATATTCTAATTTTGATAGATTTATTTATCTCGATTGGAAATGGAGTTGAATCAAAAATCCTCATATTTTTATTTTAATAACATAAATTAACAAGCTATAAATCAAAATTATAATTACTATCCTTTCCGTTGATACTCAACGGGCTATACATACAATCGTATTTTAGTCGAATGCAAACGTTGTGAGATCTTGTTCAGTATACGGGTGCATCGGACAACGGTATCTGGCCGTTGAGTCGGAAAATTGAGCCGATAATCCAACGGTTGGCGGCACTGCGCCCTTATCGCGCGCAGGTGCTGCCAACCGCCGCCAGTAATTGGAAACGTCAAACGGAAAAATGTGGCCGAAGCCGCACGTATCTCGCCCATCGCCGCGCTGCCCGTTTTTAACGTTCACGTGAGTTTAGAGGGATTTCAACGTGTTGAAAATTTTCGGTAGATTTATTACGGGGGCGTGATGTATGATGTTGTATACCGGTAAAGTGCATTAATTTTTTTGAGTGATCTAATCTTTTTCGGAGTTTTCGATATTTTATTTTTACAATTACAACGTTTGTAATATATTTTTGAAAATAAAATACAACATTTTGAATCGAGCGGTTTTCACACAAGTTGCTGTTTTCTTATCTATCGCAAAATTGAATTTCCTTTCCGAATAAATTCGCTATTTTATAGGTAATGCACGAGTACACAATGAATAGCCGGAAAAGAGGTTTCAAGTAAGTATAACGAAAATGTATAGTAAAAATATTTTTGAATTTCTTTCACTAGATGGAAATCTAAAATTTATATAATCATATTAGAGTAATAATATTTATGATATTGTTAAAAAAAATGAAAATTTTTCATTAGTAATTTATTTTTATTTATGATATTTTTATTACCTATGAAATTTATTTATCGAACAAAATAGACGAATTGAAAGTGAATCATATAACACCTGAGCACAGATGATGAAGAATTTAATACCTTACAAAGAACGCAGTCTGCAACCAATTCGACTGGATCGATGTGAAAAATTGCACACAGATGCTTTGGAAAATTTCCAAAGTGAAGAAAGTACTTTATCGTATTCTATATAAAATATATTCTATTATATATCACACAAACTGTGTACAAATGTTATACGAACTATCGAAAAATTTACAGTCGGACAATAAAGATTTTCCGGCGTACCTTCGTCCAACCGCACAGAATAATAAAACTTTCGATATTTATTTTCTAGCAGTAAAAGAAATAAAGCAAGGATAAATCGAAGGACCGCTGAAAACCTTTCAGTATTGTGTGTATCGGATCACGTCTGTGGGTAAAGGCATACCGCGGGATTAATTGCGCCTTGTCCTTTTGGCAATTAAGTCACGTTGGGGAGGTTTCTTTTTTGGCTTATCTACAGAACGTGAACAAGCGTGATTTGTATTTCTCCGGCCTCAAACTGACGAGGATTGTAGGGGTAAATCATGGGAGATTAGCTTAATCGTCCAGGTTGTCCTTTGATTCAATTTTATCTTGAATTGTCTATATAATTAAATTTTGACCGTAATGCTTCTTTCTCTTTGAAGCGCAAATTGCACAAAGGGATGTTGAATTTTAATTCGCGTAGCGGGACTCGCTTAAATTAAATATTTATTTGTCAAACAAATAAATAAACGGGCGGAATTTTATGGACGATGAAAATTTCGTGAAATTTCAACCGAAAAATTATTTATATTTACACAATATTATATATTTTATTAAAATTGATAGATAACGTAAAAGAAAAATAAGTTTCATTTTCGTAAAGGAAAAATAATACCATCTATCGAGGAAATTTCTCCCGACCCGTATGACGTAAATCATATTTGTCACCGCACAGATGTCAATGTGCGAACAGGGAAAAAAATCGAAATTTCACGAACCATCATATTTAGAAAATTCATGAACCCGAATAACGTCAAAATCAATTGTATACTTTTCGACAAAAATAGCGCACAAACGAAATAAAGAAAAATACCCAGTGCAACTTTAATATCGCCTCGGCGCGCTTTTCTCGCACGAACAAGAAAAACGTTGAAAACTTTTCCCATCGTACGACCGACGAAAATCCCCGTTCCACCGAAACTTCACGTTTTCACTTAACATAACTGTTTTCCCGCGAAATGCAACCGTTTATATCTTCGACACTAAATTTCTCGAGAGGCTTCGCGCCGAAACCGCGACAGTTGCGCGAAGAACAAATTTGTCTCGTAGCCGAAACGCTTTATACTCGAAACAATTTCGCCGAGTCAGATACGAGGAATGCGTGTATTGTAAATTATAGAACACGTGCTGGCTGCGACCGAAACTAATCGACAAAGCAGTTAAGAAAGTCGCTCTGTCGGCGACACTGAAAATATCGAATTTCCCGCGGAAAACTCGCTCGCTCTCCATTACCCGTGCAATACTAATCGCCTTCACTTTGTCTGCGATAAACTCGGAAAAGTACCATTGGATATACTCTCTGCCGGTGACTTTCTTAGTGCAGAGGAGTAAAGTGCACCGGGGAATAATTAAAACGTGCATTCACTTAACAAAAATGCTGTTTCAAACAGTTAAGCGACATCACTATTTCCGCCCATTAAACAATGAAAAGTTCACGGATTTTAACTCTATTCAAACAAAATGCACAGTCGTTGAAAATGTTAGCCAAAAATCTAATTATTAAACTGTAATTCGTTTATGAAACTATAGTCATTAATGAAAATCGGTTGAATATCCCACAATGAAATTTAACACAACATTGTTCCGAACCTGCTTTTATCGGAGAAAATTGCAAAACGTCCTTAACGGATGGTAGCCGAAATTCCAGTGTTGAAAATTCGCCTCGTAACGGCGGAGTCATTTCGTAAAAAAGTAAAACAAGTTACACGTGAAAAGGCTTTCAGCCGTCGCACGATTGCGGTTTATGACGTAAAGCGCTCCGAAGTCAAGTGTTTCCACCTCATTATTTTCACATGGCGCGTTGTTTTGAAGGGTTTTTGATAATTCCGAAAGTGTCCCGTGTAAACGAGTGCGACTCACACCCCCGAAATCCCTCTCGTTAAAACTTCAGGAGCAATAGAAGGGCGGTTTTCACGGCGCGAGAGCGCGCCCCGCTAAAAGCTCTTCATTATTTTAATTGAGAAAGGAAACCTTCCACCTTTGGTGTTTGCTCCTCAAAAAAGCCACATGCAATATTCAGAAATTCGCTCGGGACGTTGAAAGTATCGGATATCCGTTAAATTCGAGCCCGGCTATCATGATTTTCTTCGTACATAATTTAGTGACGATCCGCGGTCTGGATTCAATTAATACCACACAGCGGATTTTCTCTGTATAGAGAAAATGAAAAGATTTTTTATTTCTCGAACGGATTTAATTGAATTATTCTCGGACGTTTCTTGAGAAAAATTGAATCCATCGAAATATTAATTCGGGAAACTTGATTTGAATATATTTCAATCTTTGAAATCCGGCTCCACTTTGTCCCCTTCGAATTGATATCTATCAACATGAAAAAGAGTCCCGTGGAATATCAATTGTGCTGCGGTTAAAAGGAACGCAATCACCCACCGACGTAAAGTAATTGAATAACCATGGAATGTAAATAATTTTGCGCCGGAATTTTAATTAGGTTTTTTAAAAGAAAATATCTCGAGAATATTTTAATCGAAATACATAGAATATTATTGCATTATCATAACAGTTTCTATAATATTATATTTACGAAATTCAATAGATCTTCTATATTCGCGCCGATTCAATTGAAACGTTTTCCGAACCGCTTTTCAATATTTATTTATAGCGGCATTAAAATTTTGCAACTCTTAACTTTATCTTCGTCGAACGCATTTGAGAATAATTTTATGTTTTATTTTATAGCTTTGCATTCGAAATGTGTGTGAAATTGCTGAAGCGAAAATTAAATAAACCATCAAGAATAACCATTTGAAACAACTAAAATATAACTAATTATAAAGATTTAAAATGCGAAAACAAAATGCTTTTCCAATTATATTCATATATCAGTTCGCGGAGCATTTGTGCGCTTTCTCAGAATTGTATCCAATTTTGCAGAAAATCATAACGCGAAACCTGGCTAACCTCAGAAAAAAAGAAAAAGTCCGCAAAAACGTATGACTTTCTTCGAGACAACGACGATCCAAATCCGGACGCCGCAATATTACCACGCGAAGCTTTACGACTTTCCAATTTCGTTGTGCGCCTACTATTTATAATAATATATTTCCACCGAGATTCGTGTATGTGATAAAATTCATCTCAGCATATCATATTTGATATTAAATTTCATCATAAATGAGATTTATTTTTAATCTATGAATACTCGAACTTTTTACACCCTAGTAGAGATACAAATGGCTCAGAAACGAAATGCAAAATATTCGAACACAATAAGTATATGCTCGTGCGATGAGGGGACCGAATTTTTTCCTCCTTCGGAAAACCCCAAACATTCTCCTACTAAAATATGCATGAAGATACACAAGTTGAAGCTATACGCTTATGTATGTAAATAAACAGACATTTCGCGGGATGAAGTCGACGAAAAACGTTGATCTCGCAGTAAAGTCTGGTCACAATGCGAGTGCGAAAATCGCGTTTGGCATGTGTCGAGCTCGGCTGCGTAATTGAGAAGAGATTTCAACGAACACAACGCATTATATATGCAAGATGTACGCAAACGAGATGTTATTAATCTCGAATGCTCGATGGACGATATGATGAAGCCGAATGTGGACAGTGAAAGATATGGGAAAACATCGAAATGGATTCAGATGAACAATTCATGAAAATTATTTTTTGGGACTTTTCAATAGTTCATGAAATTATGAAATTATTTAGTGTCAATATTAATAGATACTGAAATAATCAATGATGATTATTAATGGATATTTGAAATATGACGTGAATGTAACATAAATAATTCAATAATTATTGATTTGGGGAATAGTTTAATCACGAATATCTATGATAAATTAATAACATACAAAATTTTCAAATAGATATCCTACGATCATATTATACATTTGAATTATTTTTATAATATCAAACCATACATCGAAAATACTTTGAAAATTGAAAACTGTGAATGTACACTACATGATGATATTTTAGAGTAGTGAACCAGACAGACTTAAATCATATTAAAGTCCCGACAGACTGCCGTGCAAAAGTCAAAATTCTTTTTCTCTCTCGGAAAATAATCAACGTGAAAACATTCGTTGCAGCTAAAAAGAAATTTGAAACTATGCTGAGACTAGAAAGAAAAATAGAAGAACTAGTAGTTTGAAATCGAGTCGGAAAAATTCAATGTTATCGTCGAGCCGCAGAATTCTATGGTGGTGGGGTGGCCTTAAGAATAAGCTCTCCTTCGACTCTTTGCACGAGAAATGCAAATGTCTGAGCTGAAAACGGAGAAAAATTCTAGTAGAGGGTGAATGAGAGAGTTCTAGAAAAAAAGAAAGTGAAAATTTTCGAAGAAGTGTCGAATTGTGTGCTAGGACCGAAAATTTCGCTCTGAAACTTTATACGTTTCAGCACTGAGAGTAAGCGGCGAATTATTAAAAGGCTGTTGTTGCGAGGTGATAGAGTGGATTTATTATTCAAAACTTTTTTCACTCAATGAAAATGTAACATGTTACTGAAACGTGAAACGGACAAATCCCGAATATATATTCAGTTAATACAAAATTAACGAAGCATCATCGAATTCGTGAGCACGAAATTCGGCATTTCATCAAATTTGCGATTTCAAACATTATCAAATGCATGCATTCGGATAATGCTGGTTAAACTCGATTACGCATGAATTACACGTGTCGTTCCATTTGGCATCTGCGTCATGCGCTTATATCACCTTTGACGCGTTTCCGAATTCGTATTAGCATTCCGACAAGACGAACGATCGTGATTTAAATCAGCATCTACCGACAGGCGAAGCGATACTCGTCAAATGGACTGAGAACATTTTTGATTTATACCCGAGCCAACCTCGTTTTGAAATTTGGCTTATTTCGCCCAACTTCGGCTCGAGCTCGATATTTTCGAGATGAGCCTCGGCGTTCGGGAAACGCAACGTTTTTTTCTCGTTGTGAAAACGAAAACAATTTATTCGAAAACTTTGCCAACAAACGTGCTTTTTTCCCGAAAATAAATGCTGCCATACTCAACTTTCAGGTGCGTATACACAATGGCGTCTTGTGAAAAAAAAATAAATAAAGAGGGGCGTTTCGTTTTTTCGAACGCGGCAAATATAAAGAAAAACTCTTGGCATTAGAGCGAATGCGTGTATTTCATTATTATTCGCTTAGTTTTTTTTCTCTTTTTGAAAAATAGTGTTTTCTTTTCCACTTCAAAAAGAACATAATGAAAGTTTGCCTTTATTAAATCGATTTTCTTTTTGTTGCAACAGATCTGATCGGACAATGAAAAAAAGTACAATTATCACTCGTATACAATAAAGTTAACTTTATTGCTTAAAAACAAAAACAGAAATTTGAAAGCATCGTAATATTACGTAAATTTAAAACCTTCTCATCTACAAATTTTCGTTCTTTTTTTCTTTATATTCTCAACAACGTTCTCGCCGTAATATGTATGTAAATTGCCCACATAGTGAGGTGAAAATTTTTAAAGCACACTTTCACGATACGTTGGCAAAACAATATACGAAATATTATATTATATTAATGTGCGCCCTCGAAACGTAAGCCACGGGATCAAACACCTTGTACGGTCAACGAAAATAAAAAAGCATATTTTATATTGTAATTTTACGAAAATTTGAACGAATCCCAGCTACACGTTAACCGCGTTTACGAATTGTCGACCAAACACGAAAAAATCTGACAATTTAATACTAGGTAGGAGCGAGAAAAAAACGTTACAAAAGCTTAATTAAAAATAAAATGAAAAACGTAAACATGCAGGCCGCATATTAATTTCGTGCAAAATTTCTACGTATTACACTCGACCATTTTAATTACAGGCATAATTAAAAATCGCGTAGTTAAGCGTTATTCATATTTGATGTTGATAGAATGACATGATACATTTATTTTATGTAAATAAAATCATATCAGAAACGAGTTATCTTGAAAATTAATTTGAAAAATAGTATAAATTAAGAATTTCAATATTTGTATTCAAACATAATAATATTAAATTTCAACATGCAAATACAAATAAAAGCCAAGGAATGAAGATTTTTTTTACGTAACATAAAACTATAAAATATACATTTTCATCATTACAATTATGAAAAATAAAATTATAAAGAGAAAAATATCTATTGATTTTTAAAAGTTCTTTCTAATGATAAGTTTTACTCTAAAACACATCTCCAAACATCAGTATCAATTTAAATGATTCATAAATTACAGCCGCCTACATATAGAAAACAAACAAACTTAGGAAAAACGATCTACAACTTCGATTGCGAAATAACTTGAGGATTCACCCTTTCCAACCCTTAGGACTAATTTCCACATACGCATTCAACCAAAATTAAAAAAAAGGGATAGACTTATACAAATCAAAGAAGATAACCATTTTTTATGTACACATAATGCCATTTCTTCTAGAGTACCGGTTTATCCCAATTTTCTCAAATTTTGATCGCAGTAGCAATGCGTACGTGGGAATAAGCCCTTAGGGTGCATCTCGCCGAAACGACTCGCGTCAATTTTTCTTTCATGACCCTTTCCTACATGACACGTAGGTACGATAACAGCCGAATAATATCCGAGGGCGGAATGTCCGCCCTAGTCCGAAGGGAGAGGCTCTCTCTAATTGAAACATTTATTACCGCTGGCCAAATCCGCACACGAGACTCCCGCACAAAGGGCTGCCCGCACACAAAAGATGAACCGCGAATTATTCATTTTCATGAATATTATAACGGACTGTGGAAAAGTGTGTGTGTTTTCTCGTATTTATTGCGTCTGTACATATACACGATAGTGGACGAAGGCTTCGATGTTGTGCGTGTGAGCGTTCGTTGTTGCGATTGACCGATGTTCAATCGTTCGGAAGGTTCTGATTGCCTTTGTTGTGAATTGTGATTCCGTTGTGTTTGTTCAATGGGCTGATTTTGATTTCGTGAATAAGAGATTGATTGAATTTTTGACGCTGATGAAATATACACGTGTCACAAATGAAAAATTCGCGTTTCTCGCGTGTAACGAATTCGTTCAATTCGAAATTCATTTTCATACATAAGTTTATAAATTAGTTAAAATAAGAACATCAAACATTTGAAAAGCGTCTCACTAAGTTGTTTTAAAGTTTAGATGTTTCTCGTGTGTGGTATATAATATGATGTCAAAGTTTAATTGAATATAACGATTCGTATGCGCTCGAAAAGTTGAAAATTGCGCCAGAATCCGAAATGCAAAGGCGACCAACTGACTCACTCGACTGAACTTTGTAAATCTACGTGGCAAAATTTACTCGGAAATTCTCAACCGACAACAGAGCCGACCTTCAAACCTCTAACTGGAAACCGACGTCGACCAAAACAACCGAAAGCAACTTATTCTGAAGCACTTTGGTGTCTTCAGCTGAATAACAATTACTGTTTGAAACTTGCTTCTGTATTATCAAATAAGTTAACTAATTGTGCATTGCTTTTTCACACAATGAAACTTTCGTGAAACGATCAAATATTTATATTTTTTAACCAAAAAATAATCTATTTTTATATATTTTAATAAATACAGAAAATATTTCTTTTGCAATTGGAATGAAAAAAAAGCGATCAAAGCCAAAGTCGTTGTGATTGAAGTTCTCATAAATATACGAATGAGTTCCGTTGACCCTTTTTTTATATCGCTTTCATACAATTGCGAACCTTTTTATTGCTTATATTCGCACCTTTTTGGCTTTGCACATACATAAAATTTTTAATTTTCGCTCACACCCGATCCTAACTGAAGCCTGAAAAGGTTCTGGAAATGTAAGATTCAAGTTTAAAATTTATGATCGCACGGAAACTCGAGTTTTATAGCTTCGAGACATTAAACTTTAGGTAGTTTATTTCTAAAAACATTTGAAATCAAATTAATGTTTGTTCTCAAGATCAAAACAATATGAGAAGTTATGGAAAAAAATTAGAGCGTCCTTATATACTTTTGAAAGATTAAGTCACCGTACAAAATAAACCTCAAAGGTTGCCCTTGGGGAAAAAAGTTGGGGATAAAAGTAAACTCAGAGACTCATTCTTTAAACCTGAGTTGACCAACGAGATAAAACAATTTTCTAGAAAACTATATCTAATATTTATGAACAATATTCGAAATAACTGCAAAAATGTTAAGTGGCAATTTTTACAAAATGAATTATATGGCAATTAATATGCGCGGAACGTAGAGCATTCCAAATTGGAAAATTCTGAAAATAATATATTTTTTAATGTCAGATAAATTCATTGCCATTATAATCATATATCGAAGCGGTTTTTTTTTTCATATGTACAATTGATGAAATAATTTTATTGTAATATCAGGCATGTTGTAAAGGCGACCGTAAAAAAAATAATGGCTTTGTGTTCCTTTGCCCGCAAATAAAGAATTGTTTGATAGGGTTATAATTAAGTTTTATGGAGAGAGTTTATAACTGAAATGATAGGGTAATAAAATGTATAAATATTTACAAATATCATCATCATATTTTAATACAGAAATATCTCAATTTCCTATCATGGACGACCTAGAGTTATCGAATAGTTTGAAGTTTGACAGTAAAAGTTGGTAAACAATGTGACTTGTGGAAAATATTTTTGACACTATAAAAATAATAGGATATTTAATACACATAGGTTATTTTCAGCGAAAAAAATAAATTGTTTCACATTTCACACATATACATATAATATTATATAATAACGTATGTGAAGTTCTATATAATACTATAATGATAGCTGAATCACATTTTTCCGATATTATTTCGATAACAATTTATGACAGCGTGAAAATTTGAAAACATAAATATATTTCATAGTTTCTATAGCAAGGAATATTATACAATACACTAGAGAATTTCTCAACGGTAGCTTTAATCTCAAATTCTATTAAGACCGTGTTAAGAATTTCAATATTTCATACTTCAAGGTGCAACACACGTTGAATTTATTATCACAAAAGCGTGATATTTCAATTTTTCCGGCGCGATTTTTCAATTTTAAGTGCTCTTTTTCCCATTTATTGTAATTTTCAAAATGTGCGTATGAAATAAAAGTTATAAAGCACCCATAGAAATAACACAGCCGAATTTTTTTTCATAATTTAATGATTAATGAATACAATGAAGTGAACAGCCATAAAATAAACAAGCTGAAAGCTTTGTTTATACGAAACTTTGAAAATGAAAAAAAAAAGTTAATTAATGAAGTGAAAAATGATGAAGTAACCTCATGTTCATGAAAATTCCTATTATTTATATAATAATAAAATAATTTTGAATCAGAAAAATTAATGATTTATATTTGAAGTCAAAACTTGCTTCGTCGTTAGGTAGTTCCTAGCACGTTCTATACTAAAGAGTGCCAAATTATTATAGTAGTACTCTCCTTCTACGTGTATCTTACATCTTAGCTTCTACTGTGCCATTAGTGTACCTATGTGCATCAGTGCTGCACAACCTTTGATAGGCTCTATCCTATGAACAACATTAAATTTTCTATCGAAATGCATATAAAATTAATTCACACTATTACAGTAACTATGTATAATGAAATGCGAAAATTATAAAACGCTATGATTTTAATTAAAATTTTAATTTGTAGTATAAATATACATATATGTAGGTTATATATCTATCGATTTTCTGAAAATTCTAATGAAATTTTCTTAACAAAAAAAACGAAAATATTTAGATATTCCACCACTGATGTAAACAATGTCCAAAACGAACAATGATAATGAGACCTCGCTGATGGGCACGGCAGTTACCCACCGAAAGGTCAAGTGATCCAAAATAAGCTCGCGTCCTTCTCTCCTTTTTCCAGCGTCGAGATGGAAAAACGCAAGATATTATACCTACGAATACATAGATTCGTTCGCAGAAATAAACCGAACCGTCATTTGTGCGCTACGCGAGTATTTATTTGCGTTTTGTCGCCGCGATCATTCGACTTATCTGGTTCGAAGTAACGGGGTTTTGCGGTCGCTAATAGGGAACGGCGATAAATTTCCTCGGTTGTCGTAAAGTTTTTACCGCCGCACGAATATAAATCAGGTTTATCTCGTGCAAATTTTATATTCAATTAATGCGGCTATGTTTCAGTTGTCGTCTGCGTTCGACGCGGCGCTGCGAGAGTTGATTTTCAAGTGCTTTTTCCCGCCCTTTTGTGTCTGAGGGTGGCAAAGGACGCCCTCGGGGTTGTTACGTTTATGTGTGTTTCGTTTATTTTTGTTTAGTGTGTATCTCGCGTTATATCGGATGTCCGATAGCCGATCCGATTCCGAGTTGTTTGATGTGATTTTCGCTCATGAGAGATGGAAAATTTGATTCTAGTTCCGAAACATTTAGTTCATATAAATTCCATACTGAATTAAATTATTTTTAGTTTCAACGACTATGATTTAAAAGAAATATGATTTCATAACAAATGAATAATGATTGTATTTTTTCAATGTTCGATTTTATTTTAAAAGATAAAATTCATCTTGAGTGAAATATCTTCTGTTATATGTGATATATTCGTGCAAATATATGTATAATATATATCGACATCAATTTTATATTTCCAGAGACATAAGAAATCTTTTGCAAATCAGTGGAGATATTTTTTCAGCGTAACAATCGAAAATCAAATCGTCCGAGCGACGAAATTCACGAAAATCATTCGAGACACAGTCGCAGAAAAACTTTGCAATTTATCGAGAAAAATCAAATAACACAAAAGCTCTGAACGAACTTTTCTTCACATAGACACATGCATACAAATCCATTACACATATACACACACATACACAACACAATTTCGCTCCGTTTTGAGAAATTGTAACACCGAAAGAAAAACGACATACATATGTACATACAATATATCGAGTGAAAACGTTACGTCCGACTCCGAATGCGATCGGAAAAATAAAAACAAGCTTCGAATCAGCCGATAACGGGATTTGACTGAAAAAGCTCAGAACCGGACCCTGAAAAAGCTGATACTGACGCATAAATACATATACGTTACATTAGTGACATAAAATACGTATTGCGGTATTGTACGTGTACGTTCATACGACGATACGCGCGCGGTTGAACGTTCACGTGTTCCCATAAGCGACTGGGGAGTTTCAAACGACTTTTACGGGGTTTTCGGTAATCGGATTAAGCACACCGATACGAGGTTTACGTTCACACCTCTAGCATCTCACAGAAAGATAATGTCATGCCGTAAAACGGGAAGAATCTGCGAGATTATGGCGGCGCAATGGGTAAATATAATATTGCGAAGGGATGATCTGCGCATATCGTTACATTTCGTCGTATAAATAATTCGAGTTAATATATTTAATTGACACATAATTTATAACATTATTATTTTTTATTATGAATCTATTGAGCTAGGAAAATTATAGTCAGGGGATATTATTGAGTGAAATAAAGTTCATGCATTTTTTATGATAGTATTACTAGCAGTGCTGCGTGGGAAGCATATAGAAATATTGTACCTATTTTATTATAATTACGTACGATCAATATTACAATTTAATCGATAAGCTATTAAATTTCAGTTCATCCTATCAATATCACAGAAAAAAATTTATAACTATAATATAAAATTCATTAACACGCACTCCATCATCAGACTTCACGTAAAACATTCACGAGCCACTAACGGATAAAAATGCACTTTTACATTCACTCTACACATTTTCACACGAATAATCAACATTTCAGTACCGTGCAGCATTCTGGAAAAGCCCTAAAACCAACAATCATACAGCACAGATTTGGGTGACCATTTTTAAAGCGCTCTCGGAAAATTTCACAAATAGCCACGGCCGAATCGTTGTTACCTTAATCTCCTTTATGCATGTATACGGTGCTATATAATCTTCATAACGACACGTATAATACGAGGCATACACCATAGAATAGACGTACTATATAGACGTACGCTATGGCAATTTATCCTGGGCGGTTCCTTTACGATCCCCATAATGACACTGTGACCTCGTCCCGCGGGAAAGCCTCCGAAGAGCAGACAAACTGCCAGACGTAAAATTTTATATGCCCGTTTCGTTTTCGGTCAGGATATCGCTAAAAATCTCATTGTAAAATCTGCCATGCGAGTGTCTATATGAATGGACTTATCTCGTCGTTATTGCAGATGTGTACCTACTAAGAAGACTGTCGTAAAGAGTGTTATCTACGTGCGTTACGTTATCTTTCTATTGAGTACTGATGCTTGAAATACTTTTATGTTCTCACTTAGGACTTTTATGGTATGGTCAATTCATAGTCGCTTTTCATAACATTGAATTTATATTGCGGTAAAATCTCAATTACCCAGAATAATTGGAATGTAAATAGTCCTTTTTATCGAAAATTCTGATCGAAGAAAAAAAATGATAATTAGATATGAATTGTATTGAATCGTTTTTATTTGCTTCATTATTTATTATTTTTTTCAACAATTTTTCATTATTTTGCAAAACAAAATTTAGAAAATCAGACAATTCGTATATAATAATATTTAATTTTTATTTCGATTGATCCGGATAATCTAGATTCTACTGTATTTACAAATACTGATAATTTAAAATCTTCAAGCTATCTATAACTTCATTCGAATTTAATGGCATATTTTCATCACTAATTCGAGTTACTTTAACAATGTTGAGTTTCCAATAAATATTTTATGTGCTATAAATTTCATATTATAAAGCCCAATCACCGGATAAAATGAAAAATATTAGCTATTAAATTGCTGTGAATTATATTCTTAGAAATAATATATTTCTTCAGGATGTGGTGGCCATTGTTCGGGAGTGGATAGATTTTTTATTGGCGGATACGTGTCGATGGAATTTTCATTCATAGTGTTTCCGATAAAAATTTTAGTGAAATGAGAGTACCATGTTATGTTTTTAATGTAAAAAGTCAGTGATGGCTATAAAATGTGCCTATAAAAGTTAATATTGTCGTCTGAAGATATGAAAGCTTTTTTATCGAATACAAGAGAAGTTCCTTGAAAATTAACATAATAACTACTTACAATATTATATAACATTCTGTTAAAAATTAAGAATTATATCAGTTGCATGTTCAGAAAGAATAAATATTTCATTATTCATATTGACATAAATTTTCGAGTTCATAACAAGTTTTTCATGATAACAAACAAAGTAAATATCATATTTTATTGAAAAATACAGAAGATTTGAAAAACATCACGAAAGTAAGAACTTTTGCACAGAAGGACATTGGACAGATCGATAGTTGAACAATATTCAATTTAAAATCTAAACG
The DNA here is from genome assembly GCA_024721215.1 of Cheumatopsyche charites. Lineage (NCBI taxonomy): Eukaryota > Metazoa > Arthropoda > Insecta > Trichoptera > Hydropsychidae > Cheumatopsyche > Cheumatopsyche charites. Next base: position 7,690,025 of record CM045574.1, read on the forward strand.
TCAATATCGCACGCTTTCGCCAATATCAATATTATTCATGTTTCTTGAAAGCAAGGCTTTTCAGTGCTATATTACACATTTCTATATTTGTATCGACATCCGGGAGCATAATCTGTCTGGTTGTATGAAAGGCACGTTCGAATATTACGCGAGTGCATCGAGCTTCAAACTAGTATATAAGCTGTACTGCTGTAACAATGACAAGAAGGGAGCTACATAGATTCTCATTCGACTGTAGGACAAAATGATATTTCTGCTCATATTGACGGGAAATCAATATGCACAAAGAAATTCGCAGACGGCGGAATAAGTGCTTTGTCGAAGTTTAGCGAATTCCTCAAGAGCCTCGTCTTCGAGATTTATTTTAAACGAATCCAATAGAAATGTACTTTTTTCGCGAGACACAAAAACAAGGTTTATCTTCAATCTCTTTAGGGGACTTTAAAAGTTAGCCGAGGAAAGCGACTCGTGCGGGATTAAGGAATGGTAATTGGATTTCGCACTGCCATTGCGATTCTAATTCGTCCCTAAAGACTAAACTCGGTCATAACCGACCGTAATTGTTTTTATTTTCGAGATTTGAAAGCATTCCAATTTCGTATATAACGTTTTCCGCAAATTCAGCAAAAAAAATGAACATGAATACGAATAGATGGCAAAGTGATTTAATTTGGTCATAAAAGTATCCTTAAAAGTTTCATATTGTCGAATAATGGAATTTTTAAAGTGTCACAAAGTTCGCATTTTATTGTACAAAAGTCAACTATCAATAATGTTTCGTTCAAGTGAACAAAGAAGAAAGCTCAATATTTGATTTTCTTCGAAAAGTACGAAACTATGCGACGTTTTTCCAAACAGCTATATCTTGTTGCCGGAACTTCGAATACCAATTCCCATTCCGAAAATATCTTGACATGAAATCGTTGAAATATAGCTCAAATTTTACATCGTATTCGATTTTGTATAAAGATAAAAATTTTAGCATATTCAAATGGATTTTTCATGCAAAATCGACGACTATGTTGAAAGCTAATCAGATCCCATAAACCTATCAATGTCGATAGTAATCAGTCTCGGAATTTTCAATATATTATATTTACGATTCAAAATAAATCGATTAAAAATTTCATAAAACGAACACAAAAATAAAAATATTCAATATTTTCGATAAAGAACATATTCTCAAATTTAAAAATATTCTATCATAATATTGGAAGGGACCGAAAAGTATTCAAAATTTCCCGATAAAAAATATTTTACAATATATATAAAATATAATATAATGAAAAAGCCAAAAATAATTATTTCTCAGCACAAACAATTGATTAGATAATTTTGACGTAACTAAAGGGGTAGCTCTCCTTTCGAAATCACGTTCGGTGTCAACGTTCAACCCTTCGTCGACCGGCTAATTTGCAACCGATACGAATCTACTATGGCCCGAAGAGCGACTAATCGGAGGCTCTACATGGGCAAAAGTGGGGCCAAATTGCCGTGGATCGTTCGCGGTTTAGCTAGCCGACCTTCGAAAATTCGATGGATATCCATTGATCCATAGATCGTTGTTTATCGAGCGTCGGTTTCAGCGGCGCGACGTTAGCTCGTCGATTTTCCGTTCGACGATGTGTTATTCGCTCGAATGCATTTATGTTCGGTTTATGTACATATATGTGATATATTGGAGAGTTTTGCTGAGTTAGAATAATATATTCTCGAGGTTGAAAGTTGTTTTATGCAAATTGAAGCTAACTAATGTGGAAGCTATAATATTTTGCGATATTTCAAAATTTTGAAGCTAGCACAAAAATATTTTTCTATAAATAGTAATAACGAATCATTTCAATAATTTTTAATATTTATATTTTCATGCATCATATTCATTACAAAAAAATAACGAATTTAGGAATTCAGATGCTATTTTTTAGAATTTTATGTGATGAATGAAGCATAAGTAGAAATGACGAAAAATTTAAGCTCCTCTTGAGAGAATTTACATAATTCGATTTACAAAGAAAATCGACTTAGAGAAAATGAGATTGAACTAACCTAACTACAAATAGACTACATATTACAGACGAGTATACATACAATACAATACGTATTTTTAAATTTTTGAAGAACGATATCTAGATTGGGCGAAATTGAACCCGTATAAGACGAGAACCTCGTCAATCTCCCTATGCATATTTCATGGTAAAACGCGATTCTCACTGCTGGGGTAAGTTCGTACAGTTAGTCCTCCAACTACGAACTGACAAAACAGAGACAAACATACTCCAGTACATACATCCTTCCCTGCTTCGTATTTTTTTTTACAGTTCGTAGTTGGAGGATCCACTGTACGTGGGATTGTTGTACCTACGTATGCACACCCGAATGAATTTCGCAGCGCAGACGTCGACTTGCCGCTCGACTTGAAACATTGTTTGTATTAGTTCACCAAAATGGCAGAAACGTTTCAAAACAAGAAACCGTTCCCCACTTTATTTGCACAGCCACCGAAACACACGCTGTGCTCCGTCATTGGCTCGTTGCACGTACGCGAGAATAAATCCGCCAAAATGGCACTCGAGGGCGTTCTAAAATTTCCCCGGATTAAATCTCGTCTACTTTTGAAAACTATATGCAACAATGGACGGATAAATCCGCTCTCTAGGAAAAATTTTCTAAATAAACGATATGACCCATATGAATCTTCAATGTTATCAAGCTATGTTAGGATTCTGCAGCTTTGATCGTTTTCTATTCGTATTCTAGGCATTCTATGCTTCTGTTATAAAAATTGCATAAAATATGCACAGATAATACTGTGTATATATAACATTATTCAAGTCAAGTGAGTGTTGATATTTTAACGAGTTAATTACTCATGGAAAAAAGTAAAGGTATGTGACTAAAAAAAAAACAATTGAAGTTTCATATGGAAATTATACATCTTGTAGGTTAAGCTTACTCAGTGAAATAGAGTAAAGTGATAAAATTTGAAAATAAATGTAATAGATTTCATTCGGGAGTTGCAGTGTTGAAGACTAAGCACTAACCGTGTGCGTCGAAAACAATAATAATCCCCATAGAGCTTATTCAGCAAAATCGGTTCGGCGCGATCTCATAATCGATCCCAACACGATACCATTGTCTATCGAAGAATCTCCAGAAGCCCGACAATGGACCCGGCTCGACCTCGCACCATTGTCCCGCATCCATTATGCGTTTGTTTTGCCACTTCGACGCGAAACAATAATAATATCGACGACCACATTTTCATCACACACACCGCGTCTATACTGGGAGCAGCGAGTTCACCTTTAGAAATGGAATCGCGAGTCCTCGAACGCAACGCGAGGAGGAGGACGAAAGGCCACGCTCGACTTGAGCGGCACAAAACGACAATGGGAGAGATTGCGAGTTTCCGCATTTATATATTGTGTGTGTGTGTATACAGGTTGTGTTATTAGCCGGAGGCGTAATAATATGTGCATGTTTCGGCCGAGATATAGTCGCGCGTTATTTATCTTTCTCGTGTGAATGAGCCCCGCTGCGGGAGGGCTATCTTCCTTTGGCGCGAAGCGTGGCTCTATGCGATACTGAAATACGTGTTGGCTAGCTCGTACGAGGGCTAGAGCTAATGAAATTTCAATTTTAAAGCCACTGCGATACGTCGACAGCGTACACGGGATTTGTGTGCAGCTGAAAAGTCATGAATTCGAAATAAATTCTGATACATCGTAGAGCTCATTCGCGAGAGAGCTCGTGAGTTTTTCGTTAGAAAGATAGAGATTTTCTATCATTTTAATGTTTTTTTACGAATTTTTTCGTCATCAAATACGTCTGACTTCGATTGACTAAAAAACCAATAATTTTCAATTAATCACATTTTAAAATTTCAAAAATTCTATTACTAATCAACTGGAAAAAAACGACATGTAAACTCCCAAGGATCTGATAGTACTCAAGCCTCATGAGAACACTGAATTCGCAGCATGTTCACGTACATACGCTCACACACTACTCTATCTGATGAATTTTAATTGATTAACTTTTCAGACCACTCGATAAAAATTGAATCTACAAAATGAGATTTTTTTTCTTTCAAAACTTCACATTCGATTCAGAACGAGTCTAAAACGCTTTGAAGTCTCGATGACAGGCACTTTTTCGGCACTCTCGTCACTCGAGCGAAGCCTTCGCCGACTTAAGCGAATAGTAGACGAGAACAAAGATGTTCACCGTCTAAGCGAGTACATATACGCATATGCGTGCTGTGCGAATATTACATTATAGAGCCTCCAGGGCTGGTTGAGGGGTGGGAAGGGGGGTGCTTTTAAAAGTTTTCAAACTTTCGTAACGAATTTGTGACACTCGCTTAATGTCGCGGACGGAGTCTTCTCCTTCCCCATTGTCCCGAGCGCCGATAAGGCGAACCGCGGGAAATTTGCATTAACAACATTACCGAACTCGGTAACAAAAACAACACCGTTTATTCACACCAGAATGAGCACAGTTCATTTGCGGTGAATAATTCGATAGTTGTATCGCGCTCCGAGCGATTTCCCGCCGCTACTTTGCAATATACGTATTGTATAATGCGTACTATTTGCGCCTGGTCGTTTGCAAATTTGTTCTGGAAGTTGATTTTCCGTTGTTCCGTTTCGGATTTGGTAAATATATCGAAGTTAATTTGGTGAATCTGTGTGTGAGAGAAGTCATTTTCATATAATTTTCATGTATAAATTGATTAATTTTATGTATTGCCTAAAGAGATTAAAAATAAAATTCATCAATGGAGCAATTTACATGCTAAATAAATTTAATTATACTGATAAATTGTGAAAAATGAAATATGAAAAATAGCATTTTTAAGAAATTTGATATATAAACGTAAAATATAAATTCTATTTTAAGATGAAAAACCCATGAATGAAATATGATGGCACAATAGAGGTTCGTTAGCAGTCCGTCACTATTGTAAAGCTGAAACGAATACGCTGAAACATTTTTCATTTTTACACTCACGAACGCGAGTGCTACGTATATGCACTGACAAAGCTCACCAATCAACTAATTTTGTATTTAAAACGAAAGCGAATAAATGAATATATTAAGCCAAAAATCCGTTTCCATTGTACGACATCAATTCGATGCTCGAAATGCACGACAAAAACAAAGAAACAGACAAACAAACAACTTTTTTCAACCACAAAGAGGAGCTCTTTCGTACGCTTTCGACGAAAGTTCGCAAAGAGGGCTTAGTTTGCGAAAAATCTTCGACGTTTCGAATGTCTGCTACGCGACAGAATTTTCTCCGTTCGCAGAAAGTTTTCCCAGAATTTTCGATTTCGTCTAATTTTATTTTTATGCTATAAGAATTTATCGCAAAATTATAACCTGTATTATGAAATTATGATAGAGGCTAGTTCGTGACATTGTTGACTTAAATATGTTTTTTTTTCATGGGCAAAATAACATAACAAACTTTTATTTGAAAAAAAATAGATAGTGGAGCAAAAATTTGTTTTAAATAGCATAATTTAATATTTTATATAAAAATAAAATTACTGCAAAGCAGTTTTTAGAATTTCATTTTATCGGTTCAAAGCCAACTAACAAGAATCTTCTCAGGGCAGATACAAAATTATAATATTTTAATTAACATTTCAGCACAATCTTCACAGTTTATCAAGATGAAAATGGTAATTTTCCGATATTTCATGAAAAACATCTCACATGAAAAATCAACAAAAACAAAATCTCACCATACCATCAAAAAACACACTTCAACCACCATTCAAAACAAACCGCAAACAAGCGACCCGCCAACTTTTCACCATCGCAAACACCTGACACCATCACCTGTGTAATATGCACCTTCGCATAACACATGCACCAAACAACCCTCGCATAATTAGAACACGTGAACGTCGTTAGGTGAGTCCTTCGTCCCGAAGGCGTCGTGACGCTGTCCCGTCGGCGTCCCGTCGGCGTCCCGTCGGCGTCCCGTCGGCGTCCCGGGACAGCGGACGCTTTCCATTACCGGAGTCGAAAGCGTGACTCGCGTTGGCCACCCCTGGCTCGCTAAACGATGCGACGGAGGCCTGGGTGCCTCGGAGGCCTACGAAGGGCTTGACCCCCTTAGGGCTTGGGCCGCCTTTCTGCCTGAAAAAACTCATTAATCTTGCACAATACGTGCATTCCGAGCGCACGAGCTACTTTAGAATGGGCTCTTGATTTATTTTTTTTTTCAAGTTCGGATTTTAAATTGAATTTAAACTTGTTCGAATTAAATTTGCTTTCATATTCATTTGAAGATAATTCGATAGGTGAAAATTTCATTTCATTGTAATGTGAATTTTTGAAGTCAGAATTTAAAATTTTCAAAAATTAATAGTCGAAAAATTAATTTAATACAAGTGGAACATACTATCGCTATGACACTCAACAGATTATTTATGGTTAACATAAACTTTAGATATGTTTATTTTGGGTTAGATTGGGTTGAGCTAAATCGAATTATGTTTTAGAATAAAATTAGATAGATCGAATATTGTATTGATAACCTGTTCCATAAATACTATAAATATTTTATACTAATCAAATTCAATTTAATTGTAAAAATCATATCAGCCACATTGATATTTTAAAATTAGCATCACGATAAGATTTAAAACTCAAACGAATCGATCGATAAATCTTCGAAACAAAACATCTATTATCACCGCGCTGAATCTACGAAGACGATCCAATTTTACAACCGCGAAATTTTATTTTCCCAAAACGTAGTTATTTTTATCATCAAACCGAATCGAAAAACGAAAGAAATCGCAGAACCATTCAGCGAGCGTTCCGCATCCTTTGTCTAGAAAGAACCCGGAGTTCTCTTATCCACGCTCGGTCGGAGGCGCTATTTTTTCAGTCCGACATACACACAAGAGTGTTTTAGTATAATATAAACGTTGGTTTTCCACGGCCGTCGCTGAATGGCCCTTCGCCCTTGCCTCGCACACTCATCAAATGAACAAAACTAGGGGCGGACGCACACACGTCGAACGGGGCATGCTTCGGATATAAATTAAAAGCGTCTATTCGTCCGTGAGTACGTCGGACTATCGTTTCAATTAGGATCCCCGGGCCCTGCTTCCAATCCGTTTGATAAATTATTTATCCGAGGCCCGGCCTTTACGGGTTGCGTCTGCTTTTCGTCGCTGTCGGTCCTCGACAAAGAACACTCGTTAAATTGATATGAAAAATATATTTTATATTGTAAATCTATGTGAATAGTGTGATTAAAGTGTTAATAACTTGGCGATGGCAGATAATTTCAAGATACATACATCTGATTTGAGTGATTTTTTAAGAAAAACTTTCGAAGTCATAAAAATCTTAGAAATTGGTTACAAGAATTACTCTGAAGTTTGAAGCAGATCTATACGAACAAAAATATTTCAATTCCGAATAAATATGTTAAATTTTCGCTAACGAAATAGCGTTGAGTTCGACAGTAGACAATATGCCAAAACACCGATTCCAATCACAAGATGTTAATTTCAAGATATTCGAAATGAATTAAAGGCGTATTTTATTTAATTGAACTATTTTTGAAACAAATTTATTAATTTGACAAAATAATTAAATACAATGCCATCTCTTGAAAAATTATATAATATAAATCAAATTTGTTAAATTTATAACTTAAATTGAAAAATATTCACAAAATTTAAAGTCAATGGAATAATCATGAAAATTTCATTGTTACAATCAAATAATAAATATGCTCTAATCTTCGTGTAATATTTTATTGAAAGAGGCTCTGTGTCGTGTCGGCGCGGCGGTTCGCTTTAGAGATTTATTCAGCGGACGCTTTATATTGATGTGAAATTTATTAATGCTACGATCGAATGAGAAAGTATGATAAACGCGATCGTTGTATTACAATATGAACGAGGCTTCCGTGCGTGTGCTAGGCGGTTCACGTGCAAGAAAAAATCAAATATTCACGGTGGCGAAAGGTTGCTTTTAAATAAACTAAGCGAGCTTTTTGCGTATTGACTTTTCGCCATTAAATATTTACGGTGAGTCGCACAAGAATGATATTTCATACGGGCTAAGTCCTTCGCCCGCATGCAAACTTCGATATACTCAGAATCAATCAAAAATATCGACCCAAATATCTAAAAGAACGTCAAATTGAATTCACGTAACAATGTGAAAAAAAAGTCAGATCATTATACAAATAAGTAGTATAAAAAGATTTCACCCTTTAGAGAATTTATATTTCAACATACATTTTATATTGCTTCTAATTGCTAAAACGCGATATAACTGTTATACGATTATCACAAATTCAAAAGCTCGTATGAAATCCGAAAGAGCTCGACTAATATTTGAAAGGCTTTGTTTGAAATGAACTCGAACGATGCCGTTTCTACAACGAACCACGGAAGAATAGAACCGTATTCCGCGCAACGTACATCATCGTGACTAATTAATCGAGTGCAATGTAAGCGATAATAAAAAGTTGGAATACATGCATAATATTCAATGATAAACGATATAACCATGCTAACGACGACGCGCCTGTTACGGTATGCAAATTTTCAGTTTGCTCGTCGGTTCCCGTGCTAAAAGTAACGGCCGAAAAGCCCATCAGGTAGTCAAACATAGTAACAAACAAAACGACCAATAATTTAATTAAGACACGACGATCAAAAAGAGTGATTAAAATCGTGGTTTTTAATTTTTCAGCGTCAAAAATTTCGAATTTCGCTCTGAAAAATTATCACGCGAGTGATATATGAAAATTGACCATGCGAGTTAAAATGAAATTTAAAAAGGAGCTAAATCGTTTTTTTTTTCTCTCTCAACGAGCGAGTTCTAAAATTAATTTTATTAATTACTCGCCGTAACTTTTTTGGACGTGAGTATCTCATTTGAAGTATCGTCCGGCCATCTTTTATCAGATTACTGCTACGGAAACAGGAACCCCTTCAAATTTATTTTGTCTACCCTAATTATTTTGCGCTATTTAATCTTATTTAATCAATCTTCACGTGTTTTTTACATCCTGAAGTTTTATAAAACATAATAAGTCTAAATGGATTTCACACATAAAACATTTACCCTGTACATATGTATAATGAATATAAATACCTAAAATATAGGTTATTCTATAAATAAAAAAATATTATTTTTGACGAATTATATTTGAACAAAATGGCTGTATTTTAATGATATTGCTTTTATATTTGAAATATATTTTTCAGATACATATACATAGAGACGATTTCGCTTCGTTATACAAGCATTACTGAGCGTAAATTCAAATATTTCAGCACGAACTTGAGTATCTACGTATACATTTATGCGTAAAACAATTTATTTAAGTGATTTTTCTTTATAATTCTCGTATATAATACTTCGGGAAGAGAATAAATTGAATATGGCGACACGATTAAACACGACACGAGCTTCGCGAACGTATACAGCGAAACCCCATTCGCGCGTAACGGCCAGATGAAAGAGATAAATTGAAATAAATTTATTTATGGTTCTGAAGCGAAAACTCCACGACACAAAATCAACGAAGACACACAACTGCGAAGCGGCCACCAGTCACGAAAAAATAAAGAAAGTGGAAAAATCCTTAAAAGCCCCCGAGAAACCGAAACGAAAGCCCGGAAAATTAAACCGGAAATTTTCCGACAATAGGGGTCTCTGTGTCTAAATATCGAAAGACGTTTCGATTTGAATTTGAAAAGTCTCCTTTTTTCCCTTCTTTATCCGTTCACCCTCGTCAGTTGGAAATACGTGAACGCCCCTATTCGGGTTTCGTGTCTGAAGTCAGAGCGCGGACTTCTGTTCCTGACACCTTTCAAACACCGCGACATTGTTTTATGGTTTTAGATATAAAATATAAAAAAATAGTATCGGAATTACATTTTTTTTCGCTCGAAATAAAATTATGATGTGAGATCCTATCGTAATCTACCGGAAGGGAAATTTCAACTTACGCTTTATTACGGTTGTGTAGATAATTTCCTCAAATGAAAAGATTAATTTTATCGTAATTTTTCGATACATATTTCATAGGAATTCTATTGTAAATTACACACTTTTCCACCATACTATTTTAATTTATTAAATTCATAAATGCGACGTATTGTAATATAAAAGATTTTATCATTCGCAACTTCCATTTAAGTTTTTTCTATTATAAAAGTAAATGTAACCATATTTCTTCAAATGCGGTTATTTCTGGAACACAATTTATTCATTTTATTTTTGAAATTTAAAATGAATAAAATAATTTATTTTTGATATGCATGACTCAGAAAAAACCCACTGCATTTTACGTAAGAGAAAGATTTATAAACAGATTAAATAAAATTTAAAATTAGGATATTTTTCATCGTTTTATCAAAACCGTGTTTTGTATATTTTATAATCATGATTTTGAAAATAAATAAGTTCTCATCGTAAAAATATTCGCCAGCGATAAGGAAATTTTATTCAATGTGAAAAAAATACATGAAATATACATGAAACAACAAAATCGTACTCGTAAATTAGGTTAAGGCTTTCATTCGGTTGTCAGACCATTTTATGGTTTAGCAATGTCGTGAGATGATTCACAATTTGGGGGAAGAACGTTGGTATGACCTTTACACATCCACCGAAAATATCTTTACGATGTCATCCTATTTATTTATTAACACTTTCATCTGAAGGGAACGTTTCAATATACGTCCTTTGCCAATTTCATCATGACGCATGATTATTATAGTTAACTTCAAATATGATTCTGTGACATTGCCGCAGTCAAATATATTCACAGATAGCAGTTTTGATAATTAGTATAGATTATCTGATTTTAGATTTAGATTTGTTAGATTTATTCTCATACTTTGTTTATGCATTTGAAATATTTTATTAAGAAATACAATACAAATTACAAAGGAACCTTGTTTCAGCGTGTTTGATGGCGATTTATTTAGGTCACTACACGGATAACTTTACTGCTGTATTTGCGAAAAGTTTTCTATTCCATTATCTTATTTTAACTTCCGACAATTCATACATACAATTCGTATCGTGCCTATATGATAAATTCATACATTCGTTCATACAAATAAATTAAATTGGAAACAACTCGTCATGTGAAATTGAAAAATGTTCTGAACATACATTCATACAAAATTCATATTAACAGCGAGGGTTTAATTATTTAAAATTCACCGTACACGATATCGTTTCACTAACAAATATTTAAAAAAACGCAACTATCATATTTTCACTGACGATGAATTTCAAAATCAGGTCAGCAAACCGGAGAGACCCGTATATTTTATTTCTGTGATTTTTTTTTCAATTCAACCACTGCAGCGTCATTCGAACTCAAACAAAATTGCAGTTAAAAAACATCATATTTTCTTTCGTTTCCATTGTATATTGGTACTGCATTAAGCTAACTCGAAAATTATAGAAGATTCTTTTCTCAGATAATTTAAATAATTGAAAAATTCACTATTCGAGAGAATCCACATAGTTCATAAACGATTCACTTGGACCATTCTCTGGTTTCTATGATGTTTGATCAAATAAATACTACATTCAGTTCTCGACTTACGTAAAAGATGAATTTTCCATTTGAAAGCCATTAGAACGAGACAAACTAAGTTTAAGACTACAGAGATGAACTGATTTTTTCTCGCTCTAAAAGCTTATGCTTAGAAAAAATAATCTACGTAAGTCGAGAACTGACAATAAGTTCAAATAAATTACCATCCATATATTCGAGTTCTATACTATTTACGACAAAAAACACGATCAAACCTATAATACAGTAAACTCTCCTATCCTATCTATCTCGACATTACAGGTGAGTTCACTATACATATTCACAGCGAAGACAAGTCGACAGACCCAATCGAAAAACCATCGCACACCCGACAAGAAAAACTTTCAATTTTCAAGTGGACCGACATTTTTTCTTACGGCTGCCAGTAAAATAACACGTGTTATCGGCTAACGATTCATTCCCTTTGTAGCAGGCGCGTGCTACCCGCGGATCCGAGGTCCAAAAGCGAAGGGCGCATATAAAAGGGCCATCGTTACTGATTGAATCGTTCCGAATGTTTGAGGAACGGGAGACGGGGTCGTGAAGAATCGCCGAAGGTCCGGACCTGTGCCGCACTAACGTAAAACGTTACGATTTCGACCTCCAGATAAGACCGGAATTTATTCGGTTCGAGTCCGGTAACTTTTATGTCGCACCAGCGGCTCTGAAAGTTTCGCCTTTTATTATCATTCTTTGGGTGTATCGCGTTTATTCGAATTCGATTGTGTGCGTCATATTTTGATCGAATTTATTTTTTTCTGACTGATTAAGAAATATAATATTTGTTATGTAAATTAAGTATCAATATGATATTCGATTTGATTCTTCGATTCATTATGAAAGATGCGTTACGACATTTGGCGAGTTCTCAAATTCGATTAAGCAGTTATATTGGGATTTATCAGAGAATCGAGCAGATCTTAAACTAATTTATGTAATCCAGATTCAATAGTGATTCGAAATAAATTCGATTTAATCTCGAATTCGTACAGAATTAATAAAATGAATTGATCATCCAACGTATACGATTCGAATAAAACACCCAAACAACCGGAGCATTTCCGCGAACGCGAAAACGGCCCCCATGCCCGATATCCGTTTTAAATATTCAACTCAAACTCGAACCAGAACAACTCCATATCTCGTTACGAATTTCCCGAACAGTTTACGAACCGGCGCATTTTCCGACTCCGAACGACGTTTCGAACGGCGTAAATAACGATAATTCAATTGCCGGTTACAAAGCGATCTATTTGCGAAACGGCTCACAAAAGACCAACGCTATTTTTGCATCCAGTTACATTCATTTCTACACATAGAATATATATATTTGTACTATACAAAGAGGGAAAGATAATGGTTTTATACAGTCCTAATATGATGTTTATGCGGGAGCTCGACTAACGAGCGAGGGCCGTTCAAACAGCCCGAATTCGACAGACGACAATGGCAATAATGGTGTCGTTACACGGCGGACTATGAGGTCGGTGAGACAAGGGAAAAAAGGGCCAAAGATTGGCGAAACTATCCGAGTATGAAACAGTCGATAAGACGCACTTTTGTCCCTCGGGTTCGTTTTGTGCCGAACGTGAAATCCAGAGATGAAGCGCGCTCGCGTTCGAAAATTTTGCAATTTCGCACGGTTCGATCTGCTCCGTGTTTTTTTTTTTCCTTTTTCATTTTTTCGAAGCAGATTCATTGTCGGATTTGACGATTTTCATTTTTCTAGGATTTTCGACAAAAGGGGTTGTCGCTTTTGTATTGAGAATACACAATTCGTACGCTATAGTTTGTAGCTGTTCGTTTCGAGCTCTTTTAAAATGCGAATGTGAGTGAAAAAAAAAACGATGAAAACAGCTTTTATGTTCATACGAATCCTTTGACAATATTCAACACGATTCATTGGATTCATACGAAAAAATCGAAATGAATTCATACAGTTTCTAATAGTAGTTATGACAATCGAATCTATAAAGTGCATTTCCATCCATCAACAACAGTTTTCGATTAAACTCTATAAATAAAAACACTTCTAAAAATAAACAAATATCTATTTTTAAAAGAATTTTCATTTGTAAATTTCATTAAAGAATATTTGAGCCAAGCAAAAAACATCCCCAATCAGGATGAATTATGCAAGTCAACAAATCGTCCAAATGTTTTTACTTTTACAATTAAATCCAGCTCCTACTATCGATTTTTTGGGCGCTGCAACTAAGTGATAACAAGCAAATATAAATTCAGTACATAATAATGAAAATACAGTCACACTTTATATGCATATGAACCAATCACATGCATTTTAGTACGAGCAGCTATATTTTCATCATTATATAGGGATTACATTTGTTTATTTTCACTTATTACGGCATATAATAAAATCGTTAATGGAAACTAGGCATAACACTGGGCTTAAATGATTTGATTTATCGAAAAAATATTTATTTATAAATAAAATCGATTAAGGGCTGTTTTTTCACTACTTTAATTAACTAACCATAGCGTTATAATCAGTCCTCCGACTATAAAATGTCAAAATTCGTGAAACAGAGAAAGACTTTCGATAATTCTCAATTGGAAAACTGACTGTAACTCAAAGGTAAGTTAACTAAAGCAATAGAAAGACTAGTCTCAATGTCCGATATTTTAATGATTAGACACTCAATTCGAATGTAGTCGGTATTTATTTCCGAAAAAAATATAATAAGTTAGCGATAAGAGTGTCATTAACGATAAGAAATCTATAAAAAAAACATCAACTAACACTCGAACTGAGTAAAGTATAAGGCCTAAATAATTCACAATGAAACAGTACATCAAAATTAACCTCAAAAAAACCCTAAAACGACTTAAATTTCCTATAAAAAAATATATACATATATATAAAAATAAAAAATCACAAACCTTGAACGGATCCTGATGCGCCGTCACGTAGGTGGAAGTCCTCCTTCCGATGAGCGATCTGCAGCCGATGGAGCTGCTCCTGCGACCGGACATCCGGTCCTGCGGGACGGGCAGCATCTTCCCGGGCACAGTCCCGCGGGACAACACTTAACACCGGTACGGGGCAAGATCACACCATTCGAACGGCGGTCACGCACAGTGGGACACAACACGTTTTGACACCGGCACGCACCATCGCACAAGCGCACCACGATTTTTCCTCTCCTCTGGCCTCCCTTTTTGTTATTCGACCGTACGATGTCACATTTTACGATGCGTCTTCTTATATTGTCTGGAAAAAAATTTTTTAAGAAGTAAAGGTTGCTAGTGCGATGTCGTCGAAAGGTCGTGACCTGCGTTAAAAGAATACATCAATATGGATCAGGTGGGTATAAATCAAGTTTATGTGATGTTATTCAAAAATATCAAAGCGTTCGTATTTCGTTTCGTATCAACGGCTTCGTGATAAATTATCGCGTTTCTATATGCATTAAGATTATTAAAAAGTCGGCGCACTTCTGAAGCGTAAACATGACGATTTCCCGACGCGGACTGCTTTTCCGTTTTCGGCGATCCTTTTGACAAATGGCGCCATTTGTAAAAAGGTGAATTTATTACGGAAGAAAAATCGCTGCTACCGAAAAAGAAGACAAAAGCGAAAGCGTTTTACATACGATGTAATGTTTGCGTAATGCGAGCGGGGGTTCGGGAAAATCGGAAAACTTGCCGCACGCCGCTGCCAAGTCACGGACCTTAATCGAAAGTGTTGAAAAACCGCGAAGTCTCGTCACATGTAAATTCGGTAGCAATATAAATTAATCGTCGGGCCGGCGGATAAACGGAAATTAATCAAATCTGACGAGGGTAACGACATGAAAAACTTTCATAAGCCCGACCGGACAAGACAAACGCAATTTTCATTTATATAACTGCCGTAATGGACGGGAAAGCCCCATCAATCGTATCTCCGAAACAAATTAGGACTAGTCGTCCTTATCGCATAGCCGTCTGCTGTTTTCCCCGACTTGATGAACCACGAACCTCTCAATTAACCCTCAAACGCGAGAGTTATGACCCGAAGGGCGATGCGGCCTAATGCGAACATCAAAACTGCATTAGGTTAACTTGGAAGAGACCGCCCTTCGACATTTAAAAACAAGTTAGACCATCGTTTCTGAACATTCGGAAATCTTCCGATTCAGTTTAAATACTAGTGATTAAAACCTTTTAAATGGAGAAATTTTCAACGATTACTGAATATAATACTTTGATAAAAAATATATCTATGTTTTATGTGATATACGTATGTATGTTTATTGGTTTCCGCAGCTGTCGTGTTGAATTCTCTTTGCTCTCTGATAGCCGATGGCGTTCAGTGCACATATGACATTTCGAAAAGAAGATGAGTATTCTATAATAGGTTATTTATAAGAATCGAATATTTCAAATTTCTATTTCGATCTCCGAATTTATAATGACTTCACAATGAAATGTCAGTGGTCAATTTCAGTATACACACAAACGGAATTTAAGCTCAAGTTTTATATAAATATTTAATCAAAGTTTCCACCGAGTATTCCAATATTCAACGTATTCTATACATAAAATCTCGACTCGAATTAAAATCGTAAAATAATCGCTCTTCGCTCGAATTCTTAATATCGTAGTAGACAAGTGTATATTTTTACGTAGAATAATTGAATTTTGATTTGTTTGTATTAAAAAAATAAAAATAATTCATTTTAAATTCGAATTAATTCAGTATATAAATCAAATAAAATTAAAAAAAAATCACATTTGATTCATTCATAAATCATATACACTACATACATATTATTTAAGCATCCGAACTAACACGCGATAGGAACTAGCGTAGGTTTTCCCGAGAAAATCCCGCCATACGAGATACGCCGAAATCCCAGACAAAGGTCGGAAACGAGAATGTTTACGACCCGCTTTAAGGTCGCAGAAAGCGATAATTACCCCGGGAAAAAAATAGTAACTATCCGGAATAACGTTCCCTTCCTAGAAACTATAACCTAACTACGCTTCGACATTTCTGTGGACCGTATGCGAACGAAAGCCCAGCTTTGCACGAAGGCTTCGCCGTCGGCAATAAACCACCGTCGGATGGAGACAATCCTTCGCACGGCGGTCGTAAAACGGGGGCACGGTGTTCCGAATTAAATTGGAAAAGTTGGCACCTAATTAGCGAAGCGTCGGTTTTTCTGTGACCCCACCTGTAATATTTTTTTTATTTTTCGGTCTGTAAATTCGTCGTTTTACAGAAAGTAGGTGGCATGGACGCGTTTTTAACGATGAAAGTTTCGAAACAACATCGCGAATGAAACGCGGAGAATAAATCATGCGCGGTCTAGCGAGAAAAAGTACATTTTTCAGATTGAGTGTTGACCAATTTTTCATTTTCGATTTGAGTGTTTCTGTAGATATAGTTATACAATTATAAAAACAATTATTAAATATTTTTTTAGTACGAATCAAATTCAATCTAACAATAAGACTTTCGGTTCGATTGATGATGAAATATTAGTAATAATAATTTCTTAGGCGTTTATATCTGAATTATTATGCAGAGTCTCTAATCCCAGAGATCGATACAGAAATTTGAATCGAGCTGTCCATCAGCACTCTGCGAAATGGGAAATCGCTATGACAAGAGGCTAACATCGAACGGAAGCCGCAGTCTAATCGTAGTCCTATCGAAGAACTTTTCGCACGGGTCGCCACACTTTCGTCGTTTTAATTAAGTGTCTCTAAGTGGAAAGTCCTCGATTAAGTTTTAAGACTTTCTTTCAATGTCGAAGATTCGAAATTTGTTGGAGGAACGAAAAAGGCCACGCGTCAGATGTTTCCCAGAAAGAGAGACGTGATTTTTATTGGGCATTGAATGATGTGTACTTAAGAAAAATATAAAAAAAAATCTTTGAGAAAATCTGATCATTAAAATATATTGAATGAACTTGATCGTTATGATATGAATATATTGAAAAATATTTTATTTTCATCTCCACAACAAAGCAAGAAAACTATCCTCCCTCGAGAGGAATACTTGTTAACCCCAGTCAACGTAACAAGATCATATATCATTTGATATACCAGACAAAAAATCACATATACATATTTATATATTTTCATTTCACGTTAAAATTTACTTGGAAAAATAACAATTATATAAACTCTTACAAGACAATGTATCCTATGTAATAAGTTTCTCTTCCGGATAAATTCACCGCAACACACGAGAACGTCTATAAATTTCAATTGCGCTTTGAACGCATTATCCGGCGTTTTATTTATAATCGACAATATAGCTTTGAGCTCCGACGTGAGCGAAATTCATAACGCCGTATTATCGTGAAAATACAACACACATACCCGCAAAAAGTGAGGGTCGGTTTTTGTTGTTTCAGCAATATTCCACGACTTTGCCGCTTCGAAAAACGCTCTTTCAGATAGCAAACGTCTCTTCAAACCTCGAAAATGTACGAGTATATCGAGGCCGAAACGTTCAAGAAGATAAAGATGCAGACCCTGAAAAGGGACGATACCGCTCTAAAGATACGGAAGTCAAAAGTTGCATATGGGGACCGCTGTAAAAGTCGCTCTTTCAAGGACGTAAGCACTTCTGCACTTACATTATTCAAAAGGCGGTCGCCGAAATATGGCATATTGCAATATTTATATGTATGCGAAGAATAAATTGACATTATTTTTGATGAAAAATCGCAATATTGTATGAGAGTGAGTTTATATTTCAGCTTAACCTTTGCCTCGTGACACTTTTATGAGAGTCGGAGTATGTGAGATTTAAAAGTCTGTTTTTGTAATGAAATAAGTTTCGTATCAAATTTTAAAATCAGAGAATATAGATTTGAACTATCATATGAAAATTTTGGATGCTTCCTTCTCAATTCAGTACATTTGAGTTTCCGTAATAACCCAACGAAAGCGACGACACTCGAGAGGGCCATAACGAAAGCTCATACAGTATGAATGGCGACGAGCGCAACGTTAATACCAAACTCTCCCGATACACGTAAGCTCCACCGATCATTTTATTTTTCATTTTTGTTTGTTGTATTTTTTTCATTATTTTATTCGAAAGGGCGAACACATTCATCATGGCTTATCGGTCGACGGGAAGCTAGCTACGAAAGCTCGTTTATTTTAGAAGCCTTCTCCTTCGGCGTAACCGTATTTTCTCGGCCGATAGATACGAGAGTGCGCAACGAGCAAACAAACCGTAAATACGTCCGCTTTGATTTTTGAAGCTCTCCGAAAGTCGAGTGCGATCTGCAAACGTTAAAAAATACTAGAAGCATCATAAAAATCGGAAAACAAACGATTTGACTTTTAAAACGCGGAATGAAACGAACGCCGCGCTTTTTATTATGCATGGATGCTGGACGCGTTCGGCACAAAGCACACAGACGGAATGTTTTAATTACAGTGTCGCCGGTTCGCGTTTTTCACACAATGTTACGTCGACAGAAGAATAATTTTTCATTCGAGGAATGAAAGATGCATTTACGCGATAATTGTAGCGACGTTTTCACGCCGACGAACGGCGGGAAATCTTAATGAGCGATAAGTTTTTTATTGCTGCGGCTCTCTGAATTTCTTTATACAAAAACCAACCCCGCGCACAATGTAAGTCCTTTATCACTCCGACACGGATTCAAATTCTTCTCAATTAAATTTTAACGAGCACCTCGCGTCGGTCAACTTCATTACGGCCGCAATCGATGCAACGTTTCGTATCCGCACTCAATTCGCAACTCGCGAGTGCGATTCGTTGACCTACATTAAGTCGCCGTCAATTATTGCAATTTTAAACTAGTGCTCGTATTAGTGTGTAGTGTGGCATTGTGTATGGAAATGATGTTCAAAGCTTCGCATTCTGATGGGTAATTTCCCTGTGATTAGTTCCTCTAGTGGGAATATGTCTATCATCAAAGACCCCGTGCATAATATAATATATTATAATAGATTATTACATTGAACGAGGCTCAGTAATGTTCGTATGAAATGTATCCGTAGATATCAATGGATGTACAAAAGCGTATTATTTCGTATCTATTAATTTTATTTTGAAATGAAAGGACGATATGAATATTTCAGCTGTGATACAAATTGCTTTTATTAATTTTTATGTTTTAATGAGTCTATAAATTTTCTAGTTGCAATGCATACGTTTGCTTTTTGGCATCAGTATGAAATTTACATTTGAGAATTCGACTTATCGTTAGATTCAGTTAATTAGAAGAAAATTTACATTCCGATTGCGGTCAGACGAATAATACACATTTGTATATAAACTAGAAATGAAAATGATATATTCGATTTTGCTGAAATATATATTTTTTCAAACTAAATTCGGCATTGAAATATCATTAAATAAACATATCAGATTATACGAATTGAAAGGTTACTCTTGTCCTTCAAAACCTAAAAAGACCATTGTTAACAAAACCACTTATCGATATCTCGCAATATACGCACGCAAATATATCACAAGCTACACTGTTAACAATTCACACCTCAGAGAAAAGACATCAGATTCATTGTTCGATAACGCGGAAACTCGAACAAACAATAAACAAACAGACGAACCAAGTTTTTCACTCGAAATAACGAAATTATCGATTCGAATATAATTTCCGACGTTTTCTCGAATCGAATTCGAAACTCGCTTCGAAAACGATTAATAATTCAAAAAATATCACTCAAATCGACACATAAACATAAACAGATCAACCGCATCGATATAATTATGTAAAACAACAAAAACACACGTCACGAGCAGTGAAAATAAACGAAACACAACGAGCCGTCGATTGTGACGGAATTGTTCGACGATCGATTTTTCCGAAATAACGAACCGTCAAAAAATCGACTAGTGCTACACAAAGAAAGGGTGTTCAGAGCATTCGCTGACCGTACAAGAAGTCGAGTGCTTCCAGCCAAAGGAAAAGCCTCGAGGAGCGCGCGAGAGGCCCTCGAACGGCGTTAATCAGAAGAACGCTTTCGAAAAGCGAAAACGTCACGAACTGTTGGTGTTTGTCGAGTCAATTAGAATTTGCTTTTTAAATGAGCCTCCCTCGACATTGTTCGGCCGCAGAGGCGCGGTTTTTGAATCCGGAGAGAATTCAATTTTTCGCACAGGCGACGATTGTCGAGTGCTTTATATAAACGTATGCTAAGGTCAATGACCAAAGCTACGACAATTCTCGAATTATTTGGAAATTTCCTAGATACTCGGTCAGAATCTGATTTATGTGTATTCTATCGACTCTGTTGGGAAAATTCATATAAATACGAAGAAATAGAGTTGATCATAAACGCATAGGTCAGATCCAGGCCAACTATTTTGGACATATAATAGTTAGTCAATTCAGGATTGTCCACGTCTTGGACATTATTTATATATATAATTACGTATCTCTCAATCCTCAATTTATTTCAGATTATAAAATTTTATTATAAGAATTTTTAGAAAGTCTAAAATATTAGTGTAATTCAGCAAAAAATGAGAAATATAAATTCAATATTTAGCAGAGAAAATCATAAAAGTATTTTATACCGTATGAAATATTTCAGCTATTTCCCTTTCAAGAGTGTTTTAAGCCAAATATTGTTGTACCAAGAAGAAACGTTTGATCTCACGTAAAAATAACTGCACAGTAAAATAGTTAAATTTGAAGCTCAATATTTATATTTTATAAATTTCATTTATTTAACAAACATAAAAATGACTTGTAAAATCCCATCTATTATATTTACAATTAGATATAAGTTTGTGAAAAGAGATATTCCCACGAATTCCCGTTACATATCGAATGTTTTTCGAATCGGAGACTTTCAAAGTTGAACGAGGCGCAAATTCGTTTAATTTCGGGCGAATCGGTCGGTTTGCGTGTGCGAAATCGCAAAGTTCGGATCGTAAATCTTTGCAATTACTTGATGGCATCGCATTATGTATTCCCTGTGTAATTAATATTTACCAGCGGGAACAAGGTCGCCTGTGTAAAAGCGCGTTTTCAGTAAAAACGGCGAAAAAGGAAAATTCATCGCGGCCTTCCTTTAATTATTTTCATGGGGACGCGCGAATATATCTTCGACGCAGCGAAAAGGTTAAAATCGTCCTCGGGGACAAACTCGCTTAATTGCCGTTAATTTCGTTCTGCGATTTTTCACTTATTATTAAGCTCACGTGTGTATAAATGAAGATTAAAAAATAGCGTTTTCGAATAGAACTAGTGATTTTCCTTTGTTCATTAGAACGTTCAGAATGTCTAAAATAAAAATATGCAATTATATATCAGCATGATCTCCTTAATTAAGAAAACCGCAAAATTAATTATACATGTTAATACAGGCGAAGAAAAATATCATTAATCATCAAAATTAATTATTAAATTATAAACGAAAATTGATGGATATTAGAGAAACCACAAAAACAAACTATTTTCAAATTTTTCTAAATATTTATATTAAAGTAGCCACTGAGTCGATATAAAATATCAAAGCCAAACCACTTCAAATCCGAATTCAATGTTATGAAAAAAAATGCATAGCTACCAATATATTCGCGTGAAAACGAATTTTCATGCTTCGGTTTCAAAAAATGTGAAATATCACAAAGGGACTCTCTTAAAAATATATGACGATTGTAATAAAAAAGTATAGAAATATTGAATTTCAGAATCCTATTTTGTATGTAATCTATCCATATATTATGAAATTTCGAATAAAAAAAAATCGATAAATTAACTGATAGCCGTTAGCGTTTCGAAATTAAATATAATTTTCATTTAATTTGCTCACTAATACGAAAAATTTTGTCGAAAATGTCCCTCAACTTGGACGATATTATAAAAAAAATGAAACGACTCTACTTCCAGCCATAATTGAACCAGCGGCGGTGAGATGTGGAAAAGTCCTCATCAGAGAATACGAGTGCCGATTTAATTACGAGAATTTTTCGACGCCACTCTCACCCTTTGCTTTAATGAATTAAAAAAAAACACCCCACTCGAGAATCACAGTCGTTTTCAAAGCAATAGATTTGTGTGTATGTGAAACGATCTCGAGCTTAGGTCGCGTTGTATACGTTGTGCTGTTGCTAGTTTAACGCTAGAGAATAGATTTGCGGTTCACACAAATCACTGCTAATAGATGTGGTTAATTTTAATTGAATGTTTCCAAGTTGAAATGAATTTCTAGAATGCTCAATTATAGCGGTTTTCGCAGTTCGGATTGAATAATTTACTCACAAAATTATGTCTATACAAATCGTTAACTCCGTATTAAAAAAATTCAACATATTTAATTTTAAATCTAAAAAGAAAAATGAAAAATATTCCAAATAAATACCTTCTATTGATATTTTTATAATGCCACAATATCACACATACAATTTTTCCTGATAAATCTTGTGTTAAAAATTTTGAATAATAACTCTGATATAAGTACGTTCAACTTTTCTGAGTAATCTGAAAACATGTTAAAATCAAATCAGTCGAATACTCAAAAGAAATTGAAAATGTATTAAAATATAATGTATAAAGTGAATAGAAGAAAATATTTAGTACATTATTATAAAAAGTAACAGCTTTGCTGATAGTAAAAATATTAAATTGAATAGGTATTAAAAAAAATGAATATAATATGAATCTATTTACATACATTTCAATTCTTAACCGTTGAGATTAACCAGGCACAATCTGTTAACATAATATCTATACAACGATAAAAAGTGAGAAAAACCCAACACGCACTCTATGTTAACGCAAATCCACAACCTGACTAAAAGCGTATCCATTCCCCTGTGCAAAAACGCCGTTAGCACCGAGTGTAACATCTTCCAGCACATTTCAGCCGTTAAAAGGCTCTCGGCTCTTGTCTCTGCGACTTTTCCACCAGTGTGAAAATTCGTCGTTAACGGCCGCGGATGATTTATATGCGAGCGCGCCTCGTCGCCGTTAATTAACGACATCGTTCGTTAAATAATCGCCGTTAACAGCCCGCGGCTCGTCTCGACGCTGCTGAGTCGCGACGCGGACGTTAATTGTCGTCTGATGGTATTATGTAGTGTGACGATTATCAGAAAGTGCTGTGCGATTATCATCAATCTAGAGTGGGTTTTTGTATATGAATTCAATGGTGAGTCGAATATTTCCATTAATAAATACCTCATAGATAGATTTTCTGATGGAAAGTGGGTTTTTATTGAGAAAATCTTTTTTTCAATCCGCGGTGACTCGTTTCGCTTCTCCGTTGCAGAAAATTTATCATGTGACTGAATAAACAAAAGAAAGTTTGAACGTTTCGAATTTGAATGTTTTCAATACATTTCAACTGATGAATTGATTTATTATTTTAATTTTCGTTATTGCTAGTGTTAAAAAAATCTGTTTATGTAACGTTATTGATTGTGTAAATGATTCGCGATTTCGAATCGCTCAAAATATTATCTGTAATTCTTGAACGAATGTTTACAAATTTATAAATTGTAAGTAAATAAATGTGTGCTTTTTATTTATAAAAGGTGTGTTCAGCATTATGGTAAGATGCATAAATATTTAATGTTCAAAAATATATTTCGGCTCGATTAAAAATAAAAAAGTGTACACATTTTTTATTGAAAATTTTCACGTGGTTTTCTATATGTCGAATATGTATCGTTACATAAAAAGATTCAATTTGAACTTTACGCCCAGTTGTATATTATAACCGAGATTATAAAGGAGAATTCTGATTTTATAAATAACTTTGTATGATATTCTCTGCAAAAAAGTTTTTCCGATCGTTTCTGCTTAAGTGCCTTTTTCCAATACGTGAAAACTTTTTATATTACTTTCGTATAAGCGTTCGAACATACTTTTAATATATTCAGTAATGTTTTGATGTGACCTCCATTACATTTTTTTTTCAATTAAATAAAATGAAACATATTCATAGTACTTGAGATCGTTTGGAAAATATGAAATTCACCTTACTTCGGGGATCAATTCAAAATTTTACAGCACATTCAATATAAACAAATCACTATAGCTTCAAACTTTAAACGACAAACCTAAATCAGTGTCCTAAAACATTTTATAGCTCGTCATATTCGATTTAATCGAAATTGAGTCCACTCTTTAAAAGTGCATCGAACACTATGCACATTTACGACCGACGATTACTCGAACCATACGATTTACGACCGGGTCTCTTTTATGTCCTAATTTGAAAATAGCGAGAAAATAACCCCGACTATCGTATGCCTCATCATTTATACAACCGCACACATTTCAGCGAAATCTTTATCAGATTAAGCGGAATAACACCGGCGACCAGTTTTCATATTATTCCTTTTTAAAAAACGTTTCATTGTTTCGAAAGTATTACCGTGTATGTACGTGTAATACTCTTTTTATATTTTTCTTTCGTTCTACATATATATGAAAATACTCGCATGAAAAGCCCCAGCTTCTCTTTTATGTAAATTCTATTGTGAGCATACGAGATTTTGGAAAGGTACTGCGGGGGTGATAAAGCAAATACTATTGCAAACGTCCATAAGTCGCACGCGAATATCTCCAACGGTCGTAATTTATAAGCGAATGTACTTTTTATTGTGACCGATTTTTTTTTGGAAGGTCCGATATATAATTTTTCACGTTTTCGTCGTAGACGTGTCACCGTCGAAGGTCTCCGGATTTATTATTTGTCGAGGGAAGGCAAACACTAGACTCGTTCCCGTTCGTTGGTCGGTGTCGTGAATTCGAGATTAGAATACGTAACCGGGGGTCTTAGGACGAGAAAATAGCACCACGAGGACGACACAACGAATTCTAGCCCAAATCTCGCCGGTTTCGAATTACTAATTTTCGGCTGAGGCGGAAGCTTAGAGCAAAGGTCGCGTCGAGTAAATTAATATTCGGGATTATCCGACGTTTCGGATTACTTGCTGCTCGTCACTCGACGCAATTAATCGAGAATTTAATGTGCGATGCGTGCATGCAAAAAGGTTAATATGTGTCTCGTGTGTAGGTTGTTCGCGTAAAAATGTATAATAAATTAAACCCTCCTGTATGGTTCTCCCTCGTATCATTTGTGGCGTTTTTCTCCTATAATGTCCTCCCCTATAACTCGCAAGTGTATCTCGACGTTATAAGATAGAAAGGTAGAAACCCCTAAATTGCAAAATATCAAAATTTAAATTGCAAAATGTAATGATGCAAAAACCTACTTAGGCGTGCATACTCTGGAAAGTTTCATTGCCAAAGTATCAGTCATTAAGGAGTCTATAAATAACATTATGCTTAAATTTATTTTTATTCATATAAAAAAAGAAAATGAACTAACCTATTTGATGCGTATTTGTGTTATTTTAATGTTTTAAATATATTCGAAATGAAATTCAATGAATATGAATGCTTCGTGTTATGCATTTAACGTTTTTCAGAGAATTTTAGAAACAAATCTTATCTGGAAAATGTTATTTGTACGAGGCTGGCTGGTTTGAATAATTAAAAAAGGATTTTGAACTATGCAACGCTAACAGGCTAATGCATATTGTAATCAGTTCATACTACGCTTGCTATTGCTGTTACAAAGAAAAGTTAATTAAACTGGAAAGTGTGTATGAATTTCGAACGAACGCAAAACATTATAACTATAGGTATATGAAAACTATTTTTTATTACATTCACCTTGAAAAATGTCATAGATTTTTAGATCTTACAAGGAAGATTGTGGTTTTTCAAACTGCGGTTGTGTAAATGGTACCTTATTTGCATACATGATCATGGTGTTGTGTATAAGTATCGGATATATGCGACCGATTAGTCATAATTAATAGGAAAATTTCTTGAATACCATAAGTGTTGCGAATCATCAACCTTTGGAAAGAAACACATGATTTCTAATCCGACAATAATTTCTTTAACAGTTCGATTAATTGATTATCCTAATCGACCAGCAAAATCACAACGTCCGTTTTAACCAATAAAACAAATCATTCAACAGTAATTCGTCGACATATGAGAATATAAAACGCGTTTCAGTTTCAACGCAACGATACAACAATACGATATTTAAATAAAACAATGCATTTGTAGCGGTGCATATGAAATTACAATCAATCCATCAATTAGTGCGTCGAGCTGTGGGTATCGAATAAAACTACCTACATACAAGCGACGATACTAACCGACAACGACACATGATAAATCACATATTTGAGCAAATGCACGTTGTATCTGTACGTACGTGGTGTGGAGCAAACTTTTGGTGCAATGAACAATCGATGTATAAATCGGTAATCCATCGGCTTGTACGTTAGAGCAAACGCGCAAGCAATCAATCCAATCTCGGTGCAGCCATAATGCGTCAATAGTGCCGTAAAACAATACCGATTGATTGTGGCTTACAATTAGCTCGAAACAAATTGTCATATAGGGCAAACTTCCTTTTGCATTAACGGAAATGACATTTTTCAGATATGAATGAAATGGTAGACAATAGAATTTTCGATATTATTATTCAAGTCTCCCAAAAGTGCTTATAAGTACTCTGAACCGAGGATCTAGAACGAGTGTCCATTCGAGTTACTTTGATTCAGATTAGCAAAGTACTACAAGTATTAGATTCCAATTAAATCTACTTGGAGCAATTAGATTTCAAAGGTGACCTTCCAAATTTTCACATATAAATCCAGTAAAATCTCGCTTCTAAATCCTCAAGTACAGTAAAACCTCACTTAGTGAGCACCTCGTGTAGCGAATAATTCATAGAACGAGCAAAACAAAAAATAAATATTCGCTTAACGAGCGATGAGAAGGTAAATAATGTGATATCGTATTAAACATCCCGCCTTTTCGTCATTCGAAAATATTGTACCACATAAAACTGATCTTTCATTAACCTTAACAAAACTATAACTTATCGTTAGATACCCTTTTTCAATAGAGTTCGGCGCTGTGAGTTCGTGAACATGCATTGACAGCTATCGAACTCGATATGAAAAAATGACGCTCGCTAATTATAAGATAAAGTTTATTTTATGTTAATGAAAAGACCGACTATCAACAAATGAGATTTGGAAACGACTTTCGTTAAACGTGACTCCGCTGTACTTAAAAACCTAAAGAAGAAGAAAAAGAAACTACCTCGAAAGTTGCACCGAAGTTTCACGACATGATCGTCGTCGAGCGCGTGGTGAGCGCGCGCGCCGGCCACGCCAGCCAAGAGTCGGCCCCAACTGATGATGGGGGCCGAAGAAGGGGGCGCCGACTGTCGCCAGAGGGGGACGGGGGGAGGGAGCACGGAGGGGGAGGGGGGAGCGCGCCCCCCGAAGGCGACTGCGCCCCCGCCCCGAGGTTCGCTCGTCCCGTTCGCGCTCGAAGATGGTGAGTGCTGGTTGGTGATGGTGGTCTGATGGTGGAAGTGATGGTGGACGATGGTGTGCGTGCTGTTGCGGGGGTTAGGGTCGGCTTGATTTGTCGTCTGCGATTATTGTTGGTTTGTGTGAGATTCGATTTCGATACGGTGCGGTGTCGAAGTGTGGATGAGGACTTTTCGGGTTTGGGTCGATTTGGTTGCTTTATTTTTTTTTTTTTTTATTGTAGAAAGAATTTGTGTTTGAATTTAAAAGGGCGGTTGAAAACTTTGATTGGAGTTTGGATTGTGGATTGGATTTAGATTTTAGATTAATGTAAATATATGTACTTAATTCTGAATAGTCTTATTGGTATATTTTCATTAGATTTCACTTATAATTAGATTATCTATGAAGGTTTTTTTTTCAATGATAATTAATCTATGTTTACTTTATAGAAAATACCTCTTTTCAATAAAAAAAAAAAAATCATAAAATCCGGCAAATTCTGTCAAACATTTCACAAGTTTAACAAAATCATCAAACCCTACATTTTCTTCATAATACACATTACAATTTAAATATTGTACACATTTAATATGAATGATTTTCAATATATTTCTTTTTAAATCTAAAAGTACACCATCATGGAGCACTCAACTATAACCTCATTACAGTACTTAACACGAA
This sequence comes from Cheumatopsyche charites, assembly GCA_024721215.1. Taxonomy (NCBI): domain Eukaryota; kingdom Metazoa; phylum Arthropoda; class Insecta; order Trichoptera; family Hydropsychidae; genus Cheumatopsyche; species Cheumatopsyche charites. Next base: position 7,718,659 of record CM045574.1, read on the forward strand.
AGTTTATTGTAGAACACTCAACGGCGTACATGAAAAATGAATCAAGACTTAACGCATCCGGATCGAACGCCTTAACTATTTTCCCGACTGTGTCGACTCAAAACACCATGGGAAAAGGGAAATTCGTCATTTCGACGATTTGAATAAAATTTTCCGGTTCATTATACGCGCGTTTCGCGAAAACGATCATATTTCAAACGCTTTTCCGACCCGCCCACCCCGACATCCGTAAAGCAAACATCGCATTCTTTCGTCGGTGTTTTATCGACGAGAAAAACAAACATCGTCTTCGCGAAAGCAAAAAAAAAACGTCGAAAATTTCACTCGGAAGCTCGTCGATCCGAATCGAATTTGCCTCGAGTCGAGTTTTCTTGTAAAAAATCGCAAATTCGTCGAGAAAACTCGGTCCGGTTGTGCGTACGCTTCGGATGCTCGTAATAAATTTATGAAACGCTCTAAATCGGTTGTTATCTAAACACGGTCCATATTAACGTCTATGAAATTTTCGGTGGAGTCGTTAAACTCGCATTTGAATGAGTTCGATTGGGTCTGTGTATTGCTTGCGATCATGTTCGTAATGCGGCAGTTCAATTTGGAAATTAACATAGAATGGTTTTCGTTTCGGTCAAACTGAAATTTCATAAATTCAACACGATCGAATGCTCGTGAAGTCGGCAGGGTACATATTATAATTGGTTTGCAATATTCCAATGGTAGTATTCCGGAAATCATTTCGGTTCACCGAAAAGAGATTATGTCCTAAACGAGTCTGTCCAATCGGTATTAACCGTAATCCTACCAATGTTTGAATTCTGTTTGAATCGCAGTATATTCGCTATCAAAATTGTGCTAACGATTTATAAATATGAAAAATTATAAATTTTATAGTAATATAGATATGCAATGCATAAACTTTCAATTCAATTTATGTACCATAGAAAAAATCAATACACATTACTGTTTTTTTTTCTTCTATTGAGACTTTTTATTAAATCGTAAAAACTACCCGTCATTTAAGGGATAATTGAAGAAGACACCTCCACCGTACTCAAGAAACAAATCTAGAACCCTTAGATCATTAGCTGAGCAACGTGCTTCGTATAAAATACCTATAAATCAAGAGTTGGGTTAATTATATCTCTCATTAGTACAATCATCGTTAACCAATAACGATTCTTGAATGGTAATGAAAAATCGAAACAGACCTCAACACCGAATTGTTCAAAGTTCTCGATTTCGCAGACAATGTTTATTATGCAAACACTAAATTTAATCGTCGATCGTTGGAAAGCAATAAAAATAATCTTCCACTCAACGGGAGTGATACGTACTCAACAGTAACCACAACTCTTCAAAAGTGCAATCAATCCGTTTGTCGAATGTTTATGTGCGAAGCTATTCGCAGAAATGGGTAGCAGCCATCTCTGCGATTTTCGAATCGTGTTGGAACGTCATTCTAGTACGTTGTGTGTGGTCTTATCGATGTATAACACACACATAACATAAAATCGAATGATACGTATTACACGTCGAAGAATATTTTCATGCTATTCTACTTCACAACATGAGAAAATACAATAATCACATAATGTAAATAAATCATCTGAAATAATAGAAACCGACAAAAAAATCGTCGATTAAGCAGTTATCAACCGATGCAGAAACATTCTACGAAATATATTCTATTTCGAAAACCCTCCAATTCCCAAACGAACCCGACGGGATAAGCATGACACAAAACGACAAAACATGTTTTCTATTAATAACGATTAAGACATGCTCGGTTGGCATTTGCCACGCCATAGGTACACGAGGCTAGTTGTCTATTGATTTTTCCGGACATTTCTGAGGATGTACGACGTGGGTTTCGATCAAATGCAGATTAACGACACACGAGGAAAACCGGAGAGCGAGAGATATATGGAGGGCGGAAAAACAGCCGAATCCCAAGGGAAAATGCGGAAAAACAATAAGGGATATAAAACAATAACGCGGTGGAACCTTTTTTCCGCGCTATTGTCATCTTATCGCGTCGGATTATGAGCGGAAATTTCGTCTCCTTCTCAAACCGAAACGACTGCTTCCGGCTATCGTTACAATCATATTTTTTCCTCTCTTATATCGAGATGAAAATAAGAAATGTACGAAAATTCCTATTCGATGTGAGTCACGCCGATTATTTTTTCATATACATGTACGAAACAGAATGTTTCATAAAGAATTTTAATAGATTTTTTTTTCGTATAAACTGATCTCAATATATAAATACACAGTGTCCTATAATCAAATTTGCAGATACTCGATTCAGTGTGTTTTATCCGACGCTCGAAACAATTGATTTTAATCAATGTATGCATCGACACAATTTGTGATCAAACAATGGCAAATTAACGCGATGGTAGGATAATAGCCCCTCGATGCAATTCTGAATTAACACAAATGCAAACATCACAAATAAACGAACATCGGATAGAAATAATCATCCTTATTGACGCGATGGGAATATACAAGGCAATTCTGCACGCGCATGCAAATTTCTATGAAATACAACAGTTTCTATTTTTTTTCAATAAATACTACATAAACATGAAATGTCGATTTATTTCGTAAAAATCTCAACCTCGAATAATTAACGAAGAACACTCGCTCGGTAAGCAAAAAGCTCACGTCTCGATCGAAGGCTTGTTGGGATTTCGTCTGCATTACACGAAAGTCGCGGGAACATATCACGTACTCGGGATTTCGCTAATTCGGCAAACGAACTGAAGACTCTTCGTCAGGGAGTTAAATAAACCTGCCGGAGTTAATTCCGAATCCGAACGAAACGGGGCATTCGAATGTTCGGTGAGCGTACTCGATTTGATTTTGAAATTGTTTATGGAAAAATAAATTAATTAAATTTAAATAATTTGAAAATTTACATATTGCAGAGAAATTTTGAAAGGGGTGAAATCGTTTTGAAATAGCATCGATGAAGTTATATCATCGTATGATGAAGAATTTCATCATTAGGTCGATAATTTGATAAGTTTGATTTAAATTCGAGTTTTATTTTATTTTTTTAAATACTTTTATATTACAATTAAGATCTATTAATGTAAACACATATGACAAAATTCCAATTTTACTGACAATTAATATTTTAATATAACATATTTATTGAAAAAGATGACCGATCATCCCGAATTTCCTGGATTCATACCGATTTCTAACATCCCACACGAATAATAACAAGTTCCAAATTGTATTACAAAAAACAATGATCATTCAAATTCAAACAGTAACAAAACATAAACAATCTTCCACGCAATTCAAAAATAACCGTTTCCGTTAAATTGCCTCCTGAAAGACGTTCACCTTTACATCTGCTCGACAATATGAAACACGCTCTCCGGAAACGGGATTTCTCTTTCCGATATCATCACGCTCGATTGGCACCGTGAAAAGGACCAGACTGGAAAAACAAAGAGCAAAACGAGAAGAAGACGAGGTGATGCGTAGACGAAACGAAAAGCTATCCCTGCAAGACTACCAGGTCCTAATGGCATACAAACATCTGGCGCAATTTCCACTTTCGCATCAGACGAAGGAGACGGTGCACCGGAGTGAGCTTTGTTTGTTTCCCTCCACTCGTCGGATAAAAACCCTTTCATGAGAAATCCGCTCCGTGGTGTTTGTATCCAGAAACGTGCGGGCCTTGGAAATATTTCAGCTTTTCATTTCGGCACAATGGGGTGGTTTGTGTGCGCGGTTTATTCTCGGCTTTCGGAAGAATGAAATTGAATGTTTGAAAAGATGCGGAAATGGTACATGAGAGTTTGCGTAGGTATTTCTCACGGTAGATCTGCGAGAATTGACTGCTTTGAATTTTTCATTGTCGAGGCAATTGTCTTGGTTACATTGTGCGTTTCTTGTACGTTGTCTTATTCGTCTGAATAGTACAAAAATTGTATTGTATTTCTATGGTATTTTGGCGAATTGTGTATTTGGTTCGATTGAGCCATCGTTCAGTGACCTCTTTCTGTTTCCTATGTAAGCTTTATTGAAGTTAATAAAAGAAATATGAAATTTGATATTTATTTATGTATTTTAAAACATAAAAACCAGCATAAAAAACACACTAGAACAACATTAAAAATAAGTAATAAAAACCTGTTTTTTTTTTTATTGACAGTTGATATAAAACTAAATTTTACATGTTTTGATAAGATGAGAAGTGACTTAACACTATTTTTCTCACGTATTCATAGAATATATGTTCAATCTATAAGTGGTATTAATATTAAAAAAAAAAAAGGAATATTGAGATCCATCACACAAATTAAAATAATTTCTTAACAATCCATCGTATCTATGACTGAATCATTATGTGTGATAGAGTGTTTGCTTTTGCCTTCAGTATCTTCTAAAATGCTATCTTCCATTGAACTTACAGCAGAATCTAATTCAGAAGATACATTCATCACAGGGTCTGCACTTTCAAAATGCATATTACCTTCAGTGCTTGATTCATTTGTACTATTCAACGATGAACTCATATCTACATCCATAATTTTTCTCCGTCTATGTCGAGGTTTTTTCTTTTTGGATTGTGAATTATTTTTATTTCCAGAAAAGGCAAAAATTTCTGAATCAGCATTATTAGATTTACCACTTAAATCTATATTTATTTGAGCATTTTGAAATATATTCTTCTTTTCCCTTTTTTCTATGTGCATTTTTTTAACAGCTTGCTTTTCTTCAAATACTTTAATAAAAGTACTCATATCAGAATATGTTTCTGGCTTCATTTTCATATATTCTTCGTGAAGAATGATATCTGTAATTGAACATAAACATCAATGAGTACGTATGAAATGTAATTGAAAATTATTTGCTTTTGAAAAATTATTTTGCTTATGTATTATATAAATATTTACTGTAAAAAAAATATTTTGTGTAAAATTGATTCTTTAAATACAATAGTTGTGATCTGACCTGGACCCAAGACTTCATTTATCATATATGGATAAATCCAACCGGCAAGCGGCGTTGTTCCGCCAACATAATGAGCATCTTTGTGGTAAAACAGGAATCCATCTACGTGCGGATTATTCTCACAAAATGGTGGCCAATACGTCATAAATTTTTGGAGAGTCGTGGTATCACAATTATATTTAGGTACTAAATAAATGGGATAATTATTTTTCGGCAAAATTTCACTATAATCACATTCAGAAAATTTAGACTTCAGCCAAGTATCTCGAAATGACATCTGCAAGAAGATTAAATACATATTAATAATGGTAACAAAAATATATTTGACTGATAATAATTTGAGGTATTGTTTTTATTAATAATATATTTACATCACAATTCATCATCGGTTGATTCACCCACATTAACATATCCAAAACGTATAAACTTTGAGTTGCATCACTCCAGATACAATCTAACACACAACTATTTTTGAATTCTCCATCATTTCCTCCAGGTAGCGATGATTGCCATGTTTTATGATGTCTACCGAGTTTATTGAACGTCTTAGTTTTACCCTGATGGTCAAAAGATTAATGTTACAATGTTGTAATAATAATTCATACTCACTAGTATGAAAGAAAGTATGATAAAATTTGTCGAATATGTATAAAAAATATAACCTTTGAAGCAATAAGAAGTACTCGTACACCTTTTGGACAAGCTAACACTAGCCAATTCTCAAATAAATCTTTTGGAGATTCGATAAACCATTCTGATAACATTAAGGTATTTAGTAAATCTTTGTGTTTTTCATGAAAACCTGGTACAAATAGCGATGGTTTGTATATCTACGATAAATAGCAAAAAAAGTTTTAGGTTAATTTCATGTTTGTGAAATTTTACAATTCTATGTTCAACATCCTTATTGAATAAATAAATATCAAAAATTTATGAACCTTTTTATCGGACTCTTCTTCAGATTGGTCCACTTCTTCGAGAACTTCTAGTATTCCACGTCTGGCATCAATCTCATCTTGCTGTGTCCTTAAAATTTAACGATAACTATTAAATACAACAGAAAGTAACACGACAAATAATATCATTAAAATTATACTTTTTTTGGCGAGATAGCATTAAATTCCTTCTAGTTTCTTGATCTAATGATTTGAAATCATGATTTTTGTACTGAGATAGTCTGTATTGACGAGTTTCTTCCAATTCGGTGTTAAGACCGGAAGAAAATTTTGCCAATAATTCCTCCATTTGGTATTTTTACCTATTTTGTTTAAATTTGTTGAAAAAGTTAACCTGTCGACAAACTTGAACGCGGGCAAAAACCGTTTTGACAGATTGAAATAACTGACACATAACCTAAGAGTTCTTTTTATGGCTATAAACCTAAATCTAACCAAATTTCAGAAAAAATATATTTTGTCAATAAATTTTTAAGAACTTTCACATTTACATATTATTATTTACAATAATATGGTTTTATAGCATATACAAATTAATAAATGATCGATTATTTTGTGAAAAAATATATAATGTACTAAAAAATTTACCAAAGCTTCAACGATGCAATCTCCAATTGAATGAATAAATTAATTTACAGACCAATGATGAGTCCAAGCCACGCTTGTTCTTGAAATGTCGTGTAGGTAGGATTTTTTTTAATTCTCAATTCAAATTAAGTATAAATTTAATCATAAGTAAACGCATTTCATGCATTAGGCATCAGTTCTAATAAATATTATAAACTGAGACAAAAAGATACGTGTTGCATTGATACCTAATTTTTATCAATTTTCATATTTTTCACAAAAATATTGCATTAATTAGGTAAATACCAATGTACTCGTATTTTAATTTTAAAATTATTAAATCAAAAATGAAAATCATTGAAAATACTAGTCCCACATATCATATTTGAACTGCATATTGTATGTACTATAGTTATACTTACATATCTGAAAATAAAATACAATACTTATATGAATATTGTTATATTTTAAGCCACAAGCCATTGACAATAAAAAAAATGTTCTCGTGTGAATAAGCCGCGGTAAAACAAACTGATATCTCAAAACCATACTGATACAAAACCAAAACCTCTATTTAAAAATAGTTTAACTCTTGTGAATATATTTTTTCAACAACATGAATTACTGATAAAATAATTGCAAATTTTTCAGCAGTAGATACCACAATGATAGTCATTAAATTGATCAGGTCACATGGAAAAACTTTTCGTAAATGTGTATGTATATTTTTTGAATATGAAAACCATGACGTGACTAAAACTTTTCGAGTGCTGAAAAACTGCCTCGAACTTCGATCGTTACGTTTTGTAGCACAGTCGTTTCGTGGGATTCGTTTTAATGTCCAAGTCGATGTCTTTCATATTTCAGTTAAACTGAAAAGTGAAAGAACCACATTTTCGATGTTTAATTCTATAGGTATAAAAGGCTCTATTTTACAATATGACTCTCTAGTTGAGTCTAATAAAACAGAACATTTTATAATGTGATAAAATTTATTTTCTCTTACAAAGTAATCAATTAGTATCGTGCATAAACAGTTAAAACTTTTTCGTGTTAATTAATATAATTTTCCGAGGACAAGCACAATAATATAACCAGGTCACGACGATTCTTCTATTATTAAATTGCATTAAAATTAACTTTAATGATATGTACAATGATTAACTGTTACAATCAATGAAAAATGCTTTTACAGTTGATATGTCGATTATATCAAACCTCAAAATTTTCAAAAACATTTATTAAATTGTATTTTTTTAATTTTCGATCGATATTTCATTCAATAAACGAATCCATTTGATAATTGTCAACAATTATACAATTGCATTTACAGAGAATCGAGTATTATCAAGTCAAACGATATCAATTAATCATTCATTGAAATTAAATCAATATGACTCAATAAAAAAAAAACAAAACCAATTGAATACGATTCCATTTATCAATACGTACCGCACATAAACTATCGTTTCGATTAATTGACCGAATTGACCGAATTCTATTATGTACATATAACTATGAACGTTTTAAATTATTCCACTACAATAATTCAACAGTCATCGAAACAATTAATCGCAAGTATGTATCAATATCAAACATCCATTTGATTATCGATTGCAAACATTCAACACGTGTCCATCGGTTTATCCACGCAAAACGTTGAATAACCACCATCTCGATTCACGTAACCTCGCTTTCCATAACTGTCATCCTCAACTGTTCATGGGTCATCGGACAAATGCGATCCTCGAACATCGAATATATCCATAATCCATAAATATTCGCCTTTTTTCATATCCTCGACCTGGACGATCATAAACAGATCTGCGGAGACTGGAAAAGGAACCAGATCCTTTATATTCAAATCTTTTCATAAAAAACTAAAATTAAAAAAAAGTCTTGAATAATCATGTCAAATATATTATAATATATCATCTTTTATTCAATAGATAGGTAAATAAATTCATTAGAGCTTTCTTATTTGTCGATAAACACAAATGTACAAAAACAATCATTGAGCTATGCTAATTGTTTTTCATTAGACCAGCACTAACATAGAGTTGAGACAGAAATTGGGACGAATAAGGATATCTTCGAGTACAAACTAAAAAAAGTCCAAATTATTTTATAAAACTACCTATTTTAATATTAACATTTCGAATCCTCCTCAACCTTTTGGCGATTTGATTCGATTGTCGTAAAAACGCGATTGTCGATCGAAAGTCGCCGTTTAACGACTCTCGTGTCAAACAGCTTCGATTCTTCTACCGATTTTCGAGCTGACGATGCTCCATTCTCCCGAATATGGTCATCTTCGTCTGAGGACGATGAGCAACAGTGGGACAGTGAACTTCGGTCGGTATGCACGCTGTCTCTTCCCCCGGTGAATGTACAGGGGTGAATACGGAAAGAGGGACATGTGCAGGGTCAGATCGGGTTTTTTAATGCCTTTGAAGTGCATTCGTTATGGTGAAATCGTTATTTTATTATGTCAGGAAGGAAGTAAGGATATCACTAGTGAGTATGAATTTGATTCTGAAATGAAAAAAAATCCTTGACCTTACTCAATCTAATTCAATTTCAACCTACGTAACGCTCATACTTAACAATGGTTCAAATTATAATTTCATTAATGAATTCGTAATGATATGATCATCAAATAAATTACAATATCACGATTATTATAATTTTACTGTAATATCTATACACGTGAATACATTTTCGAACGTCACGTACGAAAAATATAGAAAAGTTATTAAAAATCAAATTTGGAAATTAATATTAGCAATGTTTTTACATATTTTCGTAGTGGAAGTAATCTTTTTACTTTCCTAATCGGTGGAAATGGTTGAGTGATTTTCCTCAATGTGGAAATTCGGCTCTGGATGCGTGGGTTATTTTCTCTGACGCACTGCATAGATTCTCTCACCGTTCGATATTCACTATGCACGAGTAAAATTTTCAGACTGGTTCTGAGAATTTTGTAGGTATTGTGGTTTGACGTGAAGGGACAAAAGTATTTCCTGAAAACGTGCTCGTTATAGTGAGTTTTAGTTCATTTCACAATGTATAAAGGTATATTGAAATGCGAGTTCCAGAACGAAACAGGTGCGTAATTATAAACTGACTAGTGTACTTTATTATGATCGTTTTTTATTCGCGTAGAACAAAGAAATAATATTTTCCTAGAGAAAAGTCGGACGGGCGTCCGCTTCGTGGAAAATTACAAAGAATAAACTCATTCTTTATTAGTCCGTTCCTTTTTCTTTGTAATCGATTCAAGTATGATCTTATTTGATCCGGTCTCGAATGAGTCGACCTTTTCGAGCGATTTACGAAAATGGAATGTGAGCACGCTGAACAACTCGACTGCGACGACATACTGAAATGATAATTAATTCTAAAAAGTTTATTCAACAGTTCAGCATGTTCATTCCTCTCGATCAAGGTCGGATTTTTGACACAGTCCAACTTTCTCTGAATGCACGCAATACTTCTGAAGAAACGTTTAATTTATTTTCATTTAGATTGCTCATCAAGCGTGTTGGAGTCGTGTCGTATTATTGTGTGTTTATTCGCCTTTTTTTGCATTATTTCCATAATAATAACACTGTACGAATAAATCTCGGAAACAATGAATTGGCCAATACGAGTGCTTGAATTGTAGTGAAAAATTGTATTTCATTTGTATTGCGGAATGAATTGAATTGAATAATATAATGTGTGTGTAATAAATTATAACGATAGCGTAATTTAAACGTACAAAATATGACAAAATCAAAACATTTTCTACTAAAAGAGATGTTATTTATTATACGTATACAAAATTAGAGTGAGCGTTTACATACTAAAATTGAATTTCCCGCGTTATTATTTTTCCCTCGTGAAAATCGAATCGTTTATTTATCTTTGAACATGGCTAGCTTTGATTGACTTTTATTACAGAAATCTAATTTATTCCACATTGTGACGCGAATGTGAATAAAATGACTCGAGTGCAACGACATCGTTTATACAAGGCGATGATGCATCACACCGAATTTCATCAACAATTTTCGTGTCTTACAATTCGAGACAGCAGTACATACATTACCTCTAAAAATTTTCAGAAAGAAAAAACTGAATGACAAACGGTCACACTGCAATATCGTAATTGAGAAAATGCACAGTAGGAAATACGATCATAGACGAAAATAGCATTAAAAAAATATCACTTCAGTGCCAACGATTCGAAAAGTCGACAATTTCGAGTCATTACACTTGTCTGAAAAAAAAATGTATCGTTTCGTGGCAAAACGGCATCGGATCGATCCACGTGCGATGTACGCGCGTTCGCACGCACTCTGAAAAAAAAACAATTTCAGACCATAGACGATAAGGAATCGAAAAGTGAACACTCTGTGCACATTATACAGGATGCGTCCGAAATCGAAAGTGTGTGCAGTATTGAAATTAATGAGATCGTTATTGACACTTGGTGTGCTCGTGCGGTTAGCATCGTTTCGTGCACGAAATCGGAACATGGCTGTTTGTAGAACATGGTATAATATATTTACAATGTGCGGTGTTGCACGTCGTCAATTTACCAATATGTCGTAAATATTTAATCATATAGTCGTATTCGGTGAGGCTTTTCGGATGGGACTTGTGAAAAGTGCTATGCGAGGCTCACTATACGTTTTCATGTGACGTATGTACTATAAGCTTTTCCAGTATTCGATAGTTTTTTTTTTATATTTTATTAAATTATTATTTTGCATTGTCTCATATGTTTAAGTTATATATTATGGTTTATTATAAATCATTCTTAATAAATAAATAAAGACAGGTTTCTATTTGCACAAAATAATATAAACATTCAAACCTTGTATTTCGATATATTCTATTAGAGAAGTGTTTTCCAATTTGAGTACAAATATTTAATAAGAGTATATTTGTTATGCTTAGATATGAATGAAAATAAATCAATGAAAACATAAATACATATTTCGTTAGATTTGTGGTTTTATTTCGAAATTAACTTTCTACTCGTTTTCGACGCGAATCGGTTCAAAGTTCCCATCATATTTTGTTTATGCATCCATATACGACAATTCGATTGCGTACTGTCAGCGCAATAATCAATACGATGAGACATTTATAGGTTTTATGTTTCAATTCGAACAAAATTCTTTTTTAAGAATAATTTGCATTAGCATCCGAAAATAAAACAAAAAGTATTCTTAAAAATATCAAAGTTGAACTTCCAAATTAATTCGAATGAATACAAAACACAATATTACTTGTGTGCAACTAGGCCAGCCCAATAAAATTATCTGTGTACTTAGCATGCAGAATGTTGTGCTTCTTTTCAAAACACTGTCGAATCGACTTATGCATGTATCGCATGTTGAAAAACATCTACTCGGCGTTACTACGGCGATAGCAATACCGCAACCGCTTACAAGAACGCTCAATTCCTATCAAAAAACGACAAACCATTCCTAAAATTCATTCAAAATTTCGATCGGAGCTCCCACGTACTCGAACGACATCGATCCGCTCATAAGACCGACCGATTTAAATTCGGAAAAAAATCCAACATGTGTTAATAGCTCGAATCGAAAAAGGTACACGAGAAAAAAGCACAATATAACACTTAGCAACGAATCACAACAGAGATGGGTGTCGCGTTAACGTATACCGGTTTTTGAATCGAGCGAACAAAACGCTCTATGGAGAAAACAGCTGTTGGAGACCTTCACCTGATGACCGTCGAGGAGCGATATTCGTAGTCGTAACGAAGGAGTATTTTGCCGAATCGATCTTTGATCGATCGTTATTATTGTAGGTAATTTTTTGATGTTTCGGTGACGTCAGCTCTTCGAATGTTGACGGTTTGCGTGCCAAATGTTCGCCGAATCTGGATTCGTTCGGATTGATTGTTTTTACGGGTGCTTCAAACCAGTTACGCAAATTCTGCACACAAGTGAGCTTTTCAATTTTTGTTATTTCTTAATCGACGATGTTAAGATGCGATGATGTTTATATTGTTATGTATTGATTTTTCTGGACGTCTATTCAGGGACGGTAAGGAAAAGTGTTTATAAAATTGAGATGAAGCAAGAACTGCAAGATATTAAATTGTTTCTGCGATGAAATTGCATATTATTGATTCTGCGAACAAATTCTGATTACACAGATGGTTTAATAGATAAATTCCAAATTTTAAATGTGTTTTGAATTTTTAACACGTTGAGTCTATCATTCAATTATACCAGCTCATCGTTTCGATAAAAGTTCAATAAACTTTTTTTCTACAGAGTTGACAGTTATGCCGAACAGATAAGCTGCAATCCAACAATGGAAAGACCGACCTTAAACAAATAAACGAGTTAAAAACGATAAAGTATCAGAACACATAAAATGACGACCTTCAATTTGAATGTTCGAATGTAATTTAAAACTCAACAAACACAATATTACACCAATAGTTCATAGATCTATTAAATTGAAGAATACACATTCACATCGTACATTACACGGATTCTACGATAGGTTAGCAACTCAAAAAGTGATACTACACTTAACGTGACTATTTCTTTATTAATCGATCTAAAAAAAACTAAATTAACAATAGTCACTCTAATCCTATGCAGACCTAGCACTCGACGGACGTCCGACCGCAAATGGGTCGACTAATTATACTACAGTTATGCGAACGTCGTCGAACGTTTAATGTGGAAAATTTTCCCGCTTTCGAACACTAATTTCGAATATTGGAAGAGTGCAAAGTGCCTTATGGTGGACCGCAAAAGCGGCGTCGTCCTCGCGAAGAACTTCTTCCAGCTCTCGGCGAAGCTCTCGAGGCTGTGTTGTATGTTACACGTGTATAACCTTTGTCGGTCGTGCAGTTGGGCTATTTTTGGATCCTGTGATGTTTCAGGTCACATTTCTCAAGTTCATTAAGGAAATATTACGACCGGTGTGTGAGGTTGGCCGTAAAGCGAGTCGCGAGTTTGTACCGCGGTGTGAACGACACGGTGTCGCCTTTTTCATCTGAAACGTGTTTGTGTTTCGAGAGAAAATTCGTTTTTGATTCATGTGGTTTTATCTTGTTTACGGTTGGAATGTATGTGTGGAATTAATTGAATGATTACCAGTTCTAATTGTTTCGTAAAACACAATTAAATAAGCAGAGATAGTATTGTTTGTTCGAATAAACCAGTTTATCTGAAATTTTCATAATAATACATATTTTGATTTCATATTTACTTAAGGTTAATGGATAAATATTAATTTTGATAAGATATGGTTTATTGTTTTCGCGTTTTTTTCAATATATTTATAGCACGTACTTTAGAAATGTTTGGAAACTCGTTTCGGATTTATGTTGCTTTGTTTCGTACACCAATTAAAAAAGTGCAAGTTTCTGTTCAACTATTTCGACATGAAATCGTGCTGAAAATTTTCCACTTCTTCGGAAAACTCATCACAGTCATACATACTTACAAAACTCCTTGTATCGACTCGAAAATGCAATTTATTTCAGATATAAACAGTTTCCGATTGAATTGCTAGATTCTGAAGTATCATCTCTTGAACGAGGTCAGTGCAAATGAACGAATAGTATTCCAATAACATTGCGACAGTTATTATATAAATATAGATATTTGTAATACACACACGGATATTTTCATAACTGGCTAAATTTCACTATTCATTGAAGCTTTAGATAAAACTTGTCTATAAAATAGTGCGAGAGTGAATAATCGATTTCATTGAAGTTGATAAATTTTTGTTTAATTTATAATTTTCCTCGTGTTTAAAGGAAAAACTGATAATGCAAAATTTATATGTTAACTGAATTTTATTCAAACAAATAGACAAAAACATAAATTCCAACGAGATATAAACAGAAATTAGTTTGTATCGAAAGGGCACTGTTTATTGAGCGATGCTACTCCAAACGGAATAAAAAACACACCCCACAGTAAATACAGAGTAAAAACTAAATAAACATTCATTCAAACGCAGATAAATGAAACATCACGAACCAGAAGAGCTTTGGTGAACTATCAACAGAAATGAATCACGTACAATATTCAATATATGCATAATGTTAAATACGCGACACGTACAAGTGAAGCATTTGTGAGAACATAATCCTATTGTGCAACGAACTTTATATTGACGATTCGAAGCGAACTGCGATTATTGCGAAATGCAAAAAAATGGTCTACGTGCGGCTTAACATATTTTCCATCTTTCTAACAATGAGTGAAGCATATTTTATGGAATATATCACGTTATTTATGTCGCTTTCGGTTGGATGCATCGAGATTCTTCTCGAACGGATGGCTGTCGTAACGACGAATGTGTTGTTTATCTCGATTTCGTTGTTGGGTAATTATTTTAGGCGATAATTCATTTATTAATGTTTGCTCAAGTCTATGAACGTTTTTCGCTCCGCTAGTTTTCAATATGGATGTTTATGATGTGATTGCGTCGCATATGAAGATGTTTTAATCGAATGCTCAATTATATTTCAGAAGAAACCAACTAATCAATATTCAATTTATCGTCGTGCTGTTTATGAAAAAATATATTATTCAGTTGAAATACGTATAATTTCGGATTAATTTCTTTTTTGGTACGGAATGAAAATGGTGATATTTATCAAAATGTAATGAAATTTCGATTTGATTTTTTTTCCACATCAAAACCGTTCAGATTGAAAATGTTTTCTGAATAAATTCATATGAATTTAAATATTTATTTAATCGTTCAAATTGGTATATAAAAGCAGATCACGAATAAGTATTTTATATAAATCGGCGAATCCGAACATTCTATATATTTGTCCCATTTTTTTTTCTATGATCAATAAACATACTAGACTGAATAAAGCAATAAATAGAACATTTCACATTCATTCGCAACACGAACTGACACGATTACACAATAAAGACATTTTCCAGATGATTTACCGAAAAGAAGAAGACACCATCCCGTTAATTATATTAATCATGATAAACTCTGATACGACCCGTTGAATAATTGAATGATCTCTAACGTCATTGGATAAGACGGAAAAATACATTTTTCTGATATTTCCGATTCCCTGTTATTATTTTCGAGTACATATAAAGCTTTTAATACTATTTTTTGAAGACGATAACTAATTTCAATGGCAACGTGTTAATCGTTAGTCAACATGAGTTCTTCTTTAATACATTGTATATTGTCAAGGAGAAGCTGGTGTGATAATTTTAGTGCAACACAATGGTTTATGTAGGCTTAGAAAATGCATTCGGTAATATTGATTAACGGAAATAAAATTAATATTAAAAACGTTTAAACTTGGAACAAATTCGATTGTTGAATAAATTTGATCCTAGAAAAAAATTGATGAATAAAAAATTCAATCTTGGTAAAACTCGATACTCAAACTTTAGAATCAGGAAAGGATTCATTAAACTTGCAATATTCCTAATTGAGAAATTTATCTCGGAAGTCAGACTGGAAGTGTTCGATTTTCAAGGGTTCACTATGTTTCTATACATACCTACTTTACAACTCAAGTTAATTAACACGTCTCTAGCAAAGCTCTTACGCTAAATAGTTTCGAAATATGATAATTCTGTGCGACATGGGATTCACATTGTTCAAAGTATGGGATTGGCAGGGGTTTTCAACTACGCTCGTCTATTTTGAGTCTTTTGTTCGTCGAGTGGATCCGACACAACACTGTTGATGAGTGAGATGCCATTAAGGTACGTCTTTAGTTGTAAATTTTTACTACAAGTCATTAAAATGCCGATAATTTATGTCTGTCTAGTGCGAGTCAGCCTATAGTCAGTTTAGTAGTGCTTTTGCACCGAAAAGTCAGTAAGAGTTTGTTGTGTTATCTTATCGTTTTAGAATGGGTTCATTGAAAAGGGTAGTAAAATTTTGTTTGAGTTGTATAGATTGTAATCGTTCTTATCGTTTAGTTATGCAAATAAAATTCGAACAAAAATAGATAAAATATCATAAATTTTTAAACAAAAATAACAGCTTCGCGATACAAAAAAAATGAACTATTTATATTTTAACGATAGGGAGTCGTTTAAATTCTATATACAATGTTATAATTCAAATGTGTATTTTTTTTTCAATAACGTCATCAAATAGACGCATTTCCTCGATGATGCTGGTCTTCATTGAAACGATATTGAAGAGGGAAAATGCAATTTAC
The DNA here is from genome assembly GCA_024721215.1 of Cheumatopsyche charites. Classification (NCBI taxonomy): domain Eukaryota; kingdom Metazoa; phylum Arthropoda; class Insecta; order Trichoptera; family Hydropsychidae; genus Cheumatopsyche; species Cheumatopsyche charites. The sequence goes on from CM045574.1 coordinate 7,735,378, forward strand.
ATGAAAGACCCATTCCTCCAGAGATTGTTGTTTATGTGTTTTTCACATTATTCAAATGAGTCGTATATTTGTTTGAATACTTCTCTTTCCACATACGAGGACGGTTGCGTGTCAGAATGAAAATTATATTTCCATATAAAATCAGATATACGACATAAGTGAGAAAACGTTATAGAAATAAACGCATTATAAATAATAACTCAAAACACACATATTTGTAAGTCTGATGACAAGTAAACCTATATGATTCACATCATACAATTTTTTACATAATGAAACGTACACACAAAGAGAACTTCGACCCAATTGCCACTTACATTTTTTTTTATATTCTATACGATACGAATAAATCGAATTGATACTTTAATGTGCCTATTATCATGCAAATATTCAAAATTTTCGAATCAAACATCTAGTATTTTATAAAATCGTACTATAAATGGATCAAAAAGCAAAATACTTTTTCAAGATCGATAAAATAACTGGTATTTAAACAACAACACAAAAAAGGTGGAACGTCACATCGAAAACACTTGAACACACATTTGCATACAAGATTTACAATCAAACGATAGAAAACTCAATATGCGATGAAAAATATGTTTTTCTTCATGTCTAGTATGAAAAATTAACATTCGCACCTAATTGATTCGGCAATAAAGATCCATTATAGTGAAATGAAACAGTTTCAGGCGTGCGTGCGAGCGGTCAGTTTACAAAATAATTCGATGGATTTTCGTGTTGTTTCGTATAACGAAAAAATGGGTTTATTTTTAAAATGTCATTGTTTTCGTTATCTCCCGCTGCGATCGAATCCATAAACCGTGTGCCAAAAGAATAGCAAATGTGCACATCGCGTAGAAAGTCGGTCAAAATTTGCTAACAACGCCGAGAAGGAATATGAAATTAGATCGTTTATCGCATCTAGACTAAGAACATTCAATATCGAAGTACGAAAAGTGTGACTTAATGCGATTTTCTCGAAAAGAAAAATAACGTGTGCGAAGGGGAAGTTATTAAATTCGATGCGAAAAACGCCCTGAACACGCAAAGTCGCCTCTGAATGATACAGAAATTGCTTATGCGGCCCTGACCCTAAATAAAATTTCGCTTTATTCGAATAAATTTCTTCCACCGATGCGAAAATGTCAATTCCGCATGTTCCGTTCATCTTTTGAACCAATATTTTCGCATATAATAAATGCGAATTATGTTCGCTTACGTAAAGGCAGGGACGGATTTAGGGGAGGCTTTGCGGTTTGATCTCGCTCCTATAACATCTATGTATGTTTGTGTATCATGTTGTGCAATGTGCTTAATGTGAAATTGTGGAAAATTCAGTTTATGAAAAGTTAATTTAATGGAAAAAATATTATATTCGATTTACAATGAAATCATGTAGCCTTATCTAATTTTGATTTTTTTTTAAACTAGATCTTGAATAACTGTGTATTTTGATCGATATCATAATATCCAAATAATTGCAAAATCTAAAATTTAGTCATACGTGCTTTTTTATAATATTTTTTTTATCATGAATCTATGTACACAGATGTTTTCAAATATGAAATCGAAGATGACATTGAAGAATCCAATATGCATCGGTGCTGTTGAAAATGACATTTAAAATGCATGATTTAATCGTGATAAAATAGCGAATGCGATGATTTGAATAGAGCAAACAATATTTATTCAAATATATATTTTACAATTCGTATTCGAATAATCAAAGTGAAACACTGTCAAATATTGAATTTGCATTTGAACCGTTTGAAATTGGTTAGGTAACTAACTGCACGTGACTCGGTGCAATATACGCTTCGTGCTTTGAAAAATAAATCAAATCGATACCTTATGATTTTCTGAGGTTTATTTTTTATTATATTTCAATAAATAATTTAAAAAAAATTGACACAAAATGTGGATGAAAAATGTAGGATGATCTTAAGGTTATCACAGCTGCGTCATCGCGTTCATTGTTAACAAATGTTGTCAAAATTTATTTTAGCAATTGCTATCTTCTAATTTGTTTCGGTTGTAATTGGAATTAAACGATTTTTTTTGAAAACTGCAGAATTTCTGCAAAAAAACCCGTTATCATCAACACACATGGTCGATATTATGTATGTTTCTATTTCGAGCAAAGAACATTAGCACATGCGCGACTATACCAAGTCGCAGCTTATTATAATCTACTTCCAACAAAATATTATATGTATATTCGAAACACTGTAAAAAAAACCAAGAACCATAACGTAAATAAGAAAAATCTCGAGTCGTGCGATCCGAATCAATCAGAACGAATCGACATTTCAACGAAGAAATCGATCAAATTTTTCAAATAGATCGATTCGAATTTGCATTCGAGGAAAATACGAAGATGAGTAATGCATGCATCACCGTACTTGATCTGGCACGACTTCAATGCGACGACATCATCTCGTTTTCATTCTATTAAATAATATTAACGACGTTAAATTAGCCTTTGTGATCCACGTTGAAAAGTTGCATATTGAAAGAGGTAAAGTCGACCCTCGAAACTCGAGTGTTTATATATAATATTATTGCTGAAGTATGATTCGAAAATCGAACTGTTCGAAACGCGTTCTGTTCGAGGGTGTTTGGCATTCGAGGAATTTTCAATTCTGATTCTCGTCGTTTCGGAATTTATCTATTTATCGAGTGCACTCGGATATGCAATATGGTGCATGTATTGTGTGCTAAAAATACATTTTCGCGCTGAAATATGAATTTAATGCATATTCGCTTTTTTTGTTTCAGTATGACGTCGCCTACGTATTGCGAAACTATTTTCGGACGTTGAATTATTGTTCATTGTACCTTTTATCAGCGGAAAATTATTATTGCGTGGGATTCGCTTAACTTTACTCAATCGAATTGTTTTCAACAAAACGAAATTGTTTTAATGAGGACGAGCGATTGGTGTGTGTAATATGGATTTATGTATTCAAAATTTTCCTATCATATCATCCATCATTTCAACGTTTTTTAGCCGAACCGTACGTTGTATCTGAAATAAACATGTTCGATCCATTCATGTTGTAATTGATACGTCAGAAGTACATATAAACCTACGTATGAAATTCATATATTTCCGATGAATTTAAATTGGAATTCAGAAACAATACAGCGACTGGTTAACGCATAGATACATAATATAAATATGTATGATATAATAGTATATCTTTTTGTGTCTAGATTTATTTTTCAATTAGTATCTCTTATATTTTCAAATTATATTAGGATAATAAATATCAAAAAAACTACAAACGAGAGCGTCAAATCTTGGCCAAATATTTCTCAAACTTTTCAAAATGACCTGCCAATTCGATAACTAGCTTCACTTCGGATACTGACCATAATATAAACATATTTATATGACTGCTTTATATTTCATGTGAATCAACATGTTATCTGCAAAAAAAAAATGCATTTCAAACCAATTAAACACACTGCAATGAATGCAAATGAATCTCTTCTCGTCTTCGATGCATCAACGTAGGCGTCGTACTTGACCCTATTCCAATTAGGACACGTCAAACGAGCACCGTTCAGGTCATCCGGGTAGAAAAGGGCAGTTTTCTTTAAAATTTCAATTAATCGCCTCGTTTAACACGCTTAATTAAAACACATTGTTCGATCACGAAGGCGGGTGGACAACGTGCGGCGATTTTAAGTTCGCTTAGCAACACCGGATCGATCGCTGGACCCTTGCTGGGGACCCTAACCATCAAGGGGACCTGCGCCCATGTGAATCGAAATCGAAAAAGGTCATTTTAGAAAAAGGAACAGGCGATATTTGCCCGAGTGATTAAAGCTCGGGAAAGTTTCCTGTGGGAAAGCGATACGTGGAAGTTTTCCGCGCCAAGTTGAGCGAGCGCGAGGACAACTTTTCCCATTAATGTGCGAATCCAATTTGATGAATTGTAGTCTTCGATCGAATGTTTAAATGATAGTTGTCTATTATGTGCACGCCAAAATCGATCTCTCATATTTATTCTGTCATTATATGGGTTGAAAATTTAGTTAGGTCAGACTGACTTCTTATTGAATCGAGATGAGGAAAGTTTGAGTTAAGTAAGGATTATGAAATTTACATTACAAATGGGAGATGATGATTAAGTCATATTTGTACATCGATATGTATTTATTATTATGTAGGTTATTATAAAAACATTATTTTCATTTATCAGGAACTTATTCCAAGTTGGGATAAAAATTAAGCTGAATTAGGACAACGGTGCATGTGAAATATTTCAATATACGACCTAAAAAGTGAAGTTTTTGTTCAATAGAATTTTATTCATTATGTCAAGTTGGGATGAGATTCGGGCAAAGCATGTCGCTGGCATTCATACAACGGATGAGCCCATAAAAAATCCGTTCATTATAAACGTTTGAGAAGCGAAGTAGCGTCAGTGCGATACTGTGGAAAAGTAACTGTAGGTTTTCATGACGCACAACTTACTTTATCCAGTCGAAAGCGACTTTTTTCGCGCGTGCGACGAAACAAAAGGGCATCGCTTCGAACGGACGGAGAGTGGGGAAAGAAAGATGGCTGTGGAAAACGGACGCCGTGGGAAAATCGTCCGGAAAAGCGTCTGTGGAAAACTTTACACACGTCCGCTCTAAGACGCGGCACTTCCACGTCTGAAGTACGACGGCGCGCTCGTGGCTCGTTCTATCAAAATTGTAAATTGAATTCACACACGCTCGAGCGAGTCCGTTATCATACGTATTGAGTGGGCTTCTCACCGTCCCAGCCGAGTCGCGGTCGGATTCGTTCACGGTCACGGATGCGGTGCAATTTCGGTGCGAATTTGAAAACTGTTTTGATAGGCTTGGAGTTTTAGGCGAGTTTATTTGGGGTTCGCGTAGCGCGGTTTCGTGATACGTATTTTGATTTAGCGCGGTCGGTGGGTCGTTATTTTCTTTTTTCTCAATTCGTTTTTGTTGTGTGAATGAAATGATTGGTGCGTTATATGAAGGTGGGTCTTTGTGTTTTTGTGAAATATTTCGACGATGAATCGAATCGAAAGGATTAAGTTGATCGAGTTTGTATCGAAGCATCAACTCTAGATTACTAAATAAAATAAAGTTTCTAAAACTTCAAGTTCTTGACAAAATAGAAATATTATATTCGTACATAACGAAGGGAAACCCACCACTCCGCTTGTTTTACAATGTATCCCACTCTATATGAGTTTATCGAGTCGGCCTAATAGGGCACCTGCAACATTAGACAAAAACTTCGAGCGCCATACTCACTCTATATTCAAATCAACAATAAATTCATACGACGCATATTTTTACAATACGCCATTTTTTAACGTAAAACCATATGACCGCGTAGTACGAGTCCGACGAGCGCGTATCGCGCGCGCAATTTCGCTAGCGAAACGCCAACCGAGCGGAGGGGTGGGGGGAGCGGAAAGGGAAGAGAGGAAGTGGGGGGAGGGGAGAGGGGGGCTTCGCTGCGGGCCGCGCGGTGGGGGTCGGGCGGCGCTTCGGCCGCATGTAAATAGTTGTTCGGGGGCGAGCGCGGCGAGCGGCACGTGGAGCGGTGCGCTGCCGCCGCCGCTCCGCCATGACCATCATCGTGTTTCTGATCGACACGTCGGCGTCGATGAACCAACGCGCGTACTTGGGCGGGCGACCGACGCTTCTAGACGTCGCCAAGGGCGCAGTCGAGACCTTCGTCAAGGTACGAAAGCTTTGAGGTTATGGCGCTTCCCCCCCTCCCCACCCCTCCCTTCGACCAGCGCCTCGTTCGCGTCATTTACGTTCGAACATCGACAGTGATAATGATAATGATGTTTTTTGTGATGATGCAGGTGCGGCAAAAGTCTGTTGAGAGCCGAGGGGACAGGTACATGCTGCTGACGTTCGAGGAGCCGCCGCTGAACATCAAGGTACGACGAACGCCGCCAGCGCCTCTTCGCCTCGCGCGTGCGCCGCGCAAGCTTTCAAATCAAATCGGTCGTTGGCCGGAAAAATCGCTCTCGCGACCGCCACGCTCGCATCCCGATTTTTTTTTTTTTTTGACTTCGCATTCGGGACTCTTCGTTTCCTGGGTTTTTTCGTTCGCGCCGTTGACCCTAATGCTCGAAAATTTTGCGAAGCTTTTATTTTTTGAGAAGTTGAAAAATATGAAATTATTTTTTAGTTTGCAGTTAACCCTTAAGCGACTGGCGAAATTTTGTGAATATTTAAATATTCAAATAAATTAATGTCTTAAATTAAAAAAAAATGTCTAAAATATTTTTTTGCTGCGAATTATTAACTTTCGTCAACATTAATCTAAAATCAAACAAAGCTTTTACATAAATTGTATTTTGATGTAATGAATTTCTTATACAAGTTTCCTGCTCCATGTTCAATGTTTTAAAATTTGTATAAAGATAATTTGGATTTTATTATGAATAAAACTATCTGATTCAATTTTCAAAAAATATGACTTGAAATTGAAATCTTTAAATTCGAAGTAGGAAACCGTAATAGATTTCGAAATAACTGTTGAAGAATTCTTATCTTAACACTATTTGGGTACGAATATTGGAACTGTGGTAATAGTCAAAGAATGTTTTGTAAAAATATCCCTCAAACTTTTCGAAAAATGCAATTCAATACTTATTCCGGTTGATTCTTAATTGAAAATATTTTTACTTAAACAGATTTGATCGATGTTATATTTTTTATATAAAAAAAATCTCATTTACAGGCTGGCTGGAAGGAAAATTTAGCTACTTTCATAAACGAATTAAAAAATCTTCAATGTTTCGGAATGACCACTATGGGAGCTGCTTTACGCCATGCTTTCGATGTATTGAACATTAATAGGATGCAAACTGGAATAGATACGTACGGACAAGGAAGATGTCCTTTTTATTTAGAACCTTCTGTTATTGTTGTTATTACAGACGGAGGAAAATTGACCAGCAATGGCGGTGTTCAAGAAGATGTAAGTTTCCTTGTAGGCTATTTATATATATTTATGAGTATATCTTCATTTGCAATCTTTCAATCAATTTTAGTTCAACTTGCCAATGAATTGCCCGATTCCCGGCTCTGAATTGACTAGAGAACCTTTTCGATGGGACCAAAGATTATTCTCTTTAGTTTTGCGTCTGTCAGGAACGCCTGCCATAGAAAGAGATTCAGGTTTAGTACCTCCTGATGCATCTCCTATTGATGCCATGTGTGAAGTAACTGGAGGTATGTTCTGTGCAAAATTGTTATTCGTTGATTTTGTAATATTTTTTCATTGTTTCATGTTTTGTTGAAAATTTTCAGGTCGGTCGTATTGTATTACTTCGCATCGTATGTTAATGCAGTGTATCGATAGCCTGGTGCAAAAAGTACAAAGTGGAGTAGTAATAAATTTTGAAAAAATTGGACCAGACCCACCGCCGATCGAAGGAACTGGTGGAATAGGAAATAGAGACGATGGAATGATCGACGATTCTATTGTAAATACAAATTTAGATATTGATAGATCTGATGGGTACATGGATGGCATGTGCGAAGATAAAAATGGGGTGATTTGAATGTCTTATCTTTTCATTACAATAATCGATTTTGAATTTTTTTAACGTGATTCTATTATATTCTAACTTGTCATACTATTTATTGCTAATACTTATATATATTTTGATATGAGAATTACAATAGAGCAGAAACGTTTTTTTGTACATCTATTCTTTATGATAATAGAGTAGATGCTAAAAATACTTGTTTACTTATTTTAATTTTATTTTTTCAATATTTCTAGACCCGATGGAGCAACGGTCAGACGTTTGGTACGGCGCAGACATCAACAGCATGGCACTCATGCCGAAAACTCATTTACGTACCAAGAACTGCAACTCAAAAGGGTTTCGCCGTTGGTTTTTGGCCAATACCAGAATCTTTTAGACCTGATCCGAATGCCTCATCATTGGTAACAAATCTACGTTTCCTGATTATACATATTGATGTAATTATTACTTATTTTTGCATTATTTTGTAGCCTCCTCGGTTAGCTCATCCTGCAGTCAAATTTATGTGTACATCTCAAGAACCGATGGTTATTGATAATCTTCCATTTGATAAATATGAATTAGAACCTAGCCCACTTACCCAATTTATTTTAGCACGAAAACAACCAACTATATGTTGGCAGGTAATATTGAAATGAAATAAGTGCTAGTGAAAAACATATTTAATATATTCTTCTTTTATTTTTTATTTATCTTTATCTTTTATTTTAGGTGTTCGTTGCTAATAATAACAAAAACTCTGAAATTGGACATCCATTTGGTTATTTGAAAGCGAGCACTAATCTTACCTGTGTAAATTTATTTGTGATGCCTTATAATTATCCTGCACTTTTACCATTACTCGATGACTTGTTTAAGATTCATCGTTGTAAGCCTTCACCCGAATGGAAACAATCGTTTCAACAGTATCTCGATAGGATGCCTTCTTATTATGTGCCGGTATATTTCAAAGTTTTTTCTTATTGATCCATAAGTTTTCAAATTTTTAATTGTTTGAAAAATTTTATAGCCTTTAAAACGTGCTCTCACTAAAATGGGTGCTCCCTGTCAATTGGTCCAAAGTTTAGTGCCTGATTCTCAAGATACTTCACTTAGCTATTCAGTTTTAACGTATTTAAAACGAATGAAAAACCAGGCGAAATTGGAATTCGATAAGCTATGTAATGAAGTTGTTAATAAGGTAGGACCAAACACATCTTTGATTAAAGGTGTTGAAAGTGTCAGAGTGAATCCAAGAACGCCACTTAAAAAAGATTTAATCACTCATCCATGCTTGCAAGATAAATTCACAACATTGAGAGACCAACTCAATGAATTTGGGGGTTTTGTGGTAGGGCTGTCGAAAAATCGTTATAAAACCCAAGTTCACACATATAGAAATCCATTTGACATTCAGCGTCGTGACCTTCTAGATCAAGTAAGTCTTTGTGAAGCATATACGTGAATAATTTTCGTATTTTTCTTAACATTTTGTATGTTATATTGAAGGTTGTTAGAATGAGAGCAAACTTTTTGCAACCGACTCTTTCTCATACGAAACTTGTGGATGATGATTCCTTGCATTCTATGCCTATTGCTCAGATGGGAAATTATCAAGATTACTTAAAACGAATGACTCCTCAATTGCGTGAAATAGAATCTGCTCCAGTTCGACAGCACATGTTTGGAAATCCATTCAAAATTGATAAGGTTTTATTTTCTACCATAACAATGATATCTTTAAGCTCAATATATGATTTTAATATTATTTTGATTTCCAGCGTATGATGGTTGATGAAGCTGATATTGATTTAGTGGGCGGAGGTAGTAGTGGTGGTAACAGCAATAGAGTTGCAAACAAGCGACCGATAAGCGCTGTAGCTGCTGCTGATGGAATCGGAATGATGATGAGAGCACCTCCTAAAAGAAAGCCTGGACCTTTGCCGGCTCATATAACTGCAAGGCGTCCATCAACTCCCATACCGACTCCTCCATCTTCGCCTGCACCACCTGTTGTCACATCTGAAGTGACCATAGGACCTTTCACTCGAGCTCCTGAACTAGTCAACACATGGCTTCACACCACCAATGGTGAAATTATGCCACCAGTGATAGATAATGTGGTACAAATGGCTCCAGAAATGGGTTCAGCTGGAAACATGTTTTCTCAGATCGCATCATATCAACCTCTACCAGCAAATTTAAATTCGCTTCCCCCCGTTGTTAAACCAATGTTGAATGGAGGTAAATTTATCTTTCAATATTTTATAACTTAAATCTATAGAAATTGCTAATTAATATATTTTTTTAAAATCTACAGATAGCTATCTTTCTATGGGATTGAAACAACCACGATCTCCATCTCCACCTCCACCTTTAGGATTGCCACCTTATATATCTCATTCGATACCCACAGTATTTACAATGACTGATGATCAACAAGAAAAGCAAATCAGTATGATATTGCACGAAGCTGCGTCTGATTATAAAAAGAATTCTCAACAAAAGTTGGCACCACATGTTCCACCACCTCTTACTAGAAAGGAGATAGGCGAAATAAAGAAGCACAACGTTAATATACGGACCCAAGTTTACAAAGCGATCAGACGTCCAGGAAAAGGTAAATAATCTACCCATAAATATTTTTTTTAAATACTAAGGTTAATTTTGAAACAACAATTATATTTTTTTTTACAGATTTCACTGAACTCTTTAATCAGCTCAAATTGCTCAGAGGTGGAGTAAATATAAAACGTGATGTGTTACAGGAAGTGATCGAAGAATCACTGCGCTTTAAACGTAAAGGGCTGTCAAAGTTGTTGCAACAATTTGTTGCTAATATGGAGAAGAACGGAAACAGCATTGGCCCACAAATTATCAGAAGTGAATATAAAAATGAACACATAAGTGCAAATACGCTTTTTTCAACTCAAGTCAATCATCATAGCTAAAATTTCTTCAAATACTGTAACGAACAATTTAATTGACTTGTGAAAAATTTTTAAAAATGTGTGCTAATAATATTCAACACAAATTTGTATTTAAAATGATATTGATAAGCATAAATTATTTAAAATTGAATTACAGTAGACTTTTAATTTGAGTGAGCATAAATTTATGTGATTTAGATTTTATACCAGATAAATAAACACAAATCAATTATTTGGAACAAAATTATGTTACTGATGCATATTTTATAATTTAACAATAAACGTTATGAATTTTTTTCATTTGAAAATAACTTCAATGATTTTACCTTACAAATCTGCTGTGATTCGTTAATGAAATTAGTGTGTGAATAAGTTACATATTGTGTTAAAGATTTGTATTATAAAATGTTTTGAAGAATATATATGATAGAAATCTAAAAACAAACCATGATCTGTGTTATAATTAATCACTATTTTGTTAACCAGTATCTTAAAGCCACTAGTGCCACAGTGACAATGGAACGTGTTACGTTTGTTTAGTTCTTATTGTGGTCGGCTATTTCTATAAAAGAAAGTTTTTGATGATTTGACATTAAAATTAATACAATTTTGTAAATACGAGTTTGGTGATCTCCGAGCTTTAATAGTGATGAAATTATAAAATAGATGTAAAAATCGGTCGGTATGAATATTAATACCAATTTTAATTGTAGTTAAAGGTTTAAATTAATTTCAATTTTCTGTAAATGCCAAATATTTAATACACGATTGTTATATTTTTCGAATATTTGTTTTCTTTTTACCTTCAATGTGTAAATAGTTCTTAAATGACATCTGTGAATATCATGATGAAATTTTATGATTCTGAAAAATACTTACTTTTCAATTAAACAAGAGTATTTGGTAATTAACCCATTGAAAATATCAACTTGAGCCTGGTTCAAATAAATTATAGATTTGATATTATGTGATATTTTTACCTTCTTTTTAAAAATTATTAAATTCAAATATTTAAATCAAAACACAGTCACTCGTTAATTGAGTTCAGCAATTCACTCAGACCTTATTTATCGAATTGTAAAAAAATCGCTTGACAATATAACATAACGCATTATTTGTGAAACATATCATGTACCCGTGTGTATACGTAAGGGACAAATCACCACTGGCAATAGATGATATATTGGTATCTATCTAATATATTTTGTCATTACGGGAAGACAAGTGAATGAAACAAATTGAAATGTTTTTTTATACAATATATTTAATATTAAAAATAATTTTAAAAAAACATCCCAATGTACATATTTACATTACACTTACCGAGGTAACCATCTACTTAAGAAAATCTGAAGCATGCAAATAAATTAGCGATACTCAAAATCCCATGAAAAATACTTAACAATGAATTTCATTTCCTTGAATATGATATTTCATGGAAAATTATTATTATTCACCTTATAAAATATTTAAAACTCATACAAAATTGTTGCTAGTACAAATATAAAAGTATTTATGAATCACTAATATTTTAAATAGAATTGTTCTACTATTTATGATTTATGTGATAAACCTATCTACATATAATATTGTATATTATATTTATGTATTTGTAAGGCACTTTCATATCATATGTAATGTTCTTGTGCGATATTGAGGTAATTAATCTACACTGCAATTAAACATATTAAGGTTCTCTTTCCATAGCCGGTGTCCTCTTAAAAGGCACTTGATTGTCTAATTTGGCACTTCCATTACTACCGTTACTGTTCGAAATCAACTTAACTGGAGGATTAACCACTGAAGTTGAATTATGCTCGGGCACAGCGTCTGGAACTAGACGACGGAGGAATCCCGACACGCATCCCCATGGAAACACCCTGAAAAAAATAGCAATTATCAATCAGTCCATCAATCAATATTTACATAAGGATTCTAACGTACCATTTGAAAATCAACATAAATTGGAGATAACCGGGTATGATTGCGAATTTTTCATTTCCTCGAATAGCCAGTATGATGCGATCAGCCACTTCATTTAGATTGAGAGGTAGCACGAATCTGAAATTTAAAATAATTCAGTCACAATTTGATTTGATTCAACTTTGATATGTAGTAACTGCCTTGGACAGTAGATGGTGACGAGACTTTTTCATCTACTAGGCTTACCATGGACAGTAATTCCGAAGAAATAGGGAACTTGCCCGGAATACGGAACATGCTCTAAATATGGAACACCTCGATATTTATTATTTGCAGTTTCGACAATCTGATAATTTTGCATAAAATAATAGTGTTTATACAGTTAATTGACTGATTTTATGCAAAATTAGCAGATTATCGAAACTGTAAGTAATAAATATCGAGATGTTCCGTATTTAGAGCGTGTTTCATAATTCGGGCAAGTCCTCTATGTATTAATTTCGTACCTAGAGTGAACATCTTCGAACATTCCCGTGCTGCGTATGAAGAATGGACAAATAGCCGTCGTCCTGACTCCATTTTTGCCCATAGCCTCCAACTCAGCCCTGAGAGCCTCGTCGAATCCAACTGCGGCAAATTTCGAAGAACAGTAATCCACCAATTTGGGTACACCTACGTGTCCGGCGAGAGAGGCTATTGTCACCACGTGGCCATCGTTGGCACGCACCATTTCAGGAAGGAATGCCTTCGTCGTCTGAAAATAAGGCAAACATCACTATGATTATATCTGAAGCTTCTTGAATTGTGATAAGATTTAAGCCGATACCCAAAAGTGCGCCAGAATGTTGACGTCGAACGTCTTCTGAATGAGATGATCTGGAGTCTCCAAGAACGTCTTTCCTGACACCAAACCGGCATTGTTGATGAGTAGAGTTACCTTGAAAATGAAATCGAATCAATTAAACAGTTGGAATCGTAAAAGGTGCAGTTTCGTTTATCTTGCGTTACTGTTCGAGTTTCTCAACGTTTCCCGATCGAATTGCGTAAATGCAGTTATAGAATAAGATTTTGATACGTTTTTCTTTCAAATTTGGATCTAACGCGACCAGTTACACGAGCGCCACGTTGTTATATCACAGCGATGGAATTATTCCACGTGCACACTGTTCGATGCATATTGCAACACTTCTCATACATTGCTAACCAAATAAAGCATCGGCCGGACTCTGAAGGTTGATAATGTCCTTAGAAATAGCGTGCTTCTGCGTTTTTTTTTTTTTTACAAAATGTGTCAATAGCCACGCGATATATTTGTTCAAACTCATCGGTTATTTTTTTTTAATTTACTATGATGCAAAATTGTATGTCGATATGAATTTTTCGCAACTTTGAAGTACCTACTCGGAATGAAAATTATAATTATGCTATAAATATTATTAAGTCACGCGATATTTTGTGATATTACACATTCACATATGCAAGTATTTCATTCGCAATGAATTCATTTTTCACAAAAAAATATCATTGTAATTTGTTGAATTTCGAAAGAAAATTCAAAATAACTACGAGTAAGTAACTCATGATAACTTGATAAAAATATATCAAACATAGATCTTAATTGAATTTTCATATATAATATTTCAGCAAAAAATAATTGGTTTTACTTACAGGTCCACAATCTTCACGAACTGTTTTTGCTACGGCGTAGACCTCATTTCTGTCAGCTAAGTCTACAACGTAACTGTGACATCTTCCCCCTAAAGCGGCCACCAACTTGTGAGTTTCGTCTAACCCTGTAATTTATTTTTCAATAAATAAATAAACGTAATTTAAAACAATGACTCACTAAAATTACAATAGTTCTTAATATAATTTTTTTAAGGTCGTTTTTTAAGTCAATGAACCGTGTAGATTTAAATGAAGGACTTCGCATCCGTAAATACACTACTTGAAGTCCATTAAATGCAATTAAGATTGAAATTGTTCACATTTGCCTTGAGAAGTTAATAATTTCGTAGATTTCATGTTATTTGGATTGGTTTATATGTATGTACGTAAAAATATGTATGAAGATAGCGAAACGCACGAGGTCAATAATGTATGTGTTGTGTCGTTGCCGCATTCATTATAAGCCCTAAAAGCCCTTTACTGTGTTTTTAAAACAAGTTTCGTTTTTAGATCAACGTTGAGTAACGTGCTTTAAAAATCTATGTAGCATTCGTCTTTTTAGAATTTTCAACGTAATAACGAGTGTTCGAGAAAGTGCGCTCGGTACTAACTCGGTCAAGATCAATAAATGATTCTCAGCAATCGAAAGAATACATTGATTTTACTCAAACGTTATCCTTTTAAGGAAAAAAATATTTATTTAATAAATTCTCAATTATATTTCGATTTTGAATAGCAACAATACTAAGTGTTTTAAAATACACTTATTCACAATTCGACATTTCACACCATAGGCATCAAACTGATTCTGGCCCATAAATATATAAAATTCAAATAGTTGAACATTATTGCTATACACCATTCGAACATAATTATTGCGTAGTTTTATGCTACTATTTAGCCGTACTTTGGAAATATCCGTTTTTTTCCGAAACGAAAAAAAACTGGTACAGACAATAAAATAATCACGATCAAAATTATGAGCAGCTCCACACGAACTGATCGTTAAATAATGCAGAAAAAAGCCACTAATCAACGGTCTTTAGAATTCTTCAACATTGCAAAACGCTCCTTATTATCCAAAGTATGAAATTGCACAATTCGAAATTCTATGAATCTATCGGCAGTAATTATCGGCCGATCTTTGTCCGACAATCACGACACGTAGCTAGGATTATGAATGATGATTTTTTTCATGTGCATATTCGAGTGTGGTCATCGAAGTTCACAAAAGTGTTACTTGTCATGAAAGTGTGTCAGTGAGAACAATATGAAAAGATTTCCTGTGAAATCAATTGTGCTTATTTATTGGATAATATTACACAAATGTACTTATAGATATGTATAATAAAGTGTTTAATGATTTCGGTTTTTTTTGCGTCGATTTTATCGACAAGTTTTCAATCATTAAAAACCGGACATGATTGCTTTTGAATCAGAATTTCATATTCATTTGAGAAATTCAAATGTATCCGGGTTATATTGAAACACATCTTTGCTGCACCTACGCGAATTGCTCAAATTCACATTCACGCATATTAAATGAAATTGATTCGCACGTGAAATGATCGTTTGTCAAATTTATTCACCAAATAATTTTTACGTTCACCGCTACAAATTGTTTACAGCATTTTTACACATTTTCAACGATAAACACAAACAAAATGCTAGATTTAAGTAACGCTTTACGCTACCGATACGGTTCCGTACTCGCATCGTCCTTGGCTCAATTACTATCGACTTACTCTACTAGTAACGTAACTTTTGTATTTTCGTTGCAAAATCAATTCGTGTTCTATTTAAATAAAATATCTAAAAAGCAATCATTTTGCATCGAAGTCATTATAGATTTTCCGCTACAAGGTGAATGCCGAAAAATCAGACTCGCGATGCGTTTCGAAATTTCAAATTATTTTCGAATTAGCTCCAAGTGGCGTTTTTACATTTACCTACCTACGTTACGTTTGCAGAGCGCTAAAGCCGGATTTATTATGCTAAAATATTTTTTTGTCGTTACGTGTCAATCGTTGCACATTGACCTTTTTTGTGTGCAACATGATTGACGCGATGAAGAAAGCAAAGATGTAATTATCTATGTATTCATTGCAAAAATTCGATAATGAAAAGCACGTTCGAGTATGCTAAGCTTTCATTTGGTTAAAGAGAGTCGTGTGCGAAATGATTATGTAGTACCTGCGTATGTAATTTTCAATAAAATGTAATTAAATGTGGCGAAATTGGTACATAATTATGACAAAAATAATATATCTTTTCAATTACATTAAAATTATACGATAGATTAATAATTGATATACGTTGAAATGTTTAATTATTTAATACACGCATTTTGATTTTCAAATTGCACGAGGAAAATAACACATTTCGTTGTAACGGTTATTTTTATAATGAGGAAAAATCGTGCATATTTCACTATTCTGCAATATCCCTTAAAAGTGATGCTATGATGACAGATTTTTAACACTTGCCACAGACACATGTACTTTGTAATTGCAAAATTTTAACCGTGTTGTAATTTCGCGAATCAATGATACGAAAAACACGTCATTCGCGAAAAGTTTCGCAAAATAAAAAAGTCCATTTTTCTCAACGTACATTTTGACTAATTTCAGATAACACTGAATTATAAATTTCACAAAATGGAAAATTTTGACCTATCTTAACACAAAGCACGTAGAAAGCTCCATTCTTCTCAGACTAGATATGTCCGTCATTAAATCGAATTAAACGAACAATTCGCACAAACTATAGCTTTTCAAGCTAGATTAACTAGCCATACTAGTTATTGAGGTATTCTGCGGCACTTGCAGAAACAAAATTGCATTCTTGCAACGAGTCCGAGGGCGATGACGCTTCTTGTGCAACGATCTGCAAAAGCTGCATTCGACCCACAACCGACGATGACCTCTCGATTCGATGTTTTGTTACATGTATTCAAATTTTATGTGCTAAATTCAGTTTTTTCTTGTTCTTGTGTTTGGTTAAGCTTAATTCAATTACGAGCGAGTTGGGTAAGGTTGTAAATTTTATTATGGAATTTTGGTTTTTTGTTCAATTTTCCTGTATAATTATGAATTTCCCAGAACTAATCTCGTTTTATTTATATTTTAATTTGATTTGCATGTACGATCGGGTCTGAATGGAATGCTTTAAGATCTGTAGGAAAATGTATTCGAATTGAAAATAAATTCAAATATGTATATGTAGGTACGTTCATGAGTTTCGCTTGTACGATCGGTGCTTTCAAAGTGTGTCGCTAAAATTAAGCGTTTAAGCAAAAAACCTTTGACCTGTAAATGTACGACTTTCACGTGGAGAAGAAATAACTTTTTTATCCTCGATACGGTAGCGTTTAGAAATTTCCCTTTAAAAACGTCAAAAACGATACGAAAATGCACTGCATTCTTTCTATTTATTTCCTACTGAGAAAAGAAAGTCTTTCAAAAACTTTTCTTCGCGCAGCACAATGCATTATGCATCACGACATCGTTCATTCCATTATGCACATATTTATTTAAAACGAAAAAAACACTTAACAGTTTTTCAAATTTGAAGCTTGAGAAGTGCACATAAAATACATATTTCTTCTGAAAACAAGTGACGATTTGTATTCACAATCAGTTACTATTCAGCTTCAAAATAATTTTTGATGTTAATGAAAATTCCGTTTTATTTTCCGAAAGTCACTGATTTAGTTCAATGATTCAATATGAATATTTTTACATAAATTCATTTTCCATGGCTATTTTATTTCATTTAATTTTAAATTAATACAAGTACATACTCCATTTCAACATTAAAAAAAAATTAAATAATTTTGAACTATCGATAATTTTTAAAATCAGTTCAAGCACAATTTATTTGATGACCGGAAACGACATTTACTGTTCAAATTGACGTCAAATATTGTAAGAAATTATGCAAATCTTACAATAAAAATAAAATATGCATGATTATTATAACTCTAAATTTATGTATTCTGAGTCACATACATATTTTAGATGAGTTTCTTATATTCAAATTTTGATATATGTACATACGTATGAATTACTTGAAGATGGCAATAATTGTTGAAGTATTGAAAAAAATCAATGTGAATTTTCTTTCACATAAAAAAAATATATATACATTTTATTTTATTTTATTTTATTCGTTTTCACGATTAGGAAATGTAACACCTTACAAACAATAAAATCCCTGAAATCTCTGTTCATCAGAGCAAACGGAGACATCTTCATTCTCAATGCTACTGTTATAACATTTTAAAAAACCATCAATTTTACAAAACTAACCCGATCAACAAATCACCGAAGATCAGTCGAATCACAATAAAAATTCATTTCGCGTATACACAGCGAAGCACGTCTTTTCAACGAACCTTGTGCAATCATCTGAGTGATGATCCTCTGTCGGTTACCGCTTCTGGACTCGTAATCGCATAGCCATCGGCCTTGGATACGACTATTGTTATCTGTATTAAATTATAATATAAAGTTATAATGCACTCTCGATTTATTCAACAACGGTAGCCGTCGACGATGCGTGCTTTAATGCTAAGGTCCTATATTACTTTGTCGTCCCACAGAGAATGGACCGTAATGCAATGTCGTGTTATATTATAATATTCTGAGTGATTATCGATAATTCAGATTGATTCACTCGAGTCTTGATTATATTTTATTAAGGAAATTATTAAAATCGTATTCTGATTCGTTGAAAGAATCGCATGGATTTATATGTACGCGTTTAAGACAGCCTCGGAAATAATGATACGTCGAAATGTAAAATTTATCGTAATTATCTCAGAGAAGTTATTATGCTTGTATATATAATAGGAAAATGTACGTAATCACAAAACAAATTAATTGTAAATTGTTTCGTTAAAGCATTGTGAGATATCGCTTAATCAAAGGGGTTCTTTCAGTGCATTATTTCGTTCTAGGTACAGTTCTCATATTAGATTTTCACACAGTATGAACAGATTTCAAAATTTATTTCGTAATCAAGGTCGCTCGAATATTATGGCATATTACAAGTACATAGCACATATGTATATAATATGATTCACGAAAATGGCAATTTTTTTGAGCGGCTATGTTCGAAGGAGGCTAAGGTCTCGCGAGCTTTCACCTGTAAATCGTTTTAACTTTATCGCGATCGAATTAAGTGTCGGATTCCGCAATGTAATGCACAATTTCATTTTTTTGCCCAGACTCAAATCCTGTCATCAAATGTTCATCGTGTGCGACAATCATCTATTTATAAATCGACTATTTTTCCTGTTGAAATATTTTACAAAAAACAATCTTCAAATATGAGAAAAAGTAACTTATTCAAATGAAAACGATTCTGGGAATAATTTAATTGAAATAAAAAACTCTCAATGTCGATTTTGATAGAGCGGTTTTCCGACATCAACTATGCGGTTGCAAATCAATTGTGTTTGTATATGAGCTCATAACGAGTCAACTATACGACCGATTGTACAATATGATATACATTATGATAAACGATCGAAATATGTATTATATTAGATTTGCAACGAACAGGTTCATGGAAGTGAACCGAGGCGTACGAACCTTCCGTCATTCGAAGACGCAAGACTAGAATTTCACATTTTAGCGCAACGGTCAAGGTGAATATCGAATATTTTATACAGAATTATGCAACGTTGAATAGTCGTTCGCTAGATGGTATTCGATTTAATATGGACTCATATATTTTGATTAATTGTTAAAAAGATAAAAGAATACATAAGAGTGTTTATGTTTGTGTAATATGATGTTTGCAGTCGCGAAAAGATAATATTAATGCATTTTGTACAAGTGTTATCTGAAATGAGCATCGTTTTGCTCTCTCAAACGCTTATTTATTTTTTGCTGTCATGGTTAGTTCGCTTGAGAATAATTAATGTTTCTACATGTTAGTTAGTATTCATACAGAACGCCGAATTTCTCAATTTTACATGACATAAAATGTATACAAATTGTTAAATATTTACATACACTATGCGCTTTTACTGAAAGTTAAGTGATTCGAGAAATGGTTACGGTCGTAAGGCCGTGCGAGAATTTTTTAACCTTTTTATTAGGTACTTTGATAATAAAATATTTTATGTGGACCGAATAAAATCGATCAATTGAGAAAGTATGAACGAGAAAATTTACAGTTTGTTGAATTATATTTCACTGTAATTTGACTAAACTATAGCTTACTTGGACCCAAACGATATAGTTTGAATGTTCCGAGACGAATTCCTAGACTAGACAGATTTCGGCAAACATGAGCAAGAAAAAAGCCAGTTCGACAGTTATTTAATTTGTCTACGTCACAAACATATGAAAAAATAGTCGAAAAACTTATTTGGACAATCGAGAAGCGATCGCAAACGTCGCGACCAGAATTCTAAAAAGCGAAGATGAAATTCCAAGTGGTTACAGGACATGACGTCATTCTGTCACTGTCTTCTCATTTATGTGGTTTTTTCTAGTAACATTACCACTAATTTTGTCAAAAATAACTTACAATTAGAAAGTATCAGAACTTTGATTTGTTGCGAAAATTAAACGCAGGTAAGAACAAAGTAAATGGCCATAACAAATATCTTCAATTGAAAACATTTACTTACAAATCTTCGAATTTCATATTGACTATCAGGAATGTGTGGCTTATCGGCTTCTATCAGTTCTTTTCAAAGTATTAATACAGAATTGTATGCAGAATTTCGCAAAGATTCATAGAGCGGAACGTTTGGGAAATACGGGTAGAAAATCGCGCACGAGGAGAACTACGTTGTACTGCGATTGCGTTTGACTTTTTAGATTGTTGATTTCTAAGTTGTTGATTGTTGACAGATTGTTGCAGTTTTATGCAGTCTTTAATTTTTTTTTTATTGAAAAACAAATTCCTTGAGGATCTTTTGATTCAAATTATTCATTTCGATAATATGAAATTCATAATAGTAAATTTTAAAATATAAATAGGAATTCAATATAACTTTACAAGTACCATAACTCGTCTTGTACATTGCACATAAAGTATTTTTATAATGAAATAAATGTCAAGGGATTAAATCAAAGTAAGCGTTTCCAGTTGAGCTCTCCGTACTTGATGAATGCAAATTTCTTAATGCGTTTTAAAAGATATTTATTTATAATTCAGATGTTGGTAAAGATATGCTAACTAACATTTTGAAATGTACTCCCATATGTATTTAGACTCAATGCAATACTATGTCGTTCAAAGTTTGTTCATAGTTTAGTGATCTCTTAACACTTTGATCACACCGGTTTATGCCACATTTAACGGAAAAGTACTAATCGATGGCGCAAACGACCCATTCAGATCGAAATAAAATCTAGAACCATGTTTATATTAGTTCATTTAAATTCGAAAATTAAAAGTAATAAAACAGCGTACACAGAATGGAATTCAACTGGAAAAACTACACACAAACAACACGAAATATCAAATGATCTCTTGCGAATTCATTAATTTATAAATAGAAGCTACGAACAAATTATCTAACACTAATGAATTACGGCAAGAACAAGAACCGTGAATAAATAAATAGCAACATCAAACGATACAAAAACACGACAGAATCAAACGCAAATATGTACATAGAGCAATTACAATCGCAGCAGTACAACAATGGCACCCAGCAATCTATAATATAAATTTACTAAGCGTATTTGTACGTTTGTTTGTACGTTTGTTTGTACGTCTGCCCGGGATTTTGTATGGAAAATCTTCAAGCGTCAAATTCAGACGGTGCAAAACATATAACAAATAAACAAAACGGTGCACCTTTTGCACAGCATTTAATTTGAAACGAAACGAAAATACGGTAATTTGGATCTTACGGCCGATGCGATAAGATCTCCTTTCGTATCTTCTGGATATTTCGGAAAAAAATCTGTACATAAATGCCTTCATACAAATCTGACCCTTGACGCTAATTATCGATAGGTAGCATTTTTGAATATCAAGGTCACGCCGTCCGCTTTGTTTACATTTTCAAATATAATAATTAATTATTGAAAACAAATAGTTTTCGGCCATTTTGTTTTTTGTCGCGTCGCGGATCGGTTCGACCGGAAATTCGTTTCTGACCCTTCAATGACCGAACAATTAACACGTTTGGAACCGATATATTTTTAATATTTTTTTTTAATTATATTTAAATTTGAATTTATATTGATCATCTAAATTGTATGGTTTGTTTATAATAACCGAAATATTAATATGTATTATTTAGTTTTGCAGCTCAATTAACTAAATGCTGTTCCAGAAGTTTATTTCATTTTTACTTTTTGAGTTCATTTTAATTTTGTTTTTTATAATAATCAATTTTTCGAAAACAATTATTTTCGGACTTTTTTTATCGCGTCTATAAATATGTGAATTGAGCGGAAATTTGTTCATAAAAATTGGACAATATTTTAACATTAAACTAAAACCACCGGACACACGAAGAGACAATCTTTTACGGTTGAAACGAGTTTCGAAGATTTGCCACAGCTGTGTTATTATTGTCGGCGAAAATCGCTCGTGGCCGAAATTGCGCAACCGTAGTAACGCTAATTATCGGGCTCGTGCAAGATGTCATCATAATGGTCTTATGTGGATGTATGTCTTCGAATCTTGGAGTCGTCTTCGTTGTCAGTTTGCGTAGACTATGGTGCCGAGTTTACTGACCGTCAAAATCGAAACTGGAAAAACCGGTGATTTTCGGCTGACCCTTCCAGACTTTAAATATGGCGGGAAATTTCGCACTTCGCAACAGGATGTTTGAGATTATTGCTTTCTTTGTACGGTACGAAAATTATGCATGTGTCAGATTTAAATATGATCGAAATATATTTTTTTTCAATTGAATATCGAACAAATTTAATTAAATCGATACGGTAATCAATTGGAATATGTGTATCAACGAGTTTTTTTTCTTTCATGAAGGTTGAGTTGTGATTAATTAATCATAGGTTTGCGATTGATCAATCGATGGGCTTTTTCTAGGCGAACGTTTTTTCGTGACGTTCGGGCTCTAATGACGTTTTTGAGTACACACGTTGTGACATTTTCTTCGTGTAAAGGATGAGGTTAGAGTTGACACAATCCCACTGTAATTTGGCAAATATTGAGTAAAACCGGCCGTCCTTGCTCTCGCCTCAACGTCAAAATTACTGAATGCGAACCAACTGGATTCACATTGAATTTTTTAGCTTAAGGTTAACTCGGTGCGGATCGTTTTTAACAACGCTGAAAGTTATGGGAGCGGTTTTTTATTTATAGCACGAATACAGAATTTTTCGCAACTTGATATAATGAGTGTCCTTTAAATATCGGAGGTTTCAATTCACGTATCGTCGATGTCTCCGATATGAATTTATTTCAATCAGCGAAAACGATAAAGGAAATGGAATTCCTATGAACTGTTATGTTAAAATTTAAATTGCTTGTGAATATAAACATGTAATAAAAAATTACATAATCTAGATGGATTTGATTTAAATGTTGAATCTACAGATTAAAACAATGCGATTATTTTTGCATACAATAGAATATTGATTAGAATGACTAACGGATTACGATTTATGAAATTAGAAAATCGAATATCATTTCGAAAATAATTTCTTTAAATATTCAATTGTCATTGGATATATTATTTTCGTTTTAAAAGATTTATCTTTGTACGAATTTTCACAACAGATATTTGGCGAATACCAATTAATTACACTTCAATTCGAAGGTTTGCACGGCCATCACGAGATACATATTGACCCGATAATGTTTTACAAATGCATGGATTGTATCATAAATTAAAACGATCCTTGAATGGACCAAACAAGTGATACAGCAAGGTAACGACATCGATACACTCATATATTAATTGCACATATTGTTATCTACAATCAACTTAACACACCCTATCATAATTCGAAAAGTTCAAATCTTCACATTTAAAATGAAAAGATAAAATACACCGTACTAGATAAAGTCAAGATATCATTTGTAAGGGTATTAATATGCATATTTAATATAATTGAAATAATATTCAAGATTTTATTACGATATTATTCATCTATTCATAATTTACAAGTACCAGATCATTATTATTATTATGTCTTCAGCTAAGTCGAAATTCCATACTAAAGTACTCAAATGTGCAAGGTTAAAAACAGTTTAATTATTGCAAGAACATCATACATATCTAAGAAATCCTGATTTTTCAGGAGAGCAATTTAAGTTTGAAAGTAAAGTGAAATGTAATAAAAAATAAATTTCAAGCCATCTACTCAACTTTTTACAATTCAGTGAATATTTGTATATAAGACCTGATTTTTTTCTGATCAATAACATTCGATTATGACACCCTTAAAAATGAAATTGCCGAAATGTTTCATATTGCACAAATATCACTTCTTAATATTTCGAAATATGTTAAATATTGATATAAAAATTCTGAATATCTGTTAATCGTAAGATATACAATTCTTTCAGGGCATTCTAAAAACATCCATAACCAAATTTTGAGATGCGACGAAAGTTAGCCAAAATACCACACAAATCCATTCCAAATCTATGAAATATAACTCAGCTGCACTTATATGCAATAGACAAAAAACAAAACCAACTCACCTTCCTTATTGATATCCCACAGAACTACAGTGCACTGCAGCCTGGCCAACCTCATGGCCAACAGCCTGCCCAATCCTCCACCGCCCCCGGTGACGAGAGCCACTTGTCCCTTGAGATCCCTCAGAGGCCTCCCCGTGATCTGGAGGAAGATGGCCACGACGATGTGGCTGATGGAGGCGACGACGAACACGACCAGCTCGGCCAGCCCCTTCGCCCACGCCACTCCGCGGCTGTCCATCCTCGGGGCGGGCGGTTCGACGGAGTCAGGTGGTCTTTCAATTAACGAGGACGACGTCCATCGCCGAATGTGGGTCGACTTTGTGCAGAACCAGTCGTTCGGCTATTGCAACCGACCCGTTGCTAATATATCTGGCATTTCTCAACGCGGTGAACGGCGTATTCACTGTCACTATTTATTGAACTGCACGCGAACTGCCGTTGCACATTTCCCGACGCAGAAGACACTGAAATTGTGCGAATTTTTTTTTTAGATGCTATCGATTAATTGATAATTATTAGTGTAGATTTAAATCGATGTGATTGTGGAGGCGATTGGGTTCTAGTTTGATGTGAAATTGATGACATTATTATCTGATTTTCTTTTGTAAGAATGTTTTATTTTTGAGTAAAGTTGATAATTGGGGTTTTCCGTAGGGTCTGTTTTAGAGCAGTTCGTGGGAAAAGTAAAGTTCTATCGATATTTCAGTAATTAGTAAAGGTATTGAAAAAAATATCTTCATTAATATGTAAGCATGTAGTATATAAACTATACACATTTATTAGTACTTATTTAACTCGTGAGCTACACTTGTCCCAACTGACTTTATATCGAGAGTTTCAAGTTTTATTATTTTTTTTTTTTATCAATGATATTCGGATTAAAAACATTACATTTTTTTTAAATCTGAATGAGTATTTTTTTCAGCCGAAAAGAATATTATAAATGAAAATTGCTTATTTTAATATTTCATTTTCGTAAATTTCAAATGTATGATAATATACTTGTAACTTCAACTTAAACCTGAAGAAGGTCATACAATGTCATTTATATATATTTAAAATGTTATTAAATACATTAAATCCGCATTTCTGTTATTTTTTTGAACATAAAATATTGATTTTATAACATTAAGCATTTAGAGTGTTTATTCAGCTTATTCAAAATTACTATGTAAATGATTATTTTTTGTCACTTTTGAAAAACACTTATGAGTAATCGAATAATACAACTATAAACTTGAAAGCTTGTACTGTTTGCTTATTGTGCGTTAGGATAAGAAATAAGTTGTAATGTAAAAAATCATATTCATACTTATGAAAATTGTTCATAAACATCGAGTGTGGAATATTGACAAAATTCAACATTAATAAAATAAATGTTGTATAATAAAAATGTTCTGACAATATATCTTCAATTTTTGTGATTAGAATAAAATATTTGGAGATGTTTTTCAATGTCGACAAAGTTGTTAAAAACCGGCAGCTGAGCTTTCACGAATCTAAAACGTTTTTTGCAAATTAATCGATCAGGTCAAGGTTTGGACAAAATATATTACACCGAAAAACTACATGAAATTGTGCAACACCATGGCCCGGTTAATACGATAAATAATGAGTGAAAAAAATGCACTTTTGCAAACCAGTTTTCGGTATTGATTCTCTAGCATCTTATTGGTGTAATCGATTACGAATTCAAGGATTTTGGTGTATGTGAATTTATCATTTGTCACAAACACTGACAGTAATATTTTTTCGTGAGAATATCGCAAAATTTCTAGTCAGTTGAAGATGCGTTGAACTTGGCCTTTAACGTTGTAGCAGAAAAAATTGAATTTGCATATCAAACGACTGTTCACCATATCGAATGATAGCTTCCAATTTATTATGTAAAAGAAAAATATTTTTTTAAATTTAAATGATCACAAATTTATTTTCTTCAATTTGAACGATATCTAAAAACTACTCTTTATTTATTTTAGATTTTCAAATATATTTTTTAGTTAGACGAAATCACATTTATGATGAATTCTGACACAGCAGTGATACTTATTAAAAAAAACAAATTCGATGATCTGATGCATTCTGAATAAATGATAATCACGATTTACCATAATCACCATACAATGTTCAAAATATTTTTTATTCACACTTAACTTCAAATCATCTAACAGAGTTGAATTACCGGATGAACGTATATATGAAATCATACATCCAAGGATTTTTATAATTGAAAAACAAAATATGTACACGCCTAATTTATTGCGTATTTGAATTTGTACGTACAAAAAACGGTATACATTTGTAATTTTTCTATAAAACGAATATTTGAATAGGCGCTATATTTAAAATTGCCAACATTTTAGTTCGTATTTATTAATTGCCTAAAATGAGAAAAAGATTTTCGCGTTCAATTTTAAAGCGATTGAAAATTTGCGTAGCAATTACACTCAATAACTTTTTACTGTAATTAAATTGAATGATAGAATGCAATTTTGAATCCATCAAAAATCGATTAACTAATTTGATTCACGGAATGAAAAATTTTGAATAAAAAAATAAAGTGATTTGAGCTCGTCTAAAAGCACGAAATATGAATCAACTAATAAATAATAAATAAGGAAAGTATACAAGGCTTAAAATATTTTTATTTCAACTCAAATATATGTAAAACGAAATGTTTTATCAATCACACACAAAAACCGTCAAAACAGCATTCAGTTTTTTTTCAATTGCTCGCACAAGTGTCTCTCGCTCTCTCATTACGAAACGGTTCTGCGTTAGAAATATAAATTAACCGAGAGAAATCTCCAACATGCCAAAATTAATAATGCTCGGTTATGAAAACATCTAGAGAAGAAAATAAACCGACGAAGAAGCGTCTCGGAGACCGCAAAACGAAACCGAGAAGTCGTTGAAAACGTTTTCGAACGAAACCTTCTTCTTAGGCGCTTTCTCCGGTGGAAGAAAGGCGAAAATGACAAGAAAGAACCTCTCGATAGGCGAATACGTCAATCTTGAAGAACTTGGATCGATGACGTCGATGAACAATGAGACAAACGACTGGTGATTCTGAGATTCTGAAACCTGGCGGAAATCTCTGCCGAAGGTGCGATTTCCCTCGTAAGGAAAATTCGATCTAAGAAATGTGGTTTTATGATATTTGGAGTAGGTAAAAAATCCTTAATTTTTAAATGAATTGAAAAGAAAATTGTGAATATTTTATATTAATAGAACTTCTTATAAATTTTCGTCTATCCTTTTCTCGTAACTATTAGTCAATTACGTATTGATGATTTAAAAAAAATTAATGAAGGTTCTGACTATATTTTTCGTACATTGGACTTTGATATGTATGCTTCAATACAATTTATATTTTTATATCTGTGATTGAAGTTTTAATCTAAATTCGTATTTATTTACATGAAAAAATATATTTAAATCTTACATATTAAAAAAAATATATGTAGTAGGTACTAATATTCAATATTTGAACCATAAAATCTTTGAAATTAAAATAAAAAATAAATTCAGATTGAAAAAAAAATGAATATATATTCAACTTACATTTGCAATTAAGTCAGACGCCTACTCGTTATAATTACAATTAACAATGTATAAATCTTGTATTAAATCTCGTATTATTTATAAAACACCTTGATTTTATAATTATATTTAAATTAAATCAACTACGAAATATCTACACATAACGACTAAACAAAACGAGAACGAATCGAAGAGAACTAACGAACCAACTAGAATACCAAAGTCTACGTACTGCTATATGAATCCGACACGAAACGCACGTGAACTTGAACATTAGCGCACGAAGAAACGAAAACGAAAGTGGCTATTTACTTGCAATGTGCAGTTAGTTGGGTTGTGTTATATTTTAAAGGAAAGGAAAATAAAAACGAGCTCAATCTAAACTCGAGTGCGTGACGTTCTATAAAGAACGCATACGTGTTGGATGCGTTCGTTGCAATCTTCACTACCGGTTGCAAAATATTACAGTACGACGATAATTCATACGTTCGAAAGCAAACGTTCTTATCGATGGACAGTACGTATTATATTTTTTTCGTTTTCGTGATTTGCAAATGGTATGTTTTGATGTGTACCCGGAAATGTGTGCCATTGTAGTGCTTGGTTCGCTCGAAGCGATTATAGGACGTTCAGCCACAGTCTTCGTGTGGCACGTTCTTACGATAAAAATCGGCTCTAATTGTAAAAAAAAGTGATGATTGTTTGAGTTTAATTTAAAATGTTGTTGATGATTAACACCGTGATTCGAACGCATTTTAAATGAATTTATTTCACTGTTAGATTATTTTGATATCCAGAGTGCATCGAGTGCGTTATATCGAAATTACATTTGATACAATACAAGTTCTAACTATGAAAAAAAAGAGATAATGCTCAAAATACACAGACGAAACTGACTCATACGATTATGATGTGATAGTTACGTGATAATATGGAACAATTGACGATAATTAATATCGAATTCAATTTATTACTACTTCCATTCGATATTTCCGAAACGGTAAGTGGACTGGTTCGTGAGTATGTGCGAAATGCGTTTTCATTGTGAAACGTTTATATAAATATAATCGAAAATGAAGATTATGTAAATCCGTAAATAAGTTAAATCGCATGTCAATGTCACCGTATTCGTATGCAATTTAAAAAATTGTGCATTGTTACCTGTCACATTTCGTAATGCATAATGTAAACTAGTTTATTGCGAACGATTTTCGTCTAGTGTTTGCTTAGTAAAACTGTCGTGAAATTGCAGAATAATTTCTTAACGCTCGCTTCGCAACGTGTGCTTGAATATGTACTCGCACTGTTTTTTACATCGACCATCTTGTTGCATTGAAACTCGTTGTCATTTCAGCAATTCGACCGTAACCATTATATTGATTGCTGTAAAGCACTTAAACGAATGATTAAACGACGTCGATTCGAATTTAGCGAGCGGATTACAAATCGACAAAATCCATTACGCCGTTTTAATGGTTCGACAATAAGATCATTATTAAAATTGATGAGGTCGTTGCGAAAAATTTTGTGGATACTGTCATGAATCTGCTGAAATAATCCATATGAGAATATTCGAAAACTTTCATTTATGAACTCATTCCATGCTCGAAGGCTAAAGGAAAATCTGGTTTCGCGATGCACCGAGTGAAAATTTTGAATTTTGATTACTGATGAGTGAAACATATGTACCTACATATTTTATAGTCGCAATTTTAATAAGAGTATAAATTCATTTGTCAATGGGAAATGATGAATTGTGAATGTCTTCATAAATAATTCAGTACTGTGATTATTTTGTACCTTTGCCGAAATGAAACGCTCAGATTTTGAAAGAAAATTACACACATTTTCATCACAATTAATTTACGCGATTGAAATCTTTACCTAATTTAGACAATAGAAAAAAAATCATAAAAATAAATTTAATCTGAGGAAAATATAAATAGAACAAATTGCTCAATCGAATCACAGCAATTATACAAAAGATTCAATTGCAGCAACATAATTGATAATTTAGTGATCAAACCAAGGAAAAATTATCTATTTCAGGGAATTTATATTGTGACCATTACTTGAACAGAGATTATACGAATCAATACACTTTAAAAGAAAATCGAAGCGTTTAAAATGAAAGATATGAAGCAATCACCTTATCGAGTTGCTTTTTTTTGCTCTACAATTCAAATAGGAATAGTATGTGATTTTCATGAGATGAAGAATTATTGCCCCAGATAAGGGATGTATTTCAAGGAAGGATATTTATTATTTGTTTAATTAGAAATTATAGCTCTATTGTTTGCATCTAGAGTAAGAAATAAATAATTTCTAGATAGAATCTAGCTAGAAATGAAGTGTCCTAGTACTACATCCCTGCTCCAGATCTCTATTTGAAAGCAAAAGTATCAATCGATTTAAATATTTTCATTGAATTCGAATACTTTCGCACACATACATCTCATTATCTATCGATCAAAGATTAAAACAATAGCAAAAGAGATAAAACAACACAACAATCACACGAAATCAAACCATAGATAGGTACGTGACGCTCGAAGTACCGAAACGCATCGGTCGTCGCGCGGAAAACGAAAGTGACGATCGTCCGCTATTATCGAACGAAAGTGTCGAACGCAATCGGAACGACGACGACAGCGTTACAATTCAGTACGTACAATTGAATTTTCACCGGACGAAAGCGACAGAGATGGACCTTCGGGAAAAGTATCGTGAACGTCCGCGCCGCGCGAGAGACGAACGCTGACTGGCCGTTCGAATCTCGCGCCGTTCGCGCATCCCCTGCGCGTCGCGCTCTGCGCATGCGCCGACTCATCCCCCGTTTCCGCATAACCTCTAGACGCGGTTCGGACTTTGATTTCGGGGTTTTTTGTTTATATTTAAAGTGTGATTGTATGTCTAGTTATGTTTTATTATGCGAAATTGATGTTCTTACTGTTTTTGTAGGTCCTATGATGAAGATTTTTGCGGTTTGCGTTTGACAGTTCGAGGGGATTTTCGGGCGGGTCGTGTTTTGACAGTTGCGGTCCGGTGTTGCCGCGCGAAAAATAATGCGGGGTGGCGGTTTTAGTTTTGTGCAAGTTTTGTTTTTTCAGATGAGAGTTGTGATAGTTGATCTTTCTGGGACGCTAAATCCCTTTCATTTTATAAATATGAAAATAGTTACATTATTTTCCACTCGCATCATCAAGTAAACCTAATTAAATTCCAAATGTATTTAACGATATTTTTTCTCAAATATGATTTTCTAAAAGGGAGTCAAAGACGAAAAATAAATAGAATTATCTAATATCGTCATTATTCCTAACCTAATAGATGCTCTTTTTGAATGCATGTTAAAAAGTATAGCTTTTTGAGAATAAGAAATTGAGAATGAATACCATTTAAGTAAATCGATATAATTATAATGTTCTTTTGAGAGATTTTATTATTTCCATTATATAAGTGAATCATCTCAATACGATTTTGATCAATTGTCGAAATATTTTATTCCGAAATTAATATTATTTAACTTGAAGCTAAATATTATTTAAGTTTTCCAATTTTCATGATGAAAATGGCATTTTTTTCAAAATGGAAGAAAATTGCACACTGTCAATCGATTACAATTTATCTAGTAAGTATATGTATGAATAAAATGTTGTCTAGCATAATAAACTACCATCGAAAAAATACATATAATCTATTATTTTCATCATTTATTTTACTTTTTTTCGATTATGTGCAAATTCGATTTATTTGCAGAATCAAAAACGATAAGTATCGTGATCCAATTTTTTTTTGTGTGCAAAAATAAGCTTATTTGTAATGAAAAATCTTGCGAAAGAACGAGTGGTGATTATTGCCATACAAGTCATCTTATTAAAATAGTTTCAGTTTTTACAAGAAAGTCAATAAACGGGAAAATTGCACAAGCATTATTTCGTTCGAAGGCCGACATCGGCGATAGCAAATGAAGTTTTCTGTAGTTACAGTATGTACCAGAAACGATGCATCGTCTACAAAATAGGAATTGCATTCACATTTTTATACATAAAACATTCAATAAAAATAAATGCTTATAAAATAATCATTAAAAAATATTGAATTTATAATAACCAATTTATTTACACAAAATTCGGATTTTATTAAAACAAGATGTAATTTGCCAACTATTTCCGTTTATGAGTCGTTATTAAATACACAAATTCTTTATGCACACGAATACCCAAATCGATGTTTATTTATCATTTTATTTCTAATCGAAACCAACTAATCGTTCAATAAATAAGGAAGCTTACGAAATGCAGTGTTTTAATTACGGAAATGTGCAGTATAAATTATATCGAATAACGATGCATATTTCTAAACACAATGTGAAAATTTCAACATCTAGATCGAATATTAGATTTATGTGGAAACTACTAATCCACTTTACAAAAGAATTAAAATCGAACAGTGCACGAAAAAAATATACAATATAACCAACACAATTAACATTTTAATTTAGCATAATAAATTTTATGATTACTTTTTCTTTATTTTTGTATTTTTTTTTCCTTCGACTATCGCTACAATTGTACATAGACAATACTATTCATTTGTAATTGGATTAGATTAGTGATACTTTAATAAGAAGCAGAGATTTGGAGCTACCACCTTATGAAGATACTTCACTTCAGATCGAAGATTGATTATGAAGGAATGACAATGTGTTAACAATTTGACTGAGAATACTTTTGTCTCCATTATTATTGTTTTAATGATAGGGTTCATACAAGAGGACTTCTATCTAGAATCTCAATAGTGTCAAATTAGAAACTGATAAAACCTAAAAGCATTCCCTCTCATAATAATTAAAATGAATAGGATTGAATAACATAATGAAACATGCACAATAGAAAACCACCAAAATTCGAATAATCTAAAATCAACCGACTCAGAGCACATACGGATCGTCTCATCTCTCGACATTTTTTTTTCGATTTTCCTCGAAAATTTCCACAAATCACCAGACATTTCATACACTCCCATGTCGAATGCGATATTTGCACTAGCCTAGGCAACTTCAAATATCACCTATCGAAGAATTCGTTGCGGAATCGGTGGCCGTGACTGGTGATGGCGGTCCGTGCATATTTGCTCTTGCATTGTGAAAGCGACCGCGACGATAAACAAAAGATCTATGCCTCTTGAAGAATATCCCGTGGATCGTCGTAGATCGTAGATCTTGCCCTAGATGCGAGCTCCCTTCACCGACTTCTCATTGGACCGAATTCACGACGTTTTATTATACGAATTGTATAGGAAAATGTGGGACGTTATTTCGAACGGGTCGTTTTTACTGTACGGTTTACGACGCTCGAGTGAAATTTGCAGTCGCTTATTGATCTCGATTGTTTTTCGATTGTTAGGTCGATCAGGTGTTGTCGATTTTATTGATGTGAAATGTAATTGTTGAGTGATTTTTTTGGTAATTTCCTGTTTATTAATTGATATTTGATGGATTTAGCAGATAGCAGTTTTTGGAATGATACATTTTTCAATTTTCAGATAAAAGTTTATCATTATTTTTTTTCTATAGAATTAATAGGTATAATTAAAAGAAAAACTGATATCTAATGATTAAAATACCGGCCTTTAAATTAACATTTTTTAAAAACAATTTATATGTATAGAAACTTTGATATGTAGTTATTCGTTGTCGAACAACACTATCTTAAATTTGCCTAATCCTCTTCTTAATTTATCACCTTATTTAAAGATATATTCCAAATGATTTTTTTTTACTATTTTAAGGTATTTTACCTAAAATCAATCGTACGGAACATCGGCTAAAAATGTCATCGATATTTTTTTTTCAGATCGATGATATTTGACGAGCCGTAAAATCGAAGTTCTTCTCGAAATATCGTAGTTTTCGGTTAACGCTTTTGCGTCAGTTCAAATTTCATAAAAAAAAGATGTCAAAAGCAAACTTCACTTTCAGTCGAGTACGTACTTTATATGTGCTACATAAATTTACACCTGGACTCTAGAGTGGTGTAATGTTGTTCAAGTTCAACATTGGTCTATTGACATCCGTTACAACGTTACTATATTGTGGGCGATTGTTCGAAGGTCGTAATTTTGAGATTTAATCATGACTTTTCGAGTGTGGCAATTATTTATATTTTTTTCAGAATGATTTTAAAATGGTAAATACAAGTATGTTATCAAATCCTTGAAATTTGGAAGAGTGAACATATAGGAAAACTTAATGTTTCGAGTTCAAGATGAAAATTTTCATATTCGAAGAGAAACTACGTAAGCTGAATCGTCACAATTCCATGAAGCGTTTACTTTTTTTAGTAATATTAATCGATGATTTACTTAATGATAATTTGTGAAAAAAATATAATTATCAATTAATCATCATTAGTGTCTATAGATTTACGGTTAGAATTTTAACTCTAACAATAAGTAACAAATTGTAAATAATTTGAAAAATTTAGTAATCAAAATGCTTTAAAAATCGATATGAAACATATATTAAATAATATGTAATAAGGTTTATT
This sequence comes from Cheumatopsyche charites, assembly GCA_024721215.1. NCBI lineage: Eukaryota > Metazoa > Arthropoda > Insecta > Trichoptera > Hydropsychidae > Cheumatopsyche > Cheumatopsyche charites. The sequence goes on from CM045574.1 coordinate 7,770,190, forward strand.
TCTTATTTTACCAACAATTTCAAGTTCAGTAAGAATTCGATGGAGCTTTTCGTACAATATTTTGAAAACGCGACATCTGTGTGTGTAATTTATATTCTTATTGCATTTGTAGGAAAAACAATTTTCTTGCTGTTCAATGTTTGGTATTAGTTAGTAGATGACTCAAATTCGAAAATAAGATTTATTTTTTTGACTTGAATTTTCAGTTGATCGATGTTCTAGTCATTTAGATTGAAAGTAGAGTTTAACATAATGTTAAATAAGATAGTTTTTTTTTCACAAGTCTCCATTTGATTTGATATATTACCTGCATTTAGAGTTTCTTAATCGAGTTGCATTCAAATTATATAATGAATGCAAATTAAGCAATAGATTAAAGATTCACCCAATATGTCATTGTCGTATTTCATTCTCAAAACGATGTTTTCCACAAAACCGAAACATTTATTCACTCTCGATCGTCAATTAAAATTCATAATTTTGTAATGCGCGAAAAAAGTCCATAAAGCTGTCATAAATTCGCTGCATAGATTATGAAAATATTTTTACTGCTCAATTTCTGTTCAATAAATCAAAACAGCAAACGAAGCGATTGTAGAAAGCTGATATTTTGAGTTATTTTGAAAATTTCATATCACATAGAATATTCGAACATAAATTTGAATAATTTTACTATAATATTACAATCAAAGGCTTTACAAATTTTTCAACTAGTTGTAACTTATTCATATATTGAGATGAATAAAATAATGGAATAAAAATAAACATGAATAGTTTGTTTAAGAAAATTTCAAATTTGAGAACGCAAATTGAAAATATGAAGAAAAATTATTCATTCATTCGTTTATGTACCTTAAAAGGCAGCTTAAGTACACTTCGTATGATTTTTTTAGGTAAAATTTCACAATTATTTCATGTAAAAACCAGAGTCAACTAGACAAATACTCGAACATGTTTCTGCATCGATGAAGAGGATATCTAATGAGTGTTACGAAAACAAAGAAAGAACATTATGAAAACGATACCCCTTCATCAAAATAGGTAATTTTGTCAATGTTCAATGACATTAGAAGACGACAACCTCGCAGATAATTAACTTCTCCTCGAATTTTCAAAGCGACACTTGCGTAATTACTCGGATACATTACACTTTTTCGGCTGACCTTAATATAATACATTTTATACTATGGTATAGCATGTGGATTTCACGACACGAAAATACGTATATAAATTGCATAGCACGGTGAAAAAATTAATTATATGCATATTGTCGACGCTAAATTGCACAACTGCCCTCCATAAAATTCGTTTTGATATAATACATTTCGCCATGCGTAGGCACATTTCAATGACATTAATCTCGGTAATGTACTTGAATATTACGGCGATTATGTAAAAAGTTTTAATATCTTATTACGCATCATTAAAATCATCAATTCATTCATATCAAAGACGCTTAGGAAACGTACTACAAAGTTTCTCTCTCGGACGCGCGGAGGTTGGGTCAAATAGATAGATTTTTTAATATTTTCCAAACTTTCACGTGTTTCGAAGTAATAAATGACATTTTTAGAGACTTAAACTGTCACGTGTTGAGACTGCACGTGGAGCCAATAAAAAAAAGCTTCATTATTTGACATTTTATGTTATTACGACGATAGACGAAGCGAAAGAATTTAAAGGGCATTGAATTTGAATTTGAAATTTGTGCGTAATTTAATACGATAATAACTTTTACTTAATTTAACTAATTAATCAGTATGAAATAATAAGATTTTTCGAACTCAACTGATAAATATCCACGTTTACTTCTTTCGGCAATATTTTGCAATACAGAAAGCAGGGCAGAGACAAAAATATATCAAGACAAGTTTATTAATGATCCTTATGCGTTCACTTTCGATCCAGTTTAAGGACTCTTTAAATTCATTTTGAACAGGTTTCACCACCTTGTATAAAAAGTACATTTCGTTAATATAGAGTTAACATTCTTTTTCGTTCGTTAAAATACAATAATTAAAAAAAATAAAATAAATTGTTCAAATATTTTTTCATGATGACACAGTATAATAATGAAAAGTTAAAAAATGATAATAATAGTTACAAAACAAGTGCATTTAGAGTGTGCAACGTGCATTGCACGTTCTAGTATTGCAGTGTATAATTTGTGCATAAGGCCTCTGGAAAATGAGTAGTTTTGAATTACAAAGCTCATAGCGAATCGAGAACCATACAAATCTGACGAAATTTACTTTCAAATGGATTTTACTCATCGTCAGAGGAAATTTTCCTAGGCCAATAGAGATTTTGAAAAAAAAAACAATTATCGCTGAACGGTTTAAATGATTTTGCATAGAGAAACTTCATACAATTGAGAATACCCATTTCTCCGATTCTCAAGTGAAGTGAAGTAAGTACTTCTTCGCTTAGATCAGAGAAGAAAGTTGATTGCGGCTGTTCGACAGTGGGATCGAAAACGAAAGTAGTTTCTCAAACTACGAAGCTGCTTAAAACAATATCAAGAAAATTAAACCGATTAAATCAATTACTATATTTATTATAAACACACATTGTTATCTTAAAAATCAATTTGCACAAATATTTATTAGAAAAAGCATGACAGATTTGAAGATGATGTGCTTTGGTTGTGTTATGTATTTCACAATGGAAAATTCGCTTTTACGTTGTATTTTTGATTTCTTACATTTTCGATGATTTGAAATTCTCAGTCGAAATATTTAAAAACGAAAATCGATTGTGAAAACCGGAAAAAAAACAGTCGGTTTGAGAAACGCTCTGCGTCCGATTTTTCACTGGATCCGTTGGCTTCGCGAAATTGTTATTCTTGTTGTGATCTCGTTGCAGTTGGTCGTGTGCTCGAAACACGGTTCGTTTGAATAAATTAGAAAAATTGTGATTTTCAAATTGACTAATATCCATAAATAGTGTTTTTATTGATTTCGAATAAATTGTGGTGATTGTGTATTTTATTGAAAATCAGTTGATGGACTATTTGCCCTTTTGGAAAAGTGTTTCTGAAAAAAATAGTTATTACATACTTATTTCTATTTTTTATTCGTTATAAAAAAGTTAATATTGATATATAAATTAATAAAATAGTAATATTTTACCATAAACATTAACTGTCCATCGATGACACGAACGTGTGCAATTTATTAATAATTAACGATTAATAAGGAAATATTGAAGACAAATCGTGATTTAATTTGACTTTCTATATTTCTTCTCATGCACTCAAAATGATTATTATCGTCTAAAGCGAGTGCACATTTTGCTTTCTACATTTTCTATATTACATACACACTTTCATTGTGAACGTATCGCATATCATCCGTATCAAAACCCCAGTTTCATTTTTTCATAATCCAGAACCAACATTGTTTCCTAAAAGAAAGCGCATTTCAGACCAACGATACGCAATGGAGAAAACGCTGAACAAAGCAAAAGCCTGGAGGAACACGGAGAACGTCTTCGAGTTCCTTCGAGACCTGTTCATCTTCATCTGTCTATCCTCGTGGTACATGCTGGAGTCGATATGCCTGACCATCATCCCTAAGTCTTTGAGACCCCTCAAATCGCTGAAGGGTCAAGTGGCTTTGGTCACAGGAGGTGGAAGTGGACTCGGAAGACTTTTGGCTTTGAGATTAGCCAGATTGGGAAGCACCGTAGTCATCTGGGATATTAACAAAGAAGGTGATGAACCTGCGTATTTTACTTCCTAACCGTAAGGTTCTAAAACAATCGGTTGTTAATATTTATAGTCGTTTTGTGTCGTCTTTGCAATACGTGACCGCGTTAATCTACGGAAGACGTGTCGACTGTGTGTACTATGAGTTTGAATAAATAAAACGTTAAAGATTGCTTTACGATGCACTTTTCCTTTGTATGCTCATGTGTTGTAATACAAGTGTACATTAACTATTGTCAATATACCTATAAATCACTGGAGTATGTGGTTAGGGAATCAATCATTTTTCATAGCTGTATAAACTGTTTATTATAATCAATTAACACTTGAGAGAAATTTAACGCGATTCACTGTAAGTGATATATTACATATTGAAATGAAAATATTGCCTTTTTCATTTCGCACGACTTAATGTGACGAGTAAATAACATAAATCTGTTAATTTGATTCGATTGAATATTTTATTATAAAACTAATATACTTCTATATAAATGTTTCCGTTATTTAAAATTCAGTTTCAAATCTATTGATATGAAAATAAATTGTGGAGCAGGTCATCACCTTAACACTAGACCGGTCAAGTAAAGTTGGATTGGTTTACGTTTATGGTAAGTCGAATAACGCACCGTTAGTTTATTCCACAAGTACCGAAACATGTTTTAATATAGTATTTGAGCACATATGAATAATATATCAAATAGATCGAACTGTATTAAACATCCGTTCATCGACAACCATTTTATGTAAATTCTCCACATTAAGACGTGCCCAAATGTTTTGATACAAAGCAATAAAACGCGTACCGTGTATTATGCAATGTGCAATTAGAAAGTCAAGTTGCAGGACAAGCGAATCAGTTTTTTTCGTTTGCCAAATTACCGTCGATCTCGTTTTGCAACGAGAGTTCAACGAACCAGTCACTTTCTCAGGGCTTCATCTCGCATGGAGCAGATCCGAGAAGAAGTGAATAATTCGTGTCACAGACGAGGTGATAAAATAATTCTATCGAAATCGTATCGTTTAGATTAATTCGAATGATCGTGTCGGTTCGTATAAATGTATAGAAGTGTTTGTTCGTTGGCAGTCGGTGTAGGGTTTTCCGATTAGAAAACCAGATTAGTTAGAAATGCGGATATTCAAATTTTCTCTCGGTAGTGCATAAAATGTGTGTTGATGGTTCGAAAGTGTCGTTGAACTATTGTAATGTGTTATTCACTGAATAATTACTGATATAATTTGGCAACGTAAATATTTTGTTTGAATTCGCGAGTGCATGTGAATGAAAAGTTGTTTTATTGATGAAAAAATATTGACAGCGTCCGTCGTTTGAAAATTTTTATGAAATTTTCAGTGTTCAGTAGAAAATTCCTTTCTCTTTTCTTAATAATTTCATTTGATTTTTTTATCGTTCGTTGGTACTAATGGCGCAAAATACATGACGTCTCGCTACTAAATAAATTTTCACGATAAAATTTTTGTACCTATTGGTAAATTCACATTTATGCCTCTTTTTTTCATGAATTATTCATGTAAGACGTTAATTAATTGATTTGTTAAAAAAATATTTTTTTTGTAGATTATAAATTTGTTATTTTCCATCTAATATCTAATTGATGAAAACTTGTATCAATTTCGTTCAGAATGCGAACTTTTACTCTTTCAGCACTAAGGGAAATAATGTATAAAAATTTGTTTGAAAACTACTGGTTTCATAAGAAGCGAATTCATGTAACTTTTAACTGTTTTGTTATCCAAATATTTAGTTTTCTATAAACACGATTTTTTTCTATGCGGCTAGAAACTAGCATATTACAAAATATGGTAAATTTTCTTATACTATTAGACCATATCGTTCACGCGTGAAATACGTTCTTATATGCTGAATGACGATGCTTTTGTGTCAAATGAAATATGAGTCAAATTTTGACAGAACATTATTTTTCTTTTCAATATATGTATTTTTTCAATGACTGACTCGAGAGTGAAAATTAATCTTCATAATTGTAAATGTGTAGATATTGGCAATTTTTGTAAAATAATTCTAAGTATTAAAGAATCGTGATTTACGGAAAATAAAAGTGCGTGAAAATTTATTGCCATCACACACAATTTGAGGCCCTTACGAAATCAGTTTTTTCTCTCTCTCATTCTTTCGAATAGTGCGCAAATGAACAACTTTCTAAAAGGCCCAAAAGCAAACAGAAAACGAACAGTCACGAAGAAATCATCAATTAATGATATACCTGTGAATATAATCAGGAAGCTTGCTGAATAAATATACCTATCTAATATCTAATATTTAATATCTCACTGACTAAACGCATAAAATCAGATGCAAGATTATGTTCTATTTTACGATAGGTACAGTAAACTGCAAAGTATGATATGATAACATTTTATGAATGTTTTACAGGATTGGAACAAACAAGTAAATTGATAAAAGAAGAAGGATTTGAGGTACATCAATATGTTTGTGATGTATCTGATAGAACCGAAGTTTACAGTACAGCTAAAAGAGTCAAAATTGAGGTATGATGATGCTTTATGAATATTGAAATGTTATTAGACATTGTGTGTTAATTTACTAAATATTTTCATTTGAAGGTCGGAGATGTTGATCTGTTAATTAATAATGCTGGCACTGTATGTGGTAATACTTTGTTAGATTTACCAGATGTTAGCATTGAAAATACATACAAAGTGAACATTTTGGCGCATTATTGGGTAAACTAATCAAATAATCACAAATCGAAGCTTTGAAATTCACATAAAATAATGTTTTTTTTATTATCATTTCAGACAGTGAAAGCTTTTTTGCCAGAAATGTTAACAAAGCGGCAAGGACATATAGTGACTCTTGGTTCAGTAGCTGGTATGCTTGGAACATATCGTTGCACTGATTATAGTGCAACAAAAGCAGCAACAATAGCATTCCATGAAAGTCTTTTCTCAGAGCTGAGGGTAAATGAATCAACATTTTAATAACTCTTATATTAATCACTTGTAATCGAGAAATATTTTGCAGGCACAGGGACATGATTACATTCATTTAACTTTAGTTTGTCCATATTTTATTAACACGGGTATGTTTGCTGGAGTGACTCCATATTTACAACCGATGTTGGAACCTGAATATGTAGCTGATTCTATAATTACATCCGTAAGGAAAAATGAAGTTAACTGTGTGTTGCCTGATAGTATTAGAATTCTATTGCCCCTTAAATGGTAAGCTTGAAAATCACAATATAATAGTCTTTACTAAAAAAAAAACATTAATTTTATATAAATCGAAAATTTTAGTTTATTACCTGCTAAAGTTTGCTGGGAATTGATGCATCGAGTGATTAAAGGACCCCAAGTGATGATGGAATTTAAAGGAAGGCCTAAAGTTGCAGCTGGTTGAAAATTTTCACACTATGTGTGAATACAAGTGTACTGCCGAGAATTTAAATATAATTTTTCAAGTTGTTTTATTACCAATTAATTATTTTTTTTAATTAAGCTTTTAAAATACCATTACGATTACTGATGCCACTAAATGTAATGTTATTACTATACAATATCTTGTAAATAATATTCTAAGGTTATAATAAATAATAAAAAAAAGTAGTTAAGTATCATTTAAATATATTCCATACAACAAAATTCAAAAAAATCATACACTTCCATAAAATAAAACACAAAAAAGCTGCATTTTTCGAAATCGATGCCATTAAAAATATCTTTAATAGATAATTTAAATAAAGGAATGGATATAAACAGTCAATATAAACGTATAATTTAAAGACATATTTATAATAAAAAATTGATAACAAACATAAAAGTGTTTGGAATTGAATGTTTAAAAAAAGACTAGAAACTTTTAACATAAAATGAGAGATTTATGACTTAAATATTGATTATGTTTCATGGTGAACAAAATACCAAACATATTTATGTACAAAATGAAAAATATCAACAAACATGATGTAGGCATATTTTAAAATAAATCATAGAAGTAATCTAAACCTTGACCTAATTCCCATATGGCAATTCCAGTACCAAGTTCAACAGCCAAATCAATTCTTCTTTGAATAGAATAAAGTGTTGGATAGAATACGATTTTTCTACCTTTTGTGCTCCTGAAAAAATAATAAGGAATATTAAAAAAAAAAAAATGGGAATATATTAAAATAAAATGGAAAATGTACTTTATATCAATAAAATGTTCTACGCTTTTATCATCATACTTCATAACACCTTTCGAATTTTTCAAAAATTCTATATATTCATGTCCAACAATTGGACCACCTCCTTCAGGAGAATAGGCATTGCCATAAAAATTAAGTCCTAAAAATATTTTTGCACGTTTTTCTTTATCATCATCATCTGGTGCTAAATTAAGAATACACTGTTTAATCCATTCAAATGGTGCATTTGGCCCTAAAAAATATAATAAAATATTGTATGTATAATTTTGGGTACATTTTTTTTAACATAAGTATGAAATCAAATATGTACCGGGTCTTTGAGGGTTTGAAAAATCATAAGTCATTAAAGAAAAAGCAGTCACATAAGGGTATAATGAAGTGAATTGTTGAATTATATCATCATCGTTAGGTTGACCTCTCGATGGAGGAAGTACCACTATAAAATCGAGCATGGATTCTGCCAAAGACAAACCTTAAATGGAAAATGAAATACGGAATAAAAATTAAAAGATCAAAAAAAATATATTACATTTTTTTTAATTAATGCTTACCTAAAAATTTCAACAAACTAACAATCAAATCATTTTTAAGACCCCCAGGCAGTTGTGATAAAAGTTCAACGACCACTCCGTCGAATCTCCATTGCTTGCATAGCTTCCTGAAGGCTTTGGCTAATGCAATTTTTTCTTCTTTAGGACCGTTGAGTATCTGCGCGAAATCGTTCGGACTCCACCCTTCGAACAGAACTCGCGGGACAACTACAATTGGCAAAATTAAAATTGTGCAAAAGAAGAAAATGACACATATTTTACAAAATTAAACAAATACAGACTTTTCAACTTGATAGAGACACCGCTTTGCTTGACGGTTTTCACCCAAGCATGATCGACATCATGAAGACCGGTGAATTCGAATTCTTCCTTTCTGATTCTTTTAATTTGCAGCCACACGGGTGAAATGTATGAAAACTTGGGTGCCCAAAGCTTGGCTACATCGTAACCATGATTGTTCCACTGTAAATATTCAATTATAAAATCAGAAAACAACCGAGTAATTTATAATGTAAGTAAAGGTAACAATTTAGTCCAAGCTCAAAATTTGGATATTAGGGAAACGAGTCTGGAAAAAATTATATTAGTTTATTAGCAATAATTGAATGAGCGTCAGAATTGAATAAGTTAATGCGAGCGAATAAAATAATTATTATTAATTAAGAAAGCCATTCGTTTAATCTCACCGGTGTAACGTAGCCGAGCAGAGTTCCGTTGAAGTACCTGCGCCCCGTGTCTTCGTGGTACGCGTTGTAATTGGTGATGATCTCGTGAGGAGTAGGATTCGAGCGGAGCAGCTGGCGCTCGGTGACCGAGAGTCGATGGGGGCCCTGCAGGCTCGCCAAAGGGGGCGGGGGCGTAGTCGTCGCCTTGGGCTTAGCCTTCTTGTTAGACGGGGGCGAAAGCGTGCTCTCGACGATGGCGCACGCCCACACGAACCCCACTGCTATTTTCAGCGCTATCTTCATTTCGCCGTATACGCCGGCTGGAGTTTGACAGTTGACACTGACAGCTTCGGTTTGTTTATCTCGGACGTTTTGGTCTCAAGAAAACGAATGTCAATCATAGTCTTTTTTTTTTATAAATTTTAAAATTTGCATTTTATTATTTTTTTCCATGTATTGTAGATTTTGACTAATCTTATAAATATAAGAAAAATAAAATTATAATTTTTTAATGTTTATATCTTATCACTTTTTCTAAATTTTAAGAAAAGTGAAAAATAATGTCGATTCGAATTATTCTGAAATTTGAATATATTCAAAATACTTATTGTTAAAGACATTCTATTTCAGTTGAAATGAATCATCCGAAAATATAACTGATAATTTCAAAATCACTTACTTTTTTGAAATGTCGAGTTATTATGTATTTATTTATTTATTGCAATTTCAAGCTTTTTAAGTTGATATTATGTAGGTATCGAAAAATTGTGATTCACATTCAATAGGTAAATAATTTTCACATACATGTATCTAGCAGTGAGTTGATTATAATTGATAATTAAAATACAGGTTCTGAAAGAATTTTACGTAAATTTTCATAATAGAATGATGAAGAAATGTTTCGATTAATGATAAATTAATTAAAATATATGTAAATAATCAAATAAACAGAAGCGCAAACACTTTATAAGTTAACAAAATTTAATTTCAAAATGATAACTAGAAAACATAGCATATCTCCTTTTTTTTCATTTTGATAAAATGTATTTAATTAATGTTTTTTCCCAGTCTTATTCACTATACCATCTAGATTCATGTTTTAATTTAATATGAATTTATTGAAAAGAGAGATAAAGAACCAATTCTAATCCCTATTTCATCATTGTAAATATATAAGACACATCGATAAATTTTTTAAATATATTTCATACAATTGAATATATCTTCAAAAACGCAAAATATGCTCTTTATTTATATATTTTTTATTTAAATTAAATTGAATTTATCATTATTGACCCATTATATATAAACGCATACATCTTTAACAAGACACACATATGAGACACCGGAGAAAGAAGAAAGTCCGCTTATAATTCTTGCAGACGAGTCAGTCAGTTAGTCAGTACACTTCAGTACCGGTCCGAGTTCGCTATGGCTGCGAGCAGGCTTCCCCTTTCCGGAATCTTGTTTTGCTTATCTTTCGTAGTTTCTGGTATTATTTAGACACGTTTTCGTTTTTGAATTTTGAAAATCGACCACCGGAGTTAGTTCGCGCCAGTGGAGCTTTCGAACGATAACGATCCTTGGTGTTTTTCTGAGATGAAACTTTCACCAATTTCTCGACGAAAGATCTAGTTTATCCACTGCTATATTAAAATTATCTGCGGCACCGATATCAAAAGGAGATCAGTTCGAGACAACTGTAAAAGGGTTTAGTTGAATCGTCGACGATGTGTATTTTCCTATTCGTTTCAGCATTGAAACATTGTGCGAATTTAACTGTAAAGTGAGACTTTATTACGTTAGCTTATATTATAATAATCGAAAAAATAATTCGAGCTCAATTGTTATAAAATCGGAAGACGTGCAAATTACGCAATTGAAAATCGAACGATTTCAATTGAAGATTCTTCGACGAAAACGGCGGTGCTCTCGTGCTTGTGAAATCTAATTACACTGATTACATTACATTTTTGTCGTTATGTAACGAAGAAATTATATTGTACAGGAAATGCGATTTGTACATTGTCACATACGTGTAGTAAGAAAACGGTTACAATTATTTGTCCATTATTACATGCGATCTTCGTGGAGGATCTCTCGTAACATGTTGTTTTTAATTTATCGAAAGCTTTCCCAAACACGGCAGAACTAGTATTGCATACTTTCCAGACTTACATTTTTCCTTTTTTATAACGTAGATTTTCTATCTCGAGCAGGTATCCAATGTAGTAATATAACCAAGAGGAGTTTGCGAAACACTGTGAAATGCTTGGAGGATGGAAGATTCTATAGGTAAACAAACTTCTAACTGTAAACATTCGATCGAAATTTCACACTTTCTTTAAGCGAATAAGGAAATAGACAATTTAAATAATACTTTTTTTGTAGAAATCCAAATAGGCTTCCTCAAAAAGTTTGGACGAACAACGAATGTGCCAAATATTATTTGTGTTTGGACGGGGAGGTTTTCGAATTCAAATGCTCCGTAGGACTTCTGTTTGATGTCAATAGACAAATTTGTGATTTCAAGAGCAACGTCGAAAATTGCGATATAACTGCTGGTGAGTAAATCTAATAACCCTATAACTTAATTATGAAAATTAAAATAGAATTGTCGTGAACTAATTTCACAAATTACACACGCATACACTCGTTGACCTTATTCGATTCGTGAAAAAGAAAGTTTGTCGCCGTTCCAGCACTCGATTGTAAAAATGAATCGCTATTGTCTCTTATGGGAGAAATTTTGAAATTGTACCTTTCGCGGTCATTCGCGTCGTTAAAAATTAATTAAATTTCAACGAACGCAAAACAGATGCGAAAATCACTATCTCATCATGTTTTATTGTTTTATTTAAAATCAGAACCGAAAATTCCTAAGCCATTGTTGCACGAGGCCAATTGTCCAGATCCATCGCAGCTCGGTTGTGGAGATGGAACTTGTTTGCCGAACGAATATTTTTGTGATGGATCGGTGGATTGTCCAGATTCATCAGATGAAGTGAGAAATTTATGATTAAAAACTGATTATAAATGATATTTAGATGATTTTAATTCGATCTTATTGAATAGGGTTGGTGTGATGCGAATCATGACCCAAATGCAGCTGAAGCATGCGATCCGCGAACTTGTGTTCTACCAGATTGCTTTTGTTCAAAAGACGGAACGTTAATACCAGGTGGATTGGAGAAAAATCAGGTGAACTTTTCATAATGCGAAATTATTATTTGTTCTAGATCACTTAAGAATTTATACAGGTAAATCTTACTTTTTTTGAGATCGCTATCTCATAAAACGTATTTTCTTAAGGAAAACTGTTTGTAAAACTATATCAAATTCAAATAATTACATTAAATATAAATTTCAAGTCATCGATTGAATTATTTGCTCTCGTTTGAAATTTTAAAAGAAATCGAAGAAATATTCTGTATTTTAAGACAATCTGAATTCTGAAATTACCGAATTTTGAGATACTATCGTTCTTGTAATTGATTGTAAATTGTAATCGTAAGAGCGATCCTATATAATTAGAAATTTTCTCACGAATACTTGTTGTGTAACTTATTATGAATTGTTAATAGGTTCCGCAAATGATAACTCTAACTTTCGACGATGCTATCAATTTTGAAAATTGGGATTTGTATACAAAATATTTATTTACCCCTGAAAGAAAAAATCCTAATGGATGCCAAATAAAAGCTACGTTTTATGTATCACATCAATATACAAATTATATGCAAGTTCAGAAGATGTGGAACGATGGGCATGAAATAGCAGTTCATTCGATTACGTTAGATAATTTTCATTGTATTAGAATAAAATATAATTATGTACACCTATTACGAATTTTGACGACTCTTTCAGGCACAGAGGTCCCGAAGAATGGTGGTCCAAAAATGCTACCATAGAAGATTGGTTTGATGAAATGGTTGGGATGGCAAATATTGTGAACCGATTTGGAAATGTTCGCATGGAGGATTTAAGGTAGATTTAATTGAATATATGAAATAAATAAAGTTAATTGGATTCAACTTCAATATTTATGTTTCAGGGGAATGAGGGTTCCATTCTTACGAGTTGGTTGGAATAGACAATTTCTGATGATGAAAGAATTTGGATTCGTCTATGATTCATCAATGGTAGCACCATTTTCAAATCCTCCACTGTGGCCATATACTTTGGATCACAAAATGCCACACAGTTGCACGGGTATGTATATACTAAATGTTTAAAATGCTCATCGGAAAAAAAAAACTGGTAGAAATAATTGGACTTTCGTTAATAAGGTAATAATCAAAATTGTCCATCGAGGAGCTATCCAGGAATATGGGAAATGGTGATGAATCAGTTGACTGTGAGTGAATACACTTGTGCTATGGTGGATTCTTGTCCTCCACACTTAAGCGGAGAAGAAGTTTATAGAATGCTCGTAGCCAATTTCAAAAGGCACTATTTGAGCAATCGAGCTCCATTGGGTTTATATTTTCATACAACTTGGTTTAAAAAGCCTGAGTACATGAACGCATTCAGGGTATAAAATTTAAATTCTAACAAAATAGAAAATCAAATACATATTTACCTATATCTCGTACTATTTATAATTTCAGAAATTCTTAGATGAAATGCTCAAACTACCAGACGTTTATTTTGTCACAAATTATCAGGCAATTCAATGGATGCGTCATCCCACTCCAAGTAATCAACTTAGTCAATTTGAACCTTGGCAATGTCATAAAAATAAATTGGAACCATCAGAAATAGCTTGTAACTTGCCAAGAACATGTAAACTTCATTCAAGAGTTTTGCAACAAGATAGATATCTAACTACATGTAATGAATGTCCTCCTCAATATCCATGGATAAGAAATGAGTTTGGATTAGACTGAAATGAAATCTGTAATGATTCGTTTGTTTTTGATAAAATATATAGATTTATGCAATTAAGATAAGTACCTTTTGTGAGTGATATAGAAAATTCTAATTTGTAAAGATGTAAATATAAAACCTTAGCGATTCGTTTTCTTAGGTTAATTTAAAAGTAGTTATAATGCAAAAAAAAATCAATTCAGTAGAAAATATGGTTTGACATATTTTTTTTTTAACTTTGATCAATATTAAATTGTGAGATGAGGTTGTGGAATAGTGTAAATAAAAAAGTAGAAACAATAATGTGCAATATATGAGTTAAGGATCACAAATAAAATAAGTTGATATTTGAATTTTAATATATTTAAGAATTAAATATGGAAAAAATGAATAATGGGCATTTTTGATACAAACGTGCCTGAAGAATAAGTGGAAATTTTTATGTACTTTACATAATTTGTGTTTAGAAAAATATATTTATGAAATAAAACATAAAAAAACATTTTTTTTTTGTGAGAATGACACAAGTACATATTTACATTTATTTGAAGAAAATGAAATTAAGTATCTTGGGCAATGAAAGGATTTTGTATAGCTTCCATTCCATCTACAGGACATATTAATACGACAGAGGTACCACGGCAAACAACTAGTCCGAGAGGCCGAGTATCTTCGACTAGTTTGTAGGGATCATCTGGATCTGAAATAAAAAGTTGAATATTTGTTTATAGATTTCTTATTGTATTCTAAATTATCTGAAATCTTAAACATACCTCTTAAGAATTCTGTTGTGTCATCTAAAACTAAATTTAAAAGAGGGTCATATCCCTTTAAAATGCCCGCTGCTTCGCGACCACCGGCAAACTTAACTCTTATATTTTTTTCGAGATATTTGCTAAGATCTAAAATAGATTCCTTCTTTCTCTTCTCTTTAACTTCGCCTTGATTGGAACCCTAGAAATGAAAGAAAATAATCAAATATAAACCTTATAATATCGAAATCGTCTCACACGTTTTCCAAATATCTATTGACTAACAATAAGAAATCATATAACCTCAAAATATTAAAACGCACTTTTATTAGGAAACAATAATTTTAAATAAGAAACTAATTAGTAATTAACTTTTATAGTGAAATTGAATCGAAGTTTGTGAAAACCAAGCGAGAGTAATAGTAAATTGAGGAAAAAAGAGCAAAAACAAATTGAGTTATCAAAGGATGTTTATGATGAATATTAGGGAATATAAGTTGAAATATGATGAAACTTTTGAATTTTACCTTTGGACGATCTCCTTCTCTAGCGCTCATGATGAATTAAGTTTCAGGAAGTTATTTATCAAAAAATTGAATAATAGAACAACTAGCCGGTTGTCATTAGCGTAGAATGCACGCGCGCGCGTCGTTCTTGGCCTATAACCCCATATTGGTGACAATGACGAGTGATGTTATTATTTTCTGGTTGAATTTTGTACAATTTTATCAGTATTTTATTTGATAAATCTTAAGTAGAATTCAAAAGAGAACATAGTTTTGCGTTCAGGATAAATTGAATTCGATGTGTGAATGCGTGTACTAGCTGACTTTCGATCGCTTTAAGACCAATTTGTATACGACTGTCAATTTGACGTTTTTATTTGACGTGCAAGTTTATTTCCAATCTCTGGTTATTAATGTATGTTAAGGCTTTTTTCAAAGTTATTCTACAAAACCATTGCATATAGGATTCAATATACATAAAAACATTGGTAAGTAACTTTTTTACCTTTATGAATACTTTGAATGATTATTTGCTTGTTGTCATTCGATCACTTTAAGTAATTGATGAATTTTGAAGATGTTTATCAATTTGTATAGAAAATAGAGAGTGAATAGTGAATATGCGAAGCTAATGCGCTCTTCCGTGAGCTACATGCTGTCAGCGGGCGGTGGTGAAGCTGCGGTCGCTCGACCCGACTGGTCTCAGGGAGCTCAGCACCATGGAGCCCTACTCTTACTTGTTCGAGGATTAGGAAACCCTCTAAAACCGTTCCACCGATTGTGGGAACGGATTCAACGAGTTAACAATCTTCGAATCACTGGTATATTTTGTTTTATTATCTGTGACCTATATTATTTGCTATTTCAAAATTTTACCTTTCAATTGTTAATTAGTAACGAGTATTTGTAATAGCTTTTAAATTTTATAGGAAACTAGTTGAACTATAATTACTTAAACCGATGATATAAAATATCTAAAATAAAACTTTTTATTACAGATTCAACTGGCAGAGTTAGAGAGATTTGGGTTAGATATGTGCGTGAACATCCCGTTGAAAATAACGATTGGGGAGATTTTCAAACTCATAGGTATATATTGGTGTGATTTGTCATTATATTATTTACATATTCTATCATCATTTTGGAAAAATATATATAATATATTATTTTCCATAGGCGGCTTCTCGGACTCATCACATTAGGAAAATATAATAATCAAATTGAATTGAATGAAATATGTAGAGTTCATGAATCATTGAAAGTGAAGTATTCTAATACATTATTTGATTCGAGAGCATTCTTTTTTGGACCTGGAAAACCTCACCGAGAAGGTAGTCCAGTTGGTGAAGTGCCAGATATATTTGAAGAAGAAAAAGCACACAGCGAACAAAGTTTATCATTACCACATAGTGATGGGTAAGTTAAATGTTTTCAATTAAAATTTTGATTAATTTATCTTGTAATATTTGTGAGTTTATTGCAGATCTATATCTCTGCCGTGTGATATTTCTGGAAGTCTTTCATCCAATGATAGTTTACCAAGAGCTCCTTCATCAGAACCACCTTCTCTTCAAGAAGAGCAAAACTACACTACTCCGTCCAATTTCAAAACAAGAGTGGTTTTTTATAATGAATCTGATCCTTGTGCAGATCTTGAACAGCATTTGGCTGAATTTATAAATTGCTTATTTTGGATATTAGAATCGAAAAGATTGGAAAGATCAAGAGAAAAATTAGATAAAGTTTCTTTGATGTTAGCTCCTTTCGAGAAAAAAGATATCATTGGTCCGTATATAATTTAATGTTCTACGTCTGATCTTTTTCAAAAATTTGCCATATGAAAATTACTTATTTCAAAAACAGGTCTGGATATGGAATCACGTAATAATAAAAAAAGAAGCATGGGTCGAATAACAAAACATTTAGCCGATTTAACGTTACAAGCAGGCATGGTGCATGAATGTTTGAGTTTGTATCATTCTGCAGCAGAAACCTTAAAATCTGTTAATGATTGGCTATGGTTAGGGGCATCATATGAAGGTTTAATTACATTTTTACTGAACTTATTGTTAAAAATAAATAATATTTAACAAACTTATTTTTTTAGGACTCTGTGCGGCATCAGCTATTTTGTTGTATCCTAATTTGAGAAATTTAATCCCTTTGCAAAGAAATGCTAGTCTTCAAGAGGGTTCTCCCAATAAAGGCCATACTTTTATTAGTTCTCAGAGTGACTTATTAGGCAGACAAAATATCTTATATTCCACTGCCAAGTCTGCAACTGCATCTAGTCCTGTAAGTGTTCACAGCGATCAGACACCTCCATCATCATCGGATAGTATCGATACATCATCTAAACTCTCATTAAGTGATAATGCAGAAAGTGATTCTTTAGCATCTTCGAGTGATGTTGATTCTCACAGTCACAAGCATCAGATTTCTTCAGAGCTTAGTAAAAATACTCATGCCCAAAACCAATTCTTGCTATCTGGAGAAGAAATAGCTAAAAAATATAGAGATGCTATTTTGTATTATAGTAATTATAAAAATGCAGGAATTATAGAGACTGAAGCGATCTTCAAGGCAGCTCGCATTAGTGTTGAACAAAATAATAGCTTACAAGCAGCGAGTTTTCTTCAAAATATTATTCTCATAAATTTGACATTGACAGAACAAGAAAAAATTCAAAGATTTGACACACTTTCGGAAATGTATCAAGAAATAGGTATGTAGATATAAAAATATATTTTTATTTTCTTGAAATTATATTAATAATAATAATTTTTTTTTAGGGTTTTTGCGAAAAGCTGCTTTTTGTCAAAGACTCGCTGCTACTCGCCAAGTAAGTCCTAATAACCCTAGTCCAGATTGGCAACGGTGTTATTTCCTCATGCTACACAGTTTTCCTGGACACAAATTGAGTCTTGATCCAAACCAAGTAGTTCAACATAAAATCGGTTTGTGATTGAATTATTATAAAACAATTTATGTTCATTTTCACAAATTTATCAATTTTGTTGAAATAATTCAGGTTGGCCAGCGCTTCAAATTCAACTATTACAAGAATTAGTAGTAGCTGCTCGTAGAATGGGTCATTCGGCTTTAGCTACTAGACATATGACATTCTTATTGCAAACTATGTGGCCTCATCTTTCAGCACAAGAGAGAGGAGATTTAGCTAAACAATTACAGGTTGAAATATTAACATGATTGACATAAGCATAATATCATTTGTTTACAAAACATATTTAAATTGTAGGCTTTATCAGCTCAATGCGAAGGAGGTCCAGTACCATTAGTGCTGGAAACAGGAGAAGTTATTCCACCTGCCAATTTATGTCATATTCCTACTTGCAGCCGATTTATTCCCAGACCACCAGCAGCTACTAGAGCTCCAAGATTAATACATATCCCTCCAGTTGTTCAGGGACCATTTCTTTTTACTCCAATTCATTTTGGCAGTCTTGACAGAAAACCTAAAAAACCATCAGGGAAAATGGGTAGGTTTCAAGGACAGAAAATTATTTTTATTAATAAAGTTTTTATAATTCTAATTCGATTTCAGATTATCTTTGGGTTGAAAATGATGTATGTGAAGTGCAATTAAAGTTAACCAATCCTTTACCATTTGAATTAAAAGTTTCTAATATGCGATTGCTGACAACAGGTATAGTTTTCGAATCTATACCGGAAACAGTTATTTTACAGCCAGATGTCGCTACAATGGTCACATTACTTGGTACCCCAAAAGAATGCGGACAATTAGAAATACAGGGCTATTCAACTCACACTCTAGGTGTAAAATCAAATTGCCGATTAAAGCATATGCCAGAATCAATGAAATTTCATCACGTTTATACAGTGGATGTTATTCCGAGTTTACCCATAATCAGCGTAGAAACAAATTTACCTCCATCTCCGACTTTCAGTAATCTTCCTAATTATGAAAACGTTGTGGCATCTGGTAGTGTATCGCTGTACAATGGGCAAAGCACGAAATTTTCCGTAAATATAACTAATGTCAGCGACGTTAAAATTGAGTTCTTGGATATTAATATTCAGGTATACTACCAAAAAATATTTATTATACATTTCTGAATATGATTAATTTTTAACTTAATGTATTTTTTAGACTTCGCTAGATAATCAGCTTCAATCAAGGATGTTCAATTGGTCCAATGATGAAATTCAATCACAGTTACCTATATTGCCAAGTAAAACAGCAAGTTTCGAAATGAATATTTATGCAGATGCCGACTTTTTGGATATTGGCGGTTCCAACGGGGAAGGTTTATTTCCAAACAGTTTAAATTCCAACAGTTTACCATCCAGAATGAGTTCTCCTACTCCCAATCAAGCGCACAATTCGTTAACGCATACAAATTCGTCATTACCTCACACTAGCAATTCTTTTCCGAGAAATCAACTTTCTGCTAGTTTTAGGTTCATTATTTTATTTAGAGATATTTTTAAATACAATAATATTAGTGCTTTATTGTTTTATCATTATTTTAGATCTTCGAATTCTCACAGTACTGCATGGTCTGCTCCAATATCTGTATTACCTCCTACTAAAGGAAGGCAAATTGATGCTCAAGTATATTATTTTAGCTCTATTTTAGAAATTATACTTTATATTTCAAATTATATATATATATATTTTTTTTTCATGATTATTAGCTTATTATAAGATATTCTGGAGGTGCTGGCAAAGAAACTCATTGTAGACAAGGTTCAATGCATATTAATTTAGAACTGTTGCCTAGTGTATCCATTACACATTGGGACGTTTTGCCTGCTGAAATGTATGTTACTATTTATTGTTTTAATTTTAAAATGTTTTTTATTAATTTGTAATCTTTTTTTTTTGCGTTGAACAGACCTTCACAGCTGTATTTAGTCCTTGATGTAACCAACTTAACAACATCTGAAATGGCTTTGGATTATTCTGTTGGTAAGCGCATGTTGTTAAGTGGAGGTGAAGCTTGCAGGATTCCAGTACCTTTGAAACGCTGTCCGCTAAATATGCCTATTCCAGTAAATCAAGGTTGGTTTCAATTTCTATATCAAATAATAATAAAGTTTCATTTTATATATTTACTTGCATTTATACAGATAAAGAGATGGAATTCAACTCAATTACTGTAAATTCAACAAATAGCATTGAACTACAATGCTCTGAACATATAAGTCAACAGGTAGATTTAAGATGGCACTTGCTTCAAAATGATATTACAGGTAAAGCTTCTGTGAAAGGAATAACATTATCTCAAGGAATGATGGATATTGTCAGAATGTCACCTCTCAATTGGGGTTTGTTTAAATTGTTCTCTATATGTGACGTTCAGTTGAACATTGTTTAAAATATTTTATCATTATGCAGAAGTCAGCATTAATTCTAAATTCATCAAACCCCAAGAAGAATATAATTGTGCAGCAGGTGAATGTGTTTCACTCGGTGTTGCTGTATCAAATCATTTTGAAAAACCTTTGAAAAAGATTATCTTGTCAGTACAGTTTTATCAAGATCATCAAAACGGGGTTAATAATTATCGTTTAGATAATAGAGTTGCTATGGCAGGCACAAATAAGTTTGTTTTATGTTTCTTTTTCTCATATTCTTTTACAAGATTGATTATTCACTATATTTGTTTTGATTTCAGAATAGCATTACCGATTTTGGCCGAATCTGGTAGAATATATCATGAATGTTCTGTGATTTTTTTGACACCGGGACAATACAAGGTGGATATTCAGTGTTCTACTTCAGAACCAGTGGATGATATTTTCATAACTAGAGATCCAATGTCAATCGAATATAATCCAGAAGCACAACAGTGTCCGGTTGGCGAGGTGAATCATGTTTGGAGATTTATACCTCCAATTGCAATAAGTGTTGCTGATTAATATTTATAGAAATATATTTAAGTGCATCGTATGTTATTTACATTTAATTCTATTTATAATCTATTCATTATGTTTCAAAATTTATCAAATGTTCATTTTTGTATTTGAATTATTTATCTATCAAAAGTATATAAACGTATCTATAAAGTAAAAAGACACTTTTCATTTTTATGTAAGTAAAGGTTTATTCCTATTTAACAATAGTCACTATCGTACTTCAAAGCTATGTCAATATAATTGCCAAAAATTGAGTCAGTTTAGTTTTTTTTTTCTTTTATTAAACCTTTTTTTATTCAAGAGAACTTTGGTTGAATCATGAAGAAAATAGAGTAAGATAATAAATAATAAAAAACAATGAATTATATCAAAGACACTTATATTTGCGAAAAACTTGCACATGTCATTTTTAAAACAATATATTACATTAGAAAAATTGATTTTTTTAAATCTATATTTTTTTCAATAGTAAAATAATGAGTTTTCAGTCATAATTTTATATATCTTAATATCAGGAATTATAAAATAAATCATCTTGGATGAGTTGTATAATTAAATATTTATATTGATAAAAATATCACAGAATTATTAGCAAATATTAATTAAGGGTTTGTTAGAGAATTTACCACCCATTTTCAGTCTTGCTCGCATCAAAACAGATTCAGTCTTCTTTTTATCATTGGCAGGCTTTTTCAAAGGAAATATTTCACAATGCATCAATTGACGTCTGAATTTTCGATAGTATTCTAAAACATCAGTATTTGCCCAAACTTGTTTAGAGTCAAAATCAAGAACTCTTAAACTTTGCAGACTTTGAGCTCGACTTAAAGCAACATATGCTTGTCCCGCTTCGAAAATTTTCGATAATGACATTTCAACACAATCCAATGTCAATCCTTGTGATTTATGGATGGAAAAAGCCCAAGCTAGATTTAATGGAATCTGTTTTCTCGTTAATAGTGCACCTCCAGCAGATTTAACTACCCAACGTTCAGTCTTTGCTATATACTCTTTACGATTTTTGAATCTAACAACAGGCAGCCCACTTTCGAAACGTATAATAACACCTCTTGCACCATTCACTAAACCAGCAGAAATATTAATGTTTTTCAATAGCATAACTTGAGCACCTTGCTTCAGAACTAATTTAGAAGGTGCGACAGTTTGTGAATCCAGCTGACTTTGAGCATAAGGTTCACTATCTTCAGCGGTGTAAACTTTTTCTTCTCCTTCGAGTTGTTTTAGTTTAGATTCATTGATTAAGTTGGAGTCATTCGTATGAGAACATAGTCTAGTAGCTAGGATGCCTTCGGATTCAATTTTTTGCTGAGCAGTAGCCAAAAGTTTGCTCGTAATTTCTTCAGTCACTCGACCAATTCGAATACTGTTCAAAATTGAAATAAACTCGGGGTCTTTCTGTCTGTGTACAGTTTGCAATTCGAATGAGTGCTTAATACATTTATCCCAAGAGTCAGTTTGGAAACAAAATCGCTTCTTTTCTTTGTCTTTGATAATTGGCGGAAGTTGAAGAAAATCACCACACACTATCAATTGAATGCCACCAAATGGCTTGTCATTTTTTCGAATGCGTCGAGCTACTTCTTCAATTTTCTGAAAAAGTCAAAAAGTAAAACTATGTTTAATATTATATGTATAGAATTATAGAATATAGTACTATATGTAGGTAAAATTCAAACCTCAAAATATTTTCCATCTACCATTGATATTTCATCAATGATCAAATGCTTGCATTTTCTCCACTTTTGAGCTACGGCTGATTTAGAAGCGAGCTGCATACATCTTTCGATACTTGCTTCTCCACTTCCGATGCCAGCGAACGCATGAAGAGTCGTACCGCCTAAATAGTATAAGTTAATCACTTTATCGGTATGTTAATTATAGTATTGAAAGAATTGATATGAAATAACTGACCTATGTGACAAGCGGCTACTCCAGTAGACGCCGTGGGCATAGTAACATCGGGTGGTAGAGCGGCTATGATTTTCCTGAGCAAGAAACTTTTGCCCGTTCCGGCGGAACCCGTGAAAAAAATATTGCTGCCACGCAGACAGGCATCTAAAATCCTCTTTTGTTCTTCGTTCAATACGTCCGAAGCCAGCGGAGATGGAGCGTAAAGTTTTTTTGCAACGGGAGCCTTTGTATCCTTATCGGAGAGTTTTCTTTTACCCGATGGAGATGGAGTGGTAGCGGTAGCTTTTGAAACTTTAGCCTTGGCTTTTTCCAATTCCGCATTAGTCAAAGGGCTGATATCGTCTACGGCGTTGGTTTTTAGATAAGACAGCGCAGACTTGTCGGGAGTTCCGTCGCTGACCGATTTAACGTAGACGGTTTTGAGAAAACGCGTGAGATCGGCCGGGGGCGCGTTCGCCAGGAGTACGGTGCAGTGAGGTTCCTTGAAAGTGAAACTAGCTTTTCCGTCTGCCATGAACTTGGTGTGCACGGAGAGGGCCGGCAGCCGGAAGCGGAGCGCGGGCCCCCGCTCTGGCTCGACGGTCACCACGAGCTGCCTGTTCACGGCCCGCACCAGCCTCACGAGGGCGGACCGGTGCACCGCGCGCTGGGACTCCGCCCCCTTGTGCTCCACGGTCACCGTGCACTTCACCGAAGACTCTTCCATGTCCAACGAACCGACCGAAGATCGAACAGGTGACAGCTGTCAAACTGTTAACCGTCACCAGTTGAATTTGTTCGGCCGTAACGTTGCGTTCGACGTTCATGTACGTTTAGAGCCCGAACACATGATGGGCTTTTTCATACGAAATCGTGCAATTGGATTTTACGGTCCCTCGGTATTCGATGAATTGCATTTTTATTCAACTGTATTTTTACATACTCCTCGAAATTCCCTATCGATGTTTAGCCCTAATATATTTTTCAATGAAATGAGTTATGGAAAAACTACCCGTCTTTTGTTCATCTGACCCATAAGGTGAATGTGGAACCCATGTTTTTTATTTTTGAAAATTGAACATTGCATTTACAAGAAAATTATTTACATGGATTTGTAGAGCGCAAAAATAGCCATAAATTAAAATTAGTTTAAATTTTGAGGTCTATGTTTTCATAGCATCAACTCGATAGGAAATTTAGAACATAGAAATTGAGTAATCCTGTTTTTAAATGAAATGCCTAGGTACTATTATTTACATTTTTTTATTCTGAATTTTTACAAATACAAGTACTAATATACAACCAAAATTATCAATCAGGAAAATAAACTAATTATAAGATTGTTTACTTAAAAATATGTTTGTTTTATGCAAAATCAAAAAAAAAAGGTTAACACATTATTATAAATAATGGAACTTTTGTACAAATTAGTACCTAAAATTTCAAAATATCAACTTCCGATAATAGAAATTTAGTAACTTCAAGAAAATGCACATATCTCATTTCTATAATTCAGTTACTAGTACAATATGAAAATATTACTATAAACCACAACTATTTAAAACCTATATTATGCTTTTGGTTAAGATATTGAAAGGGATACATAAAGTTTCCAGAAGTGCAACAAAAAAATATTATTTAATTTCATTTTTCGATTATCTAAAATCAGATATTCGCACAAATTACTTCAATAGCATTACAGCAATTCATTTTGTAATATTCAATTTAAATAAATAATAAAGTTATAAATATCAGCACTACATTGCATGATTCCATTTGAAAACAAAACTTTTTAGGAAATAAAAGCTTTGATTGAAATTACTAAAATAGGCTTCTAAGAATTAAGTATAAAAGTGTATTTTTATCACACAATAATTTTTTTTTTAAAAATACATTTGGTATGTACGTATTTTTTGACATTTAAAATATCATATTTAATAAATAGTTGTTCAAAAGATTTTTTTCAGGACTTTGGTCAAAGTTCAATAGATTATGCAAAATTGTATGGTTTAGAGTTAACATATTATATCAAACATCCACAAATTAAGTTATATTTTAATATTAATGATGCTGTTTTTCAAATTGGCAGAAAGTTTATTCATCTTCTACTATAATTATAAATGTGCTCGAAAACAACTTTAATATTATGCACTTATTGTTAGATAATAAGATTATATAGAGAACTGAAGTTATGAAAATATTATCTATACATAGTAATGCAGATGATTGCAAAATTATGTTACAAATATTTTTTTACCCAGAATTAGGGCCAGTGAGAGGTAGTTCGTTTATTTCATTATTAAGCCTAATTTGCTCATTAATGGCTCGCCATGCTTCATCTTTTTCTTTTTTAGTCAACGGTCTCTTTTTCTGTTTTGCTAATTGATGCTTTTTATAAATTTCAGTACATTCTGCATCCACTTGCTCTAATTGTTTTTTTAAACTATTCCTAATCATTTCTTGTTTGCACATAGATAAAAGTTTGGACAAATTTTTAACGTTAGTCTTTTTCAAAATAGCCAATTCGGCTAAGCACTTTTTGATATCAGTCAGAATTTCATCGTCTGCCGGATTAGTAGAAGGAGGTAAATCTTCGGGGTCAAGGATGCCTTGTTCGATCAATTCTTTTCTAAGGCAACGTTCCAGTGCTATAGAATTTCTGAAGCTATGAGATTTGTTAGACAACTGCTTGACTTTGATATCGGGAGCTTCAAATTGAATAGAGTTATCTTCCATCAATGCTGACACCAATCTCTGAGTCAAAGGTCCACTTACGCCACAGTCTACAGTTTTTTCTCCCTTTTTTCTGAGCAGAGATGCATCAGATGAGATTCCGGAATTTTTGTGTTTGTAAGGATTCGATGCAAGTTGATCATCAGATAAGTGTTCATCTGCCCAAACTTCCGAATAATGCTTACCCAATGGTGGTATCGGTGGAGGAGGCATATTGTTACTAGTAGTTAAGAGTGATTCGACATATTTAACATCATCTTGCGTGATGGGTCCACAATAAGGTTCAATGGATGTCCAGAATTTATAGGGAGTATTATTCTTGGGTAAGGCTGTGAAAGAAGGCATTTCTAATTTCACAGAGTTGTCAGCCATCAAAATGTTATCATTCGAAAACGATCCTTGAGAAGGAACAGGTGTAATTATAGGAGCAATGTTTTTGAATTTAGCGACTTTAGGTTGAGTGACTGAAGATTTGGCAGTTTCCTTCAGTTTCATCGGTTTTTCTTCAGGATATTTTCTTTTTCCTGGATACTGAAGTTGTTTACCGGCAGCTTTTCCTTTCTTCTCTCTTTTGGATTCATTGACGTCTATAGTTTCTATTTCGTTATGAAAAATTCTAGTACGCAAAGCAACTTTACACAATAGGTTTTCAAGTTCTAACTGTAAATGATCGAGATCATCCATACATATCCCTTCATCGGGAGATCTAGACAAAATGGCAGTATATTTGGGTAGCACGGTGCTAGTGTCTTGCAATTGTATATATGGAACTGGCGGCATTTCTTTGTATTTGTTTGTCGCAATAGCTGTTTGCATTTTGATTGGTTTAGTATACGCTGACATTCCAGGGCTGGCAGGTTTTCCACCTTCATGGTTCTTGCCAACAATACGCCCCTTACTGCTCTGACTTATCCTTTTTCCCATCATCTTGACAACTGATGGTCTAAAATATTAAAAAAAAAGAAATCAACATCCTCATAAGGTAATAAAACGATGTTGCTGTACATAACATTAGATGATTATTAACCTTCTTTATAAAAGATCAATAATATAGTCAATCTGTTACCTCAATATTTGTAGAATTTTATATTTTTCATAACTAAATGTTCAAAAACTATTTGAATGTTTATGAGGTTTGTTGTCAATATTCTTATTTATAATTATCAATTATCAATTTTGACATGATGCAAAAAAAAATATTCACTTGTATAGTAAGTTTTCAATTTACAGTACATATATTTTTGATTTTTTGTATTACACCGGAATCTCTTTTGTGCGGTTTTTTTTGTAGGAATTCAGAGTAGTGCTTCACTCTTTCTATGCAAGTACAGTGCACTTTCGATTATCCGTGTTAGAATACATAAAATACACAGGGGAGACATAGAAAGAGTGAAGCGCAATTCTGAATTACTACAAACATAATGGTACCTCAAAAATGCAGTCAGTAGGTATATTTTCGCCAGGATGAATACTGGAGAGAATATTGAAGTTTACTTTCAATACTGAATTAATATAATGGTTATATTGCCAATAATTTAGGGGAAACTACAAATTGAGTTTTGAAACATTTCAAAAGATTTGAATTCATTTACAATCAGCTGATCAGTTTTTCTCTATAATAGCAAATCGAAAAGTAAAACGGCAAACTTTAATAAACAATCTGATATTTTGACCCTGAAAAAGTTTCGATGGTAAATCGGATCGTATCGCATATTTGAATTCGGAACATTTGGCGCGTTTCGGTGGACGAGCGAGACGCGCAGGTTGGGGGGGGAGGGGGGAGCATTTCCTCACATCGGGTCGACATGAAATTTACCGTTATCGAGCGACAATAGATCAGATCTTTGATGAGATGATCAGCGATAAAAACTAAGGTGGAACCGGAATGAGGCTTCATCCATCGGCTCGTCTTCGGCTCGACGTCGAAGCCTTCACGGCATTCAACCACCACACCCGCGCTGTCAAAATTATATAGACACGAGAAGGAACAAAGGGGAGGGGCGAGACGCGACGCGAACGTCAATAAGTGCTCAAATATTGACCATGTTTGGAGTTTACGCGCCAATTGAAATTTCAAAATTTAGGTGAATTAAAAATAATTAGTATTTTTTTAATCATCTTATTTTATATTTTTCCATTGAAAGTTAAAATATTCCAAAAGTTTTAAATATATATTTTTTTAATTTGTGAAGTGGTAGCATTTTTTTATTTATAGGTTGCAGGACATTCAACGTTCTGGAAATCGAATTGTCAAACTGATTGATTCGTCCTTTATGAGGTTTGGTTCCTTAAATCGATTCATCTTACTGTCGATCGATTTATCGTAAAATTTTCACATCTCGGGGGCTCTATTTGCAAAGTAAGCTTATATTTACTTATTTTTCAGCATGTTTCCGATAGCCGGCTAATGACGAGCGCGTTATCAGTTTCAGTATCGGCAATTTTGAATCGGAACGCGTGCCGGTATTGGGGCACGTCAGCGTTCAGTGTCATAATAATCTTCGTTGAAGAAGGATGCGGCCGCTGGTGCTAGCCGTGATGCTGGCGGCCGCCTTCGGGCAGGTGCCTCCGCCCCCTCAGCCTCCCGTATCCGGAGGCTCAAAAGAACTGGGAGCCTGCTACGCCTGCCGCCAGTTAGTGACTTCGTTCCGAGCCGGAATGCAACGCACCGCCCGAGGAAAGTTCGAAGGAGGAGACGCCGCTTGGGAGGAGGAAAAGCTTCGTTCGTATTCTCGCAGCGAAGTTAGGTTGGTGGAAATACAAGAGCATCTCTGTACCGATCTCAAAGATCAAAAGGACAGGTGTCATTCCTTAGCCGAATCCGCCGAGCATCATTTAGAACATTGGTGGACAAATTCGGATCCGGAAAAAGATGATCTCTTTGAATATTTGTGCATTGAGAAGATGGAGCACTGCTGTCCGATTCATCATTTCGGTCGAAACTGTTCGCCTTGTCCTGGTTTTCCGGATAAACCTTGTTCCGGGAATGGAAAATGCAAAGGGGACGGAACGAGAAAAGGAAACGGAGAATGTTTGTGCGATTCCGGTTACGTAGGTGCACTCTGTTCGGAATGCGCTGAAGGTTATTATGAAGCTTACAAAGATGAGAAAAAAATGCTCTGTTCACCTTGCCACAGAGCCTGCAAAAGTAACTGTTCAGGCAGCGGAATCAAACATTGTGAAGAATGCAACGAAGGTTGGGTGTTGGATTCTGAAAAAGGCTGTGTCGACGTTAATGAGTGTTTGAAGAATCCTTGTGAAAAAAACAAATTTTGCGTCAACAATGAAGGGTCTTACAAGTGTCTCTTGTGTGATAGATCTTGTGACAGTTGTACCGGTGACGGACCCGATATGTGCAACGCTTGTGCAAATGGGTATATGCTTAAAGACAACATGTGCGTTGATTCGAGTACTGTGGAAATGTCGAAAAAAATCAACGCTACTCGATATTTGACATATTTAGGTTTGTGCATAACCGTATGCATTATTTTTCAAAAGTCTACCATATTAGCCGGTGTTCTAGGTTTGTTGGTAGCTTTATATATCTCTGCATCAGAGTATATGCTAGCTAATGACTTAGCAAATCCTAATCCAATGATAGACACAAGTAACATTGATTTAGCGCAATTATTAGAAAAAGCATCTTAAGAATTGTTAATTGTTTTTTTTTTATTTATTTTACATAAATATTTTGAATATCATCTTTTTATTTATTTATTTCTACCCTTATTATTCCTTTCATAAGAATCTTGACTGATTTCAATTAATTCACTATATTTGGAATGAAATACAAATTAAAAGTTGTTATTTTTTTTATTAAATTCCTATAAATTTTCTTTTTTTTTTCATTGTATATTATAAATAAAAACTAACAGAAGATGAACAGAATTTGTTTTGCGAAATCTTAAATATTACATGACTAGATAACATTGAGACCTATATCAATTCTAGAAGAACAAATAACTATACAATACAAAGAGGATTTGTGTGTATTTAGATAATAAGCCACGTTTTTCCTTAAAAATAACTATCAGGCATATATACATTTAATAATTAATTATTGGAAATATGTTCATAGTTATAAACATTACTGCAATTTAAATTTGTGAATCAGTCAATGTCCTATTGTATTGCTACTTTATATTGAGTATGAACAACCATAAAGTGAGATTATTAAAATTGAATGTAGTAAGTTTTTTTTTTATATAATTGAAATATACAATATTTGAACACTCATATAGCAGTAAATTTACTTATTTTATGTTTAATAATACATTTTGTCATTCATAATAAATTTACAGTTTGAATCGTTGTGTAAAACTTGAAATAGAAGAGGTAGATTGTCTCATGTGATGAGGTAATATCGAGTATTATTTTATACATGTTTATTATCCACGACACTTTTTTGAAATACATCTACAGATTTTGATCTTGGTGTTCTGAAAAAAATTAATTGTAATTAATGAAGATTCGTGCACAATAATAATAAAGAATGATTGATAAAATAATCACCTGCGTGCTATTGTTAATTTCACTTCACCCTCTTTGACTTGCTTGAAAAGCCCAATAGCTCCAGCATGACTCAAACCTTCCGTGGGTATTCCATTTACAGATATAATTTCATCTCCTAAAATTTTATTCAAATTAAGCTCATAAGTATTTCTTTCATTTTCATTATTTTAATTTTATATTTATAAAAAGAACAATTTGTTACCTTCGAATATTGTGCCTTGATCAGCCGCTTGACCCGAAGGAAATACTGTTTTCACAAATATGCCCATTTGTCCTTTAGGTGTGTCTGTCCCTCCTACGATACTGAATCCTAAACTTTTATGACCATTTCCTTTCCAAAAAACTATATTATGGAATGTTGGTGTGTAAGTAAATCTTTTTGAACTATAACTGCTTTGATGTAAAGTCTTTTGATTGTTCTTTTTTATGTTATCGAAATAATTTGACTGCCCTTCCTGGCAATAAGAATTCCTTTGGTATCCATATCTGTTAAAACTAGATTTAGTTTCTGAGTTATTATTCAGAGATTCTGCTATACTACTACTATGCGATGTTTGGGATAAATTTGGATAGTCGTTGAAAATTTTGTTTGTCAATTCTTCATCAATTGCATAAGATCTTGTTGATATTTGTTCTAATGTTTTCACTAAATTACTGCAAGTATCCTCTACAAGAGTTGTATCCATGATGCTATCATTTTGCATATCATCTGCCACTGTTTCGACATTGCTGTAATCTTGGGAAGATACAGAACGTCTCATAATTTTTCTTTCTAATAATTTTTCATCGTCGCTTTTTAAATTAGAAAGCGTTTTATTTGGAGATACTCCTCTTACATTATCGAAAATGATTGGAGAGCTACAAGTTTGTTGAACGTAATTATTTGAACATTGATCTTTAGATGAAATTATTCTTTGAGTGGGCTTTACTATCTCTATAGTAGAATTGTGTTGGTTGATATGACCATTATAATTCGAAATATCGTTGAAACGATTATTAGGTAATAGAGGCGATATAGGAATATGTTGAATGACAGATGTTGTCACCATTCTGCTAACCGTGTGTGTGATTGGAGTATATTCATCATGAGCCATGATCAGATCAACTTGGTACCTTTGGAAGAAGGCTCCATGTTGTTCAGTGGTTTGAGATGAACAACTATTAACAATATGCTGAACTTGTTGAAGCGATGATAAACCTCGCAGAACTTGGCCATTAACATTAACAATTTCGTCACCCAAACGTAGTCTTCCATCTCTGTGTGCTATGCCATCAACATCCAATTTGACAATTATGTATCTAATTTCATATTCGTTGGAGTCTGTACTTATTGGCACTTTATGCTGAGCCAGATATACACCGAGGCTTTCTTCGATGCTCGATTTCAGCAGTCTAATCCTTCTGAATCTTTTCGTACACAGTGGTGAAAGAGTACTAGATAGATTCGAATTTCCTATTGCTAAGCGACTTTGCGAAGATTGTAATTCAAAATTCGCGTCAAATTTCGTCGGTTTTTGATCCATTTCCACTAGTTGAGATTGCAGGAATTTAAATTTTCTAGTTTGCACTCTTTCGTCGAGTGTTATCGTTTTGAAACATGGTACTTTTACAGATTCGGGTATGACCACGTAATTTTCGTTAGTGATTTCGTGCGATTTTTTCATTTTATCGAACGAACATTCGCGACCGTCATTTTTCGCAACTAGAGCACACGGAGTCGAACTTCTCGCTGATTCATCAGAAGCATTTTTTCCGTCTTCAGTTTTAGCATTTTCTCTAGAAATACGTGCTAAATTAGCAGCCATAGGATTGTATGCATTTGCGTTATAAAATTCTGCCATTTTGTCGGCCAACTCTTCCGTCTCTTGTTCTAAAATCGAGAGTTTATCCGGTGGAGAGTTATTGCTGTGTTCATCATTCTGTCTACTGTCGCTGTCGTATCCTGATTCGTTTGAACTAACGTAGTTACTTAACCAATGATAAGACATTAACCCATCGGGTTCATTCGCATTGTATATGCTGCAATTCGACGACGAACACTCAGCGACTTGCTTCTGTTGCAAGTTTCCTTTGGTTAACGTTTCGTGAACGGGAACGCTTCTGGGTCTGCCCATTGCGTTCAATTTATTATCTCCGTATTGCTGATTATTTATCTGATTGGAAAAGCTGCCCGTCCTCGAGGTTCTATCGTTCGTCGTTCTCAACGAGTATCTCATTTCGGGACAAAGCTTTTTGCTTCTGCCCAAAGTGCTGCACATCATTTCATCGTGAATGGAGGCCGTTTCGGAAAAGTTGAAATGCTCTTCTGAATTCGCACGTAACTTATACGCTCTTTCCGAGCACATGCTCACGACAGAATCCCTTCCTCGATTTTCGTTCAGACTGTATCTGTTGTGAGTCGTTTTGGGCTGGTTTCCGCCGGCGACGTTTTCCTCGGGCAACACGGATAGTTTGGATCTGAGAAAAGCGTAGGGAAAATTGGCTTTTTTATTGCCAGTCTGTGCAGCAATATTCGATGCATCCAAACTCGATATATTATCGCAGCTCATTGCTTTCGCCGGAACTGCGAGATAACTAGTTTCCATTGAAAAGTTGCTGTTGGGGAACGTTTCCGTCTGTCTCGGAGTTTGTGAACCGTCAACCAAATCCAAACCGTCAGTCGGATCGTCACCTTTGACGTAAGTCGATATATGAGATGTCGAACAACTCCTGAAGAGAGTTGAATTGTTAACACCGTTGTTGTACTGTCTATGAGTCTTTTCAGGTCCCGAATATGAGTTTCTTGGCGAGTTGAGTTTCCCGGTAGAGCCCATCCGATAAAACAAATTTTTGAGCGGACTCGGTGATCTATCCCGGATTTTCAGCGACGATTGCGATATTGTGTCCGGTTCTTGTTTAGATAACGAAGCCGATTCAGATAAACTCCTCCCCATTTTCCAAGAACTTTTCTTCTTATACGTTCCGATATTGTTGAGAGGGTGTGCAACGATCGGGCTTTTAGGCACGCCCGATGGATGGAGATCCTCCTTATTGTCATTCCTCCTCAGAAGATCCAGCTTTCTGCCGACACGACGTCCCCACGTTGTTATGCCTAAAATTTTAATTATATTATAATACACATTTTTAAATTAATAAATTCTTCATAGCATATTTCGATACCTTTTTTCGTGTCCTTCTCTTTGGTGATTTCCTCGTCCAATATAACAGCCGGCATAGCGGTGACGACGTGATACTCCGAGTTATCATCGCTCTTGGACGTTCGATTCGTAGGCTTATCTTTATCGCTGTGGGAAGGGGATTTGTGGGTAGACAATATTGAATCTGGAAGGAGGGATGAAGATCGCCTTTCGAGTCTCCCGGCGAGGTCTCCTGAGGGCGGAGACCCTGCGGGAGCCAGGCACTGGTCACTGTGACGACGTCCTTTGAACAGTCTCATCATATATAAATTTCTAACTCGCTTGTGTTAGGTTTCTCGATTCATTTTCGTGAGGAGTCTGAAACAACAGAAAAGTGAATTTTTATAAATGTTACAAGTTCATTTTTTGTCAAATGATACGTTTTTTTAGATAATACGTTCACTTGTGAACACGGAATCGATTGAAGGTCGAGTGTCAGATTTATTAGAACTATTAAAAACGCTTCAATTATAAATATTGGAGTTACTAACGTCAATATTATTTGTATTAAATTGAAATACTAGATGAATCACTATTGGCACACACGTTTGATGACTGAGTAAGCTTAAATGTAAGTATCTTTTTTTTCATGTTTGGTTAGATTGAATTACGTTTTAGGTTAGATAAAGTGTCATGTTGATAGTTTGCTCCATAAGCACCATCTCAAGATATGTTCAGAGTAAAACCGCACAATTTAAAACGATTCCTATAAAGGTGCATTCGGTTACTCGATGGCGCTCAAATTATATAGGAATCGTTCGCAAGAAGCGAAGTTCCTGCCATCTCCGATAATAAGACGTAATAGACCATTATCGTTTCAATCTAATAACGTAGAAAAACTCGTTTATCCTTAGGGTAACGACGTGCGTGCATCTCGCGCTGAAAACACGAAAAAACCAACGACAAAGAAACTCGAAAGCAACACAAATCGAAAAGAAACTTTACTACACTACATAATATAAGATGCGAATGTCGAGTTGCGATCTCTCGTACAGGAAATTGATCATTTCGCAGATCGAGTTTCTAAGGACCGAGAACTTGATCGGAGCGAGTTTATTCACACCGACGAGTCGAGACTATGACGACGACGTCGATGATGATGGAGACGGAGACGAAGACAAAGTCGACGATGACCACGAGACGATGGTGGACCTACATAGATATCGACATTAGCGGCTTTCATCGATTCCATACTGAACGTTGTTGGGTGAACGGTCGATCGGGTGACCATCTGTCGTTGAAATTGCGGTACTGTTTTGTCGAATCTATACGTGCAAGTATGTGAACGTTTTTCTATTCATATTGATTGTAAGTGGTGTCTAAATAATATGAAAGTATTTAAGTTATATTGACTCAATCGATTTTTATTATATTATACGTTAAATAGTTTTTTTTTTGTTTCGTTGAATTGAGAAATAGTATAGGATTTATGAATCATTATAAAAATATGAATTTAGAAAATGAAACGAATAAAGATTTTGGTATTTTCTATATACAGTCAATGTTATGTAAATCGGTCGCGCAAAACCCACGTAGAAGGCGAAAACGTAAGATCGCTACGACTTTGACAGTTTTCTCGGTTGACAGCGAGTTAATCGATTCGGTTGCCATTCGTGATATCAAGATTATACATACAATTATATGTGAGTGTTTATACGCAGTTGGATTTAACGATTTCCTCGGCCAGAGGCGTCGAACGATTTCGCGCCAAAACCTAATTGCTCCGATCGATTTTGTTCGCGGACTTCGACGACAGCTCCGCATTAAGTCGTCTCGCATTTTCCGGTTGTCTGATCTGCATTTTTTCAATGATACTTTTTTTAGGATTAAGCAGACTCGTGGCATATGGCCTGCGTGAGTCGATCGCGTAGCATTTAACCGATTAAGAGGCGAACTTCCGACGCGAGTCGTAAACAAAACAACAATGAAGCACCTGCTGAAAACGCGCAAGAAACGGCGAAAACGCGAAAGACGCGCGTTTCGAAATAGAAAAGCCGCTCGTAGACTTTCACAGAAGTATGCAAGGATTCGTTTTGTTCCTTGGAGTCCGTTCGAACTGTGTTTTCTAAATTTACCACGTTGACATGACGCATATCCGTTGCGTATTTTTCAAGCGTTTATAGTATGCATGTACGTGTTGTATATGCAATGTGATGAAACATATACACTTTACTTAGGATGAATGCGTCGGATGCACAACATTCTATATTTTGAATTTCAACGAAGTCCATATTAGAATTTTTTCTTTGAACTTTTTTTATATCGCTGATGATTCATCGGATTGAGATATGGAGCGATCGTTCGTTTGATCAGAAATTTATTAGACAGAAAATCATACGCGTTTGTAAATTAACAGTTCTGTCTATATAAGAAATTTCGCAGTTCTGACACATAAATTTTATGCTAGATTAAATACGCTTATACGTATTTCTTTGTGCACAATCATAGCGGTGAAATAACAGGTTGCGCTAAATTTATGGGGGTACGCAAGATATAATATAACGTAATAGTTTAATATTCGAAGCTTCTTTGCTATCGGTAGTCTGAGGCTGGTTATTTAACCGCATTTTAATCTGATGTAATACGACTTTATGGATCTTCATAAAACGTAACGTTTATGTTAATGATAACAGCACGGTTATGCTGAACACATTTTCTATTCGAATCGTTCAGTTATACGTATTTAATACGATAACATCACACCCTTTTATCAAAAGAATGCAATTTTCACGCGGAAACGCTTACAGGAAAGAAAAACTTCGAGTCAGTGAACTAACGACTGTTACAGTTCGCGAAAGCTTTGACACATCACGTTACCTAAAAAAAAAAAAGTCGAGGAAAGCGCGGAAACAGATTAATTTCTCCGAGGAAGTAGAGAAGGCTATGGAGTGAAAAAAAAGCCATGCGATAAATCTCTTTCTTTTGTCGAACGTTTAATAAATCACGAAAAGTCAGCGACCGCGCCACATTTGGACAGCGGGGGCTGAAGAGCGAAAATATTATTATTGCGTAACCCCGACACGGAGTCAGACCAGACAGAAGACGATCGAGATGAGTCAACAATGCCCAAGGACTAATTATACGAAGGCGGCAGGGTGTCCTGCTATTTGTGGCTCCTGACGAAATGACGGTTTCTCGAGAAAACTTTCGGATGATGTGGGAACGTCTAAAAATATTCCGAGTCTAAAAAACGCGTTGAATGCATTCCGAACGAGACTCGGATCCTTTTCAGCGTTCTGAATGCCTTCCGGAAAACTATATGCGACACTTGTGCCTTCATATTCTTATATATTACGAAGGGAATCTTACCATTCCTCTTATTACATGTGCTATGTTTTATGCCAGCTCATTTAGGCTTTTTGGACACGAGCAATACTAGGCGAGTCAGCAAGTGTCACATTCATATCAAAATTTTAAGACTCAATCAATAATTATGAGAAATTAGTAAGTTAGTTGAGTGGAATGAAACTCATATTATAAATTTTATAAGTTTATTGAATCGTAGCACTTAACTACGATCTACTACGACTCACCCGATGACGACAGAGAGCCCACGAAACCGGTGGCGCTAAAAGAAATCGAAATCTGGGCCACAACTCGGTCCAGGACTCGCTACTATGTGAGAAGAATCTGACCAGACCGGTTGCGAACAGTCCTGGTCCGCAACACCTAACCAGCTAAAAGAGCGATCGATCCAAAATTGCCATTTTCGATCAATAACACATACGATTTTACATAATCGAACAACCATAATTCCGAATCAGCTCGGGCAAATCAAAGCCGAATTCCTCCATAATGAGCATAGAGATTGGTAAATAATGCACAAACATAATACGCTAAAAGGGCTGGCGATGGATAATGGAGGTTGTGGTTAATTGACGCGAGAGCGTTATAATGGTCGCGTCGTTATGCCATGCGTTACGATCTTGTCCTTGTCGCGTCTTTGAACCGGTCGTTACCGCTTCGCTCAAAAGGATCGGTAATTATAAAACTGATATAGTGGGCACGCCGGTGCATACTATCCTTGAATAATTTGCGCATATTTCATGGCTTCAGCGATTTATTATGGTGGCCGATGCGCGCTTTCGTCCTTTGTCCGGAAAATCGACGCCGAGGAATCTCGATCGTTTTTCCCGTAAGCGCGTCGTCGATTCTGAAAGGTTTTGTGCTCGAAACACCCGGTGGCTTGTCTATGGTGTTGTTGTGAATAAGATTTAGTGTTGTGTTTTGTTATTTTAATAGGAAAAAAATTCGATCGATTCCGAGTGTCGGGCGAGCGAGTTGTGTCATCGATCACAATGGAAAAGTTGCGGTTTCGTTATCGCCAGCTTCAGAATAAAAATGCAATAAAGATATCTAAATGGGTGCGTGGTGTTATTTACTAGACGAAATGTTTATAGTATCGAATTAGAATTGCGCTATAAATAAGTTGACTTTCAACTGAGAATTCAGTTGCAGGAAATATTAAATATATCTATTAATCAACGTCTATACGGGAACAAAGCGTCTCTCGGAACGAATCGTTCATGCTGCTTTCAATCGTTAGTCCGATAAAGAGATAAAAAAATCTGTTTAAACTAGGAATTTTCATGATTTCCGGAGGCCAACATACCTCACCTGTCCTAGATACATCAATCTGACACCGGGCAAATATTTGTGTTTGTTTCGTTTTCGCAAAGGGTTCTTTTATCTCGAATGACGGATGAGAAATTGTACATAAATAAATCACGTTGAACGTGTACAGTAACTTTTTTACTAAGAAGCAAAAAATCATACTATTAAACAGGAAAAAAAATAATGATATTCAGAAACAAACATTGACTTTGGATTGGTGCATTTCGTATTATTGAACGTCGATACAAAGGTTAAACGAACGGGTCAAAAGGGAACGAATTAACATTAATTGCGATCAAACTTCGAATATTGAATGAATTAAAGAATCTATCCGTGAATATGTAAGTATGCGAAATTCGAAAACGTTTATTCACCTCACGTCCGAATCGTCCGGTTTAATGTGCAACTCATAAAACCAGGCTTCGAAAGTACAAGCAACACTTTCTACGGGGATTGAGACGGAATTTGATAAATCCTCATATGCTTCTAAAGCCTTCCGCGTTACTAGAGCGGAATATGAAAAAAATGATTTTGATTAAAATTCTCGACGCGTCCTGAGGGGGGCACGAGCCTCGTGTGATGTATGGGGATAGAAATTTAGCTCGGCGAAAATGAGAATCCTTCAAATATGGCTTAGGAGAAAATTGCGGGACTTTGTCGAGCTCGACCAACGCAGCCCCATAAACTGTGAACGAGGAAGGGGACGAACCCGAAGACGGTTTAATGGATCGCTAATGTACGTACACAAGCTTGGGAAGCAATACAGTCCTGAAGGTATACTGCAGACCACCGGGATAAACACCCGAGATATTTCAGTCCGTAGGTGGAGCAAATTGACAAATATCTTGAATATGTTATGATTCAAAACATTGACCTATTTTGGAGATAGGTGTT
This sequence comes from Cheumatopsyche charites, assembly GCA_024721215.1. Lineage (NCBI taxonomy): Eukaryota > Metazoa > Arthropoda > Insecta > Trichoptera > Hydropsychidae > Cheumatopsyche > Cheumatopsyche charites. The sequence goes on from CM045574.1 coordinate 7,809,176, forward strand.
AACAGCTCAATTGTTTGTCAACATGACTCTTAATAGGACTCGAAAGCGTCGTGAGAGTAGTAAACTCGACACAGTATAAGCCAAATAACTAGAGTTAGAATGAAAGTGTAGTTATGAAAATAATTGTTATAAATATTGTTATACTGCGCGCGAAAGAAACAAACAGACGAATCACAATGCTTTCGCAGTGTGACGTAATTCTACGAGTTTATTCACAGAAACTATACAATTTGTGGTTCGTTCCGACTATCATAATTTCACCTATATCCACAAATAATATCATCTGATAATGATATGAAAATTAGAGTTTAGGATTATTAAGTGAAGAAGTATCCTCGATAGTCCAGGACGAGAGAATGTTCCAAATGTGAGACTTCCCGTGCGTGCGTTTCCCGAGTGTCCAAATACAAAATGTGTGTCAAGCGATTAGATGCAACAGGATGCCGTTTGATAGTGCGTGATTGTGATGCGTGAATAATTCTATCGTGTGTGTGTGTGATTCATTTATTTTTCAGATTGTGATATGTGAATGGTGGAATGGCTGCGGTCGCGTGGCAATGCCGTCGTTGTAGGACGATCATGACGTTAAGAGACGAGTGAATGTAAATATATTAATATCGAATTTCATCTAATTGAATCGTGATATAAGCTGATTGGTTTGACATTTGATTTATTCGAATATTTTAAAATAAAAAGTCGTAGAAATTCTTTCTTTGTAATGATATCGATAGACGCGAAACTCGTGAAAATAATATCACATTGCGTATTCGACACTCGAACGTTTCAAAGAGAGTTCTCCACACATATTTCTGTGTATTATTTGAAAGTTTACAAAAGGATTTTTGTTCGTTTCAAACGCGCATAAAGTTAGTGATTTATAACAAAAAGGCTTAAAAGAAATATTAGACTGAAAGTTAAATATTTGAGTAGAATTTTATTTTATAAACGGCTTCAATGTTCAAGTGGATCTTTTTCGTTTTGAACTTTTTTTATAAAAAATATCCTTTCTTAATTATTTTTAAAATGAATCATCGATAAATTACTATCACAATGCTTTTTTGCCAATAAAAATACATTTGACTGGATGATTCAACCGTAAAACACATTGCGTGCGATTTGAAAAGCATGCACATAGTGTTTTGTACCTATTCGCATTCAGCTATTAATGCGTTTTGCATTCGATGATTTTCACACTCATTAAAATCATAAATCAATGGTATGAGAAAATGACGGTAAAAAACATATCGATATCATTAAAGTGAATACCAGAATTCCGTATTTTTACACGAATACTAACACGAGCATAACAACAGAGAGAAATTAACTAAGCATTCCAAGTATAAAATTATTGGCTATTTTCATGAAATATAAATAGCTAATCGAAATATTTTCTGAATAGAATATAGAATCAAATTTCGAAGATCTTTGGATCACGTGAATGCCAAATTTAGAACTTCCTCGAGAAGGCACGTTACACGGAAGTAGCAAAAGTTTTGACGTGTGTCCACATTTAGGAATATTAAAAAGCTAAAACGCATATCAAGTTAATTATAGACCATAAAATTGCATGATTTTTTTATTTATACGAACGTCAATAAACTCTGACATGTTTATGAAGAAAATAATCGGATATTTTTATACGTGCATTTTCCAGAATGATTTCGTAAACTTCAGTGGGTTTTTTTCATAATATCGCTAACATTTTTTTTTTGAAACGTCAGGGCTCAGAATATAAGTCAAAAAGTTGTCGCTTTTGAAAATTGTATAATGAGCATCTGTAAAAAAAGACTTGTCTCTTGAGTCAAAGGTACGAAGAAGATGGAGGATCTCGAAGCCGTGACAAGTTTCGTGAGAAATGGCGAATTTTTTGCGAAATGTAAAATGACAGCATTATTTGCTCAATTCATTAAGTATTATTCAATATGAATGTCAAGTGCGAACGACAACGTCGTTTATTGACCTTAATAATACAGTAAAGGACGAAGAAGCACATACAACAGCAAGAGAAATCCACTCTAGCTGACATTGTTCGACGCGTTTTGAATACGAATAGAAGGACGTTGCAGAGGACGAGAAAAACTTTTTTTTCTCCTTCATATTTTTACCATACGTGTATTGGAAATTTCGAACTCGATTGCATTATTCAAGAATCGTGTACCGAACGGGTGACAGATTGCGTTTTTGAATATCGATATATTGTACGGAACACACAAGACGAAAGCACACATGCCATTTTCATTTCATACACAGAAATATTTCATCGACTGAATATTTGAGCATGAGATTTATAAACATCGACGACTCTCTTCACAGTAATAAATCTAGACAGCTCGTTAATTTATCCGAGATTTTAATGCGGAAAGAATCATTACGTACATGCGTTCGGTTGCGCAACTCGCGAAACCCGCGACTCCGTATAAGGAATGAAATTGTTAATAAGTCGACTTTTTCCACATTGTCACTATCGCCAAGTCCTTTCATGGGAAAAGCGTCGACCGATGCCGAGATCGAACCCCATATAATTCCGCAATGAAAACGCTGGTAAAAAAGAGTAACGAACGCACAAACGCGTCGCTTATAAATGGTAAAATTTACCGAAGCGATCTCATCAAACACGATTCGTTTTATGAGACGCGCGTGCAAACCCGTTAAATGAAAACTCTGCGCTGAATCGTTAAAACCGCATATACACACATCACAAGACAATTTGCAAAATCGCAATAATTAAGCGAGCTCGATTTTCGGACGTGTTGCATTCTCTCGATCGACCGAAAAGGTGGAAACGGTCAATTAATGCTGTATTTGGTGCGTAGTGCGAAATGAAAAACGAGCGTTAGTCGCTTTACATAACGATGCTCAATCAAATAATGTTGCATTCGTTTTCGGCGTAGCTCTAAACGGTCAAGTAGATGACAGGTGAAATTTACTTGTATTAGTTGCGGAAGGCGTTCGAATACCGTATAGCGTTGTAATTGGATTGCTCGATGCATTAAAAGTACATTCATAATGCTCTAATTAAGGTTTCGCCATAGCGGCTCGTTTGAGGGAAATCAGTTCGAGCTATTTGTCTACGATGCGTGTTGTTTGTATGGGTTTTATTTTCGGTACGAGGCGAAAATTAAATTCTGATTCGGAAATTCTGAAAATTTTCAAAGTTCAGTCGAGAGGATGATAAAAAATTGATGAGGAGAAAACGTGTCTTTTAATCTGAATTTCTTAGTTTTCTTTCGTCCAAATTCGCTTTGATGGCGTCCATCGCGTGAACAAGATTAATTATTCTTCCCTTTTCAAAATTTAGAGTCGTCTTATAAAAATTCACGATCCGAAAATCAGCTTTTCGCTCGTCTCCTCGGGGAGAAAAATCAATACGAATTTACTAGAAAAATAATACCATCAAACTGCCAACGCCATTTGGTAACGCATAATTGAGGCCACTTCGGATCGAATTTTTTTTCTCTTAGCGTCCTTTGGTCAAATTCTTGGCCCACCTCGAGTTTGTTGACTTTCAAATATTACAGGAAATACGAGAGATTCTTAGGTTGTCATTTCGTTTATAATAAAATAAGATGGACGGTGTTATATTACAATGATCCAATCAAAACTACGACGGGATCGTGCTGGCATGATTTGCATTCGAAATTATTCCAAAAGAAGATAGCCATCGATTCATATTCAAATTTTAAGCCTTAAACGATGAATCATGGTCCTTAAAAAAGGCATTAACGAATAAACGATGGAGCATAACATAAGAAAGAAATTGACATTGTAAATTGTACAAAATATGTAATATTGCTGAAATAATAACATTAATTATGACACGTGAAGTCTACAGCCAAGCAAATCGTCATATTAGTGTTTTATTTTCGAAACCTGAATTTTATGAGGAATAAATAATATAAAGTATGCTCGTACACATTTTTTTCATTAAGTGTGGAAGATAAAACGAGTCATTTTTCAAGTACCGTAAAATGAAAAAGTGTTTCTAGATAAAGGATAATGACATAGAACAAACGTAATGCTTCAACTCGACAAACAACTTAAAATACCGACCCATTAATCATAAAACAGTGAAAAGCATTCAAAACTTTGAAATTCGGTTCTATGATATTCCACGAATGCGAAAATCACACAAAAATAACGCAATTAACACGAGCGAATATCTCGCATCGTGAATTTCGCGAAAAATTTTAAGTATACACAGATCGATTTGGAAATTTTGGAGAAAGTCGAAGTCATTCGATTTTGTAGTGAAAATATATGAAAGCAATCGGACAATAATAAAGACGATCAGGTAGGTGTTCTCGTTAATTGGTCTCTTTCTGGAGGTGTTTTGTGATTTGAAACTCGATGTGTGTAATGACGTGATTATGTGCAAATATACGCTATTCAGATCATCATCTGCAAATATATACGTATGGTATTTGATAAAAAATAAATAACGGGATTCGTAGACGTACATGTTTACGATTTCAATTTTGACACGCAGGACTTAAAATAGTCAATTTTCATTTTCGCACGTGTTAATTAATTGCAAAAAAAGTTTATGAAATATGGCATTATGTCGATTTAACAAAATAAATGTCATTGGATTAAATCAAATGATACAATTTTTTTTATGAATTTTTGAAATAAAAAAAAAATATTCAAATACAAAGGTAATTTTGATATTTAGCAAAGATAAAGACTTATCACAGCAACAAGCCACGAATAATAAATCAGAAGCACGCGCATCTACTCGTTTTACGGGGGAAAACCGCAAGCAGAGGTGGACGGACTTACAGGTAGCAGTCGTCCTGGAGCACACGCGAAGATCTCAAACGACAGGTAGACAGATATACAAACACACAAACGAAAATCTCGCATTGTGATCGTTTGCATGTGTGTATTATATTATAATGAACGTGCACACTTGTGCGCGGGCAATTTCGATAACTCCTTTCTCTCAAGATATAAAGCAGCCTCGGGGCTGAGTCGGTGCTGTGCCGCAGGTTCGCCTTGACGAGGTCGCTCCTTACGAAACGGCAATATAAAGGAGAATGTCAAACAATGAACCGAGACAGCTTACATGCATTATAAGTTATAAGGCTCTCGAATACGCGATAGAGACAGGTGGATATCGAGGATTGTTCGAGTAGAAGCTCGAGGGGCGTCTATTCGTCTGGACCGTGGTGAATTGATCGGGATCGTTGTGTTCTCGTTTAGCGATTTGATACGATCATAATTCGAGATGGATTTTGTCTGTGACTGTTCGACTCGGGATGCTCCGACGGAGTAATTTTCTTTGTCGGGCTTTCGCTTACGAAATTCTGAGTAATTTGTTTGATCAAAGTGAAGGTTTTTGTTTTGTTTTGTCATCAAGGCGGATGATGAAAAATCGGTGGTGCTCCGCACCAATTTTGTGGTCGGAGGAAACGCACGGTTAACCGCTGACAATGGTTCTGTGAACAAACAAAATGTTTTCGTTCACGGAATGTCGAAAGACTAACGAACACAAAAGCGAAAAGAAAAAGTCTCATCAAAAGCGACCGATAGATAAACGAGGAATTTCGAAATGTACACAAAAATTTCATTTAATTGGCAGGTGAGAGGTTAATTAATAATTTTCTCGAAGGAATCACGCGTCGTAGGCATCGCCAAATCGTCGGCGATTACTCCATTATTGACCGATCAAGTGGCCGTAGGCAATGTTTCGCTTGATGTTTTATGACTTAAGCATTAGATAATTCTCGTATCGCTGACACATCTCATCGTTCAAATATTCCAAACGAAATATTCGAAGCTACACTTCTTGTATGTCCCACATACATATTTTACACCCAGAATTTCACGCCTATTTTTTTCCATTACATCATCGATAATACATAGTTTTGCGCAACATTTGATATTGAAACATTAACCATTCCGTATGAACACGCGTTGATTAAAGTACCTACTCGAGTGATACTTGATAATTATGATAGATGTGAATAGGGAGGAAAAGTGGGCGTAGTCTCGTACATTTTGATAATTCGATGTGAAACCGACATCGAGAACTCAACTTGCGAACCCTTTGCTTATCCGACGAACATATGGTTTCATACGGTTACAGAGCAGTGTTTCTCAGTTAAGTTAAATTTATCGCATATGATATTTTTATTTTTGACATTTGCACCACGTGCCAACCGAAATCGTTCCAGAGTCACTCGAGTTGAAGACACATGTCGCCATGCATCATCGTCCCCTGAGAGAATAGAGTCGATATTCGTTTTTGTTGGAAGGCAATCTGGCATACTCTCTCCTGTCATTACACTATCGAATATCATAGGTAATTTAAGAAGGACAAGACGTGGAAGTGAAGATGAAGATCGGGTATGAGCGCCGTGTGCCGTAAGTCATTTGTTCAACGAGATGTTTGCGGCAAAACATGCTGAAAAACAAACGAGAGGGACGATTTTACAAGAGACAAGAAGTGAAACAGGTAAAATCGAGACCTGTTGATGATGGTGGTGAAGAAGAAGATAAAAAAATGAATGAAAAAGGTACAAATGAAAATAAAATGCAGAGACCAACGGCAGACTGCCTTCGGAACAACTGTTGTGAAATTCGATACAAAACATAGCGGGTGCTGGGTGATGGATCAAAATAAAATACTTCATTTACCTTCAATAAAAGATTCTTATACGGATTTATAGCTCCGTGCGTCAAAATCCTGTTGAAATCCAAGTCGTGATGACCCAATTCGTTAATTCTTAGAAATTCAAGGCGAAATTATGTAATTATTCAATTCTACACCGGGAGAGCGCTTTTTTCCGCTTACAGAATCGAATAATTATAGTTACATTATGCAAAATCGCATTTTAATCGTCGAATGGTTAGTGGCAGAAACAACGCGTGCCGAAAAATTCGAAATGGATTCAATTGATTGTCTCGTGCCGAATTTAACTTTCAAATGTGAAAACTGTAAATCGTAAACTGACAAACGAGAGTTAATTTTTAACGGGCAATTTTGACCACTGGCGTGTACGCAAATAGCTCGAATTTACGATCGCATTCGGACTCGGACGAAATTGCAACGGAGAAAACACGCATTCATTTAACGACCGTAAATTTTACAGATCGATTTCTCGTTTAAAATTCAAGTTCTGGAAGGACGCTTGAAAGCTGCTGAAAAAACAATCGATTCGCCGATTTTCACGATTGAACGGTTCGTCTGGGCGAGCAACATAATGCACAATGCGGTACGCGGAAGGATATCGAAATTCAACGGTCGATTTTTTCATCGGCGAAATCACGTACATTGTGTATCGAATTTTGTACAATTTTTAAAATCTCACGTTTCGTCTCCGTTCGAAGTTAATCGAGCGTCTTATTGATGGTCAACTAAAAACTTGAAGCATTCGTATTATATCGAATGTCCTTGAAGGACGAGTGCATAGTCAGACATTTAAAAATGAGTTATTTTTACTAATGGCGACTTGTCGACGCATAATAAGACTCGTCGACGTGAAATACCTGTTTGCCCGTCTCTAATGATCTACCTGAAGCCTCGCAGATACAATCTGGCCGGCACAAAAGCTCAGAACGAGACCTTCCAGAGTAGGTGAGATGATTGGGATAGATTCGACGAATGATAAATATAAGTGCCAAGGGGACTCGGATTTAAATTCGAACAAACACCTGCTGGAACGCGTTAACGAACCCGAAGTGTTCTCGTCGAGCCACCGATTCGGCTGCGATGACAGTTACTTGTCGAAATTACAATAACGATTTCGTGGGGAGAAATTTCCGTGACTTGGAGGAGAGAAGATGACGGAAATCGTGCGTGGACATTCTGGTGGTAAATAACCTGTGATCGTTTTGTCGGTTTCACATGATATCGGACGAAGAGGGCTCCGGATAACTAGAAGGCTCCAGACGCGATTAAATCAATTATTCAGATAGAAAAAGAAAATTATGATGATGATGATGATGATGATGTTGCTCGTAAGAACGGACGCAGCTTCTCGTTTCGTTGAAATGTGAAAAGAGCTGATGGCATGAGGGTGAAGTAATTTATCAATTGCCGTGCGGTCGTCGGACAATTAACCATATGAATATTTTTTGGTTATAAAATCGCTGTGTGTGTGTGTAGTGGACGTTTTTACGATCTCGTCGTTTTCATATCAAATATCGGAGGATAACTGTAATAGCGGCAACGATCTGACGATCATACAGCATAAAATTGGATTAAAAATTCGAGCGAATCGTAAAAAAAACTATAGGTAGTTTGATGAAAAATGTACCGTTGAAAACAAATTGGTCCGTGTAATAGCATTAAATGTAAATAAGCTGCTTTTTTCAGTATTTATGACATAAAAACAATGAAATACAATATACATTGTGTAACAATCGTCAAACAGAATTAGATCCTCGACTTGAGGAAAAACTTTTTTTTTAATATTCCCATTTGCTATTCATAAACAGGAAATGACTTATAAAAATGGCTTAGCCGCGATGCTTAATTTGAATTTTTAACGAGATACAGGGGTTGCGTCTTTGTGTTGCTCTCTCGAAGGCGGTTGAAAAGAGGCTTCACGCTGCAGGAATCGTTTGTATAACCCTCTGGCTCTAGGCGACGACCACGGTTATTATTTTATTACTATAATAAAGATAAATCAAGACTGGTTTACCTTTACATTTGTTTTACAACACCTTCATGTAAGTTGACCGATTATTTACACACCTTAACCGAGCAGAGTTCAACCGTTTCCCAGAAGCTTACCGAATTAAACGAACAATGTGACGACGATCAAATCCCACCGAATCCGTCACGCGACACTTTTCAGATTATCTTGTATTTGTTTACGAGATTTTTACAGAAGAGATTCGCGATAGTGGAAAAAAATGAAAGAATCAAGATACATTATTTATATAGCAGACACCTTCGACTACTTTATTCTTTCAATGTGTTTTTGCGCGTTATAAATCAGTGCAGCGAGAACGGCCATTTTCTGTGCAAAATTTAATTTAATATAGCAATTAACCACATCCGTTTCGTTTTAATAAAACGCTGCCGTACTACCTATAAATAAAATTAATAGTATTGATACGTATTTATCGAGCAGGTGGCGTTGAACTCTACGTTATTTGTACTCGAGAGTGTCTGAAATGATTACCGTCTAGCGTTGTCTCCTTTGTATACACTAAGGACGATTCTGGGCCATAAAAAAGAACACTCGTACAAATATTCTCGAGATGAGCGACGAGAAAAAAACAAATAAGACGAACTGGATAAACGGAGTGAACGTCCTGGCCGTATCTGTCGGCGTTTAGTGTAATGATCTAATGGCGTTATTAACATATAGCCGAGCTAAAATCTAGCAGGTCTATCTAATGGTCAAGTGAGACAAGCAAACACGATAGTGTCAAGATATTTCGAATGCAATTATTTTAATTGTGGTTAGGAAGTGTGCGTGGTCTGCGCGTTCGAGTGTGTCGTACGTGTGAGTTTATCGAACGCACGCAATCTCGAACGAATGTTTACAAAAATTTGAACGCGTCGTACGATGTCGAAGTTTTCTCAGATAATATTCAATGTCAGCACTCTCAGATTTAAATAAATAATTTCAAAGTTTGTTTGGAAAACATTCGAATCGATTAAAATATGCATGGACTGTCGACGGACACGTTCAAGTGGATTCGAAAATATACATATCCACTATAGAATTTATAACTGTCGTTCGAATTCGAAACTGTAGACATTATCGAGGCATATAAAACTAATTCAAAAGATCGCATAACTCGAAATCATAATAGGAAGATGCGATCATTTTCAACAATGCCATAATGAAATTAGCACTGGCGCGATAATGTGCGTCGAAGCACGAATCGACATAGCGGCACCGCTACATCGCATTATATTAATTTAATATCCGCATCGCGAATAATGGAATAAAAAACCGGACAAAAGAAAGTTTCTAGACTACATAAAATCGCAAACCGTGCAAAACACGCTCGCATCAAAAGACCTAAGAAACCCTTTATGTGTCGGACGAATCGTTCGAAACCTTATTTACTCGTCCGCGCAAAATGTAACAGATCGATTCTCGCCCGGATTTATTTATCCCCCGGAGGGGCCTCGAATCAAAATAAAGTTTGCCCCCGTTGCAATATCGCAACCCCTTTTTCGAGGGCTGCGGAAAAAAATCAGGATTCGGGGCCTCCCAGGAAATATCCTCGCGGATCTTCGGCGGAAGTTTTCCGGGACCTTCTGGGATCACGTACCCCGGCACGTGGTCACCCCTTCCGGCTGGAAAAGGCTGGAAAAGGTTGGTGACCCTCGACAGGAGCCAGACGGGAGGCGGACAAGAGGAACAATGGGAGGTGAGGCGAGGGTGCCCCGTACTCCATGCGGGACCTCGTATCGATCACTGGCCACTACGCATTTTCATTTGCTTACATAAATACGCGTGTACTTCTTCGCAAATGTGCTGCTCCTCATTCCATTGAAAGGGTTTTCGTGAAGGGAGGTTTCGTTGGAAGCGGGATTGCGGTGGTGGGAATTTTCGATCCCGGGATTCCGGTGCGGCGCTGTTGTAAGGATTCAAATGTTATAAAAAGGAAATTTTTATTTTAAATACATATTTGGAAAGATGAGTTGTAATTTCAATAAAACTCATATATGAAAACTATTTTTATCAAAATGTTATCAATTTAACCATAATTATTTACTAGAAATAAGTTTAAACGAAAAATCTGATTTCGCCTTCGATTTTACCACATCCTGAAAAAACACGATTAAATTTTATAATTTTAAGTGGTAAAGAATATCATAATTAGGTGAATAATAAGTTTGCTGATATTGTTTAAATTAATATAAAACTAGAAAATTTTAGTGACTTTTCAGCACATTTGTTAAAATATTGATAAAAAAAATTATCAAATCATGAAAAAAAATATCAAGATCGATTCACTATAAACTATTCAATATGATTTATTATGTTGAAATAACATTCAACTTACAAGTTTCCAGCACTGAAATCCCGGTATCGGAAAGTCGGGATTCTAGTATCGGAAAACTCCGGGATCCCGGTGTCGTTATTAGCATTATTGCACACTATGCATGTATGGGTTCGCTTAATGGGCATTTTTAGTGTGTATGTGTGCTCAATGGGTTGTCCTTAATCTAATATGGTTCGTGGAAAAAGAGCAGGTCCGTAAAAGCCACCACTCTGGAATAAGGAGGATTCGGGAAAAGGGGCGTGCTATTAAGCGCATCCGATTCGCCCTGTATATAGTCTATGAAACACAATGCAATTTTTTTAATGGACGGAGCGTGATTCGGACGTTTTTTCAGATTCTCCAGAAAAAAATAAGATCGAGCAATTTTGAGGCGATCATAAATTTTCATCTTTGGAATATGAAATTCATTTATTTGAAGCGGTTTTTTTTTAATCTCATCTTTCCAAATGAAAAAAAAGCGTTTTTAATTTATCTTTCAACGAATATATAGATTAATGATTTTGTAATTTTGAATAACATATGGCTTGACATAGATATTTCCAAAATGAAAATCAAACTATAATAAATTTATTAATTTATAATATAACCTACTTCATGCTGACAGATTAAATAATTATTTATATCTAAAATGGCATATAATTTAAACGTACTCTATTCACATCGGATACATCGCTTATCGTGTAAAGTTTTCATTGATGTCAAATAGAAAGAAGATTCACTTCATAATTCTATTCGTTTTGAAAGTAACTCGGGTTTCTATTTTGTGCATTTGTAAAAGAATCTAATCAAGCATGTGGTGGATAAAGAAGCTAATGGAGAAGCCGTAAAGGAGTAGAAAATGCAGTTTATTGCATTATGCAAGTAAGCAAGGTCAAGGCTTATGAGATTAACGGAACTCAATCGAGTACAGATTATATAATTACGTACCATTGTATCATTACGTAAACTTGCGGTATTTTAAAGAAAGTATGTGTCTAATATATAAGTATTATCAAATAAAAATTATTTTCAGATAACAATTTGTCCGACGACAAAAACATCGGTTTTGGCAATGAATATAATCGAGGTCGATGATCCGAAATATTTTACATCTTTTTTGTACAGAAAAATTAATGGCGCATGAAAACAAATTAGCTCGATTTCAACAAAACTAATATTTAAAACAAATTATTTGAAACGATTATAATATAAATTTATAATAAAAAAATATTGATATTTACTTATGCTATGAAGATGCGCTGCTTTTAGATCTGAAACAAAGAAAAAAAACATATTTTAGTATGCGAAAACGTATATAAGCATTTCGTAAAATTAATTCGTGACTTATAAATAGGTCATTAAAAAATAAGCAGAGGGATGCATCAAGATTAAACGACTTTCGCATTAAAAGTTTAATAAAGGCGAGCGTAAACAACGAGAAAAAGTCGTATTTTTTTTTCCGCTCCCGAGTTGGATGTCCTGTTAACGCCGAGAGGTCATCGTTCCCCCAAATTAATAAACGACCCTTTTGCGACCCAGGAAAAGGACTTTTTATTATTGCACGAAGCCAAAGAGCCGAACCTAATGCCGCTCAACGAATTAGAACTCCAAACACATAACAAAGACAGTGGCCTTAGGCTGCGTGCATTCACGTACACTTTTCGGAGCACTTCCTTGAATAAATAAATAAGTGCTGCTTGAGGGTGTCCTCACATCGGAGTTAGAAGTGTACTGTCCTCTTAGATTCTGGACGCAGCGTCTTTAGAAAAGAGCTCGCGTATGGCTGAAAAAAATTCAACGTCTCCAGTTTAATATGCTGGTGGCATTCTTGCGCTTAGACCAGAATGCCAGGATCGTTTCTTGAGAATTCCTCACAATTACATGAATAGTTCAAGAGCGTCTCGCGGATTCTTGGCACTCCTCCGGTGCTCGGTCTTCGAGGTTCTATTTATCTCGGGTCGTCGGAACAATTATGAAACTTGCGCTTCCCAGTAGACGGACTCGTTTCGTCGCTCGGGAAAAGCCAAGAAAAGCAGCCGACTCGTTCAAAGCGGCAAAAAAATCGAGTAAATAAGCAAACGCTGAAGTTTAGATTAAAGAGTTTCTCATCTTTTGAAAACGGCTACGTAACACGCAAAAAAGCACGAAAACGATTTTCCGCAGGAATAGCATCGAAAATTTTCCGCAGTGGCGCAATCGTACAACAATAGACATAAAACGACCAAATTTTCAAACATTTCGGTTTGAAAAAACATACAGTTTTGATTAGAGAAAACTTTTACGTAACAATGCGAAAAAACGGGGTCAAAGACTCGAGGAGATTTTTCCGAGGGCGCCGCAAAGAACCGAACCGCACTTCTCACTTCCACGAGCATTCTCAGCTCGAAAGCCTCATCTCACGATAAAGGTACGAAACGAAATTAAAACCACTCTTATCCGATGATGTTTTCGTAGGAGAATATTCAAAGGTGCGGTTCCACGGGAAAGTGGGAGAGAGGCGCGCCCGTTTAGCGAGCTTCGGACATCCGCATTGCGCTCGACTAACAAAAACCGCACTCCTGCCTCTCAACTCACCCTTACAAAAGGCTCACCCTTATCAGAAGGGGTGGGTCGCGAGAAAATGCGAAACTTTTTCGACAGGAAACTTCTGAGAGTAATTTGTTTCGTCTCCGAACGCCTCCCCCTTTTATTTCGGCGTAATCAAGCGGCTCGAATGCCGACTTAGACAAACACGCCGTAATCTAGACTGACACTTTGCTCGTCGAAGAGTTATCGTGTTGCACTCTCTCGTATATGGGGGATATAAATTTTGGATATTCCGACTGTGGGAAACTGGGTCAGGCTCGTGTCAGATCAATCGTCGGTTTATACGGAGTTTAAAATGCATCGGCGGTTGATTTGTGTGTGAAAAGTGTGCGAGTTTCCGCTTTTGAATCGATTTCCGTTCGGCGAAAGAGACTCGTTTCGTTTTAATGGAAAAAATCGAATTCCGTTCGATTTGAAATTGAAATGAAGGTTTGTCGAGTTTTTGTTCGGAGTCGTTACGGTTGAGGTTTCATTGGTGTCAATTGAGACAAAGTGCATCGGGCTTATAGTTTCAATTAATTTTGCATTGGAAACAATTGAAGGGGAAATTGAAATGCGATACGAATATCAGTATTGGTAACTGAATATATTCGATGTAAGTTAATTCCGCAAGATTGAGAAGTATCGCAGAAAGAATAGACGCCTAATAAGGTTTCGTCCGAATAAGGATACTATTTTCAGGATACGGTTGTGTAATCTCACATCCTTGTTCGATTCTTATGCTATGCAGTATCTCGGTAGGGACTTCTCGTATTTTTTAGCCGATCGCAAATTTCTATCCATATTAGGAGTATCGTCGGTTTGCGTAATGCGGTGATGACAGACTACATTTTTATTCGTTTGGTCCTTCTATGGTCTATCACGTATGAAAGTCAACTTACGCGGCACGTACGGGTATTCACATTAAATTATATCCAGATGTTTTGTCTTATATGGTGCGAGGATGTAAGAAAACGGGGAATAGGAAGCAAAATGTGTTCTGAAGAAAGCAAAAAAAAGATGCAGAAGAAAACTGCCTGGTTATAATATTGCTGAGATATAGCGCAACCCCGTCTCAGTTAAGTATATGTACATTTTTTATACAAAGAAGATTGATAAAATACGGAAAGTAATAAATATGATATTTCACAAAATGATACATACATGCGTTCTTATACACAGATGATTCAATGGGTGTAGAGATTTGATGTGGGTACCTATAATATTTTTTTTATGTGAATTTTCATTGTGCATTTTAGCGAAATTCGATTTCGGAAATGTGTAAATATTCAGTCTAATCGAATGTGTACATTTCTCGCACATGCCTACGTAAATATCTACATATAATTCGTATCTCAGTCAAAATCTGACACACGTCTCGTAAAATTTGTCACGCATGAGTAACGACGAAGCGCGCGAGTACATTTTCAGGAAAAAAAATCAAAAATTTCAGCAATGTGATTTATATGAAAATTTATGGAAATACTCGCAGACGCGAACGTCCCGTTCAAAAATCTCATCGTTGATTACTTCCATTCATTTTGCGGGCGTAAATTCGTAGGGAATCTCTAGCGCAGTTTAACAAAATCTAAATTCACCTGATGAATAGAAGTGATTAAAGGGACTCGTCTCCCACATAAATCAGCATACAACCGTAGAATAAGAAAGTGTTAATACGCTGCAATTAGTCAAACCAATATACGTGACACATTTTCCACGTCCGTGCTCGACGGCAATTTCCCCTTTACAAACGCGCCTTTAATCTCGAGCTTTTTCGAAGGAAACGAAAACGAAAAAGAACAGTCGTCCCGCGTAACAAGATCGATTTTTTTCGGTCAATGGGTGAGATAGGCTGCGCTCGATTTCCCACACGAAAATAGCACTTCGCGGTTTCCGCCAATTAAGGATAATCGCGGCGGTCATTACGACCGGTCACTCAGTCGAACCTTATCCTGAATTATACCTGAGGTGAACGGTCTTCTTCTCCCGAGACAAGGAAGGCTTAAGGTATCGCGTGCGATTCCTCCGACGAGGATCTTACAACGAGGGTTCGATGCATCAGTGAACTACGGCTTCGTAGAATTATGTTCGATTTGTATTGCAAGCGAACTGAACGGTACAGAATCTGATGAAAGAGACGCAACTATACTAAGATATAGCTATCTTTTTCTGAGAGGGGGAGAGATGGGTGTATTGTCGTATAGGTGTGTCTCGTTCATCAGGTTCGGTACTGTTTGCTTCAGTGGCAATGCGAACCCCGCTTTGACGTCTGATGTCAATTGTGAAGCGGGCGTTGCGTGATTTACGACCGAAATTTATCAACACTCGACGTTCGTTGCGACAACATCTTGATTATTTCATTCGAAATGCTATACGTATATTCATAATGCGGCGTTGTAATTTGATTGCGCAAAACGAAACAATGAAAAAATAATTAATCGAGGAGAAGAAAAACAAATTTTCGCGAAAGAAAAATGTCTTTCAATGTCGATTCTTTAATTAATTTAGGTTTGTTTATATAAAATATTAAAACAATTATTACGAAAATCACGATGAATATGCGAAACGCTTCGTTTTCAGCTACGCGGATGATTAATTACTACGCTCCGTATGCGAAATATGAAAACAAACACGACCTACGTAGGTACATTCTTTTGAAGCGCTAAACTAATATTTTCATTCATCGCCGTTTAAGATCTCTAGCTTGTACGTACTAAATATTCACAGCCAATTAATGAAGCTTAGCAGTATATAGAGCGATCGATCGCGAAACGGCATTTCCTACGCAAATTCCGATACGACATAATAACTGGATTCGCAAGAGAGCAATAATTGTCGCTTTGTCGAGGTCGTTAAGAGTTCGATCAATCTTCCGACGTTTCAAACTACGAGAGCGGAATACATATTTTCACTCAGATATTACGTATAAAAAGCAGGGCTTTCGAACCTTTTTTAATCTGCGAGCCATTTGAATATCAATTTTAATTAAATTTTCCCCCAAACAATAATTATATTAATGAATCTTCCGAACTTTGAATACATGATAAGTTTTATTTTCTCTTCTCAATCATACACAAGAATTTCGATGTGATAATAAAATTTCAATAACTGAAAATACAAAGCCTACTTTCTATAAAATACTAATTTGATTTGAAAAAAAAAAATACAAGTGGAGATAAATTAGTTAAGTGCCTATTAATAACAAAGGATACGGGTACCCTAGTTTAGGAACTGCTGATATAAAGCATCCCGTTTGCCAAAGCGTCAATTTGGCATCGTATGTAAATCGATACTTCTTCCAGCGGGAAAAATAAAACGACGAAGAGGAAAAAAATAGCTAGAAAGAATCGGTAGCTTTCAGGAAGATAGCTCACAAGTTTCGGGAAGTTCAGCTCATTAATTTCTACTATCTCGACGATATGGGGGTTGGAAAGGGTTAGAGAGCCGGCGGTTTATCATGGGCTACGTTAATTTATTGACACAGGAAAGTGCATAAATCAAAGAGAGGCGAGCTCTCGATTATCGTCCACTCGGCTTATTTACGATTCATTCCCATCGAGTGTGAAATGAATCCGAATGTGTTGCCGCTAATGAAGGGTTATTTTGAGAGATTTACGACGCCTGACTCTCTCTCATAGGCGAGTGATTCGATTCGCGTTTTTAATTCGGTCTCTGTTGTGGACGTAATTATCGTAAATTATATTTATTGCGAGCATTAAGATGTTAATACGTTGTATTTATTACATCTTCATTCTTTTTATGGTTATCGACGACGTTTTAGCGGGCGCGACTCCTCTTTTGAATAATTTCGGTTTTACGCTCATTTGCGAATCTCTCGATTTTTTTTTGTTTATATGAATATTGAATGTCTCCGCCGTGTATAATTAACGTCGATACATTTGTCGGATTGTAAATATTTATTTTTATATGTTTTCCGTATTGAATTACATAGGATCGCTAGATTTTACGAAGAGCGCTTCGAATTCCTGAATTACATTTAAAGTCCGGTTCGAAAATCAAATTGAATTTCTGTTGTGTTTTGAATGTAATAGAGCGTCGTTTTTCATTATTTTTTACAATGTTTAGATTAAAGGGGATGCTTTTAGCTGATAAGAATGTGTGTCGGAAAATGGTTTCAGCGCGCTTTCGCATGAAAAAAATAATAATAAAGGAAGCTAGCGACCCGAAAGCCACCGATAAGATTTAAATTTCGTGTGAACGTCGCTACATTTCCTGATTTTTAATCCGGTCTGTGTACTATAATATAATATTCGTTTTTTCGACGAAAAAAGTGTTCGTTGGCGAGAAAGTGTGCGTGAGATAATATAACGAATTTCGATCGAAATTACAATGTTCAGTCGATTCGAAGTCGAAGTCAATAAGCGAAACGCTACGAAAAAATCGAGAAAATTTACTCAAGCGATTAAGTGAGAGATAAGTAAGAGCAAGCCTCTTCTGAGAGGCAGGTGTCGCGAGTCAAAAAAATAATACAAAAAATTAAGCCTTGACAACATCGGCGTGAGAAAAATTCATTTCGTTTAATAAGGATCAGACTAGTGGATGAGATGGTCGACTGATCTATTCAGATACTAAGGCGCAATAAAAACTTGATGATATTGCTGTGGTGTAAACTGATTGAGTGTTCCAACGGAGAACTTGTTGTACAAACATAGATTCGTTCAAATATAAATACGAAGTTTGAATTTTTAAATCGATTCCATTTCCAAGCACAACTGCAACGATTCATTTGGTCGAATTAATTGGAAACAGAAGATTAGTCAGTTACGTGTCTGATTTATAGAGGATTAAGCCGGCAAGTAAGTTGGCATATTAAAGCAAGATGCAGTTGTTATAAACGCATTAAGAGCGATTAAGACTGGACGTTTCGCAGACTCGAGTTCGATTCGTACTTCAGCATCTCAATGTGTGGTCGATTCAGAATCAGATAACGATTAATGATTCGAAAGTGATTGGTGGTGATAAAATGAAAAACGGCGCAGCTCGGATTTGAATCGAAACAAGTTGAGAGTGAATTACGCTTCAATAATAATGGATTCTATTGAGTCATTGGTAGAATCCGCTTTCCTGTTAGCATACAAACTGTAATATATAGGTGAAACTGACAAAATATTTATTAAGCGTTAATATTGATTACACCCTTATTCAGTTTGCGCAAGAAAATACATACAGCTAAAGCTATGGGTTTGCAGAAGTGTATGTTTATGACGTTAATAAATTAATCTGTTAGCCGAGCCGAAAATGGAGTTAACCCGAGGCTTATACAAATTTGTGCGTTAATACAAAATGAATAACAAGATGTGGAAGGGATGCAATTACCAGTATTGATAGCGGGCATTAAAATTCCTCCGTAGACCAGTTTCAGTGCAATTAAAATGCACTATTTATCTCGATCTTGTGTCATCTTTGTTGCAATGTGAAGATCGAGCGAAGCGAACATATAAAGAGTCCAGTTTTACGATTTTTTTTAATAGCATTTTGACTTTTAGTTTAGTAAATTAGCATATGAGATTATAATTGAATTTTTAAACGAACCTTGGGAATGTTTCTACTTCTTCAATATTTCAGAAGATTGCTTGTAAATTTTTCGTATTAAAAACTTTGTTTACAATTTAAATATTATTCTGAAAATAAATATTTTATATAATATTAGGCATATTATATGAAAAATCCATTATAGGATCGTAATGGATTGGTGTACACGTAAAGGTTCTTTGATATACGATCTCGTTCGAATCTATCCACGCCCTTTTATTCATTTTTTCCCATATGCGATATTCATATAACGAAAATAGCAATTTCTATTATAAATAGAATGAGGAAGTGGTGTTTCTCAGAAAGAAAAATAGTTCTTATACTATTATAGGTTTGTTGACAAGGCTTAGGACCGGCAAAAGGAGATTTTCGGGATTGGACTCGATCGTACAACGCACAAAAGTAATACAATAAAATAAGTTTAGTAATTCAATTATGGACACGTTTCAGCGAGAATAGCATATGATAACTGTTCACAAAAGAGACTTACAAAAGCGTGAAAAACTCATTCGATTCAACGAATTATTTTTTATTATAATCAAATTGTGAATGGCGCCGTTAGCTCCAAACAAAACGAATTAGATTTTATATTAATCAAAAGTTCATGAATTTTATGTTTCATATAGAAAATGTTCAACTAAATTCTAAAATTAATCAAGTGAATTGATAAATAAAATAATCGTCCAAGATAAATTACAAGTGTGAGAAACGACCGAAGACGCTGCGTGCCGTTCGTAATTTACTTCGCGGAAAAGTATAGCAATGGAAAAACTTGTTTTATAAAGCGAATATTTTCGACGTGAGCTTTCAATCTCATTTTACTTTCAAAGTTGAAGGCAAAAGTTTTTCATGTTTTTCATCGGCAGCGTTAGCGTTCGTATATGCTTCGGGATCCTAGAAAGGCTGCAGCCCTTAGGTCTCCCTCTCTTGCGTCTTATATTAACCCTCTGTCGACTGAAATGCGGAAATAAAGCCTCCAATGAAAAAAGACATAGGCAATATGTATCTTGAAAAATATTCGCAGCATCCCAAGAGGATAGAGGGATGCGAAAAATAGACCGAATTTAATAAAGGTGGAGAAGTTGGTCTGTGCATTCGGCGTCGAAAGTAGGGTGTGTGCACTTATTTATGTCTTTGATTATACTTGTTCGGTTTTTCTTCAGAACAAATTTTCAGAAAATAATTTAAAATAGATCGAGTTTTGCTCACAAGCAATTTTCTCCCCTAACGCTGTTTGCGAATTTGCATGGTGAGAACACACGACAAAATATTCGAATATACATACAAATTGGCTTTAAACAGAATATATTCTAATATAAATAAATTAGAAGCGACAGTTCATGAAATAGCCCCAGTAAGTAGAATAAAATATTGAAGACACGTACCAGCGAGTACATCTCAATTTGGTAACCTCGTTTTGCATACGCACAGGGATGAAGCAAAGTCCTCGAGTAAACAAGACGATAAAAACAAGGCGCGTATTATGTAAAAAGCTTTCGACCAGTTTATTTTACGAACAAGAGCGAACAGCATGAGGGCGAAAATTGTATAAAAAAATAAATCGAAACAAAAGGCCCCTTCAGAGAGACATAGTCCGAATCGTGCATTCGGATCCAAAGACTAACTAAAAGAATAAAAAAATACAAAAAGGACGATTTGTATTCGACTAATATACATAACGAGCGATAAAAAGGCGCATATTCAATTGAGTCGAGCCTCGGTTTATTATCAACTTCTATCGAGATGAATTCGTTTACGCATCGTTTAGCCTCATATAAATTTATTACGATTTTTTTTTTATATATTTCGCATTTATTAAGAGCAACGTCCTGATCGTAAATAAGCTCGACGGTCGATCGTTTTGAACGAAATAAATTTATTCGACGTTTTTCTCATTTGAATTTCATAGATGCGCATGTGGAGCCGAGTGTATTTTCAGTAGTCGCGAGTTTTGCATTCAATCGGCTCCGATCTGATGCATGCACGCGTAAACATTGTAAGATTTCAATCGAAATCGTTTGCAAATGTCTCAGATGATGATGTCGCAATAAATATCCGCTGAAATGGACCCGGAGTGATTCTAAATATCGGTAGATGTTTTTATCGACATCGGTTCCGGATTCAGTACGTAACGATGCAAAAAAAATGAGGTTGATTCGGAAAAATAATTGTCGTCATCATCCGATTACAATTTAATTGGATTCGAATGTTATATAAAATTCGAAATATTGAAAAAAAATAACTGCAATTATAATGATATGAAATATTTTGTATCCATCAACTGGTTTATGACAGATTGCGGCACATTTTTTTATGGAAGCCATTAATGCTTTTTACTCTCACGCGAAAAAATCAACAGATAAAGAATAGACTGTCGTTTGAAGATTACTTTTTTAACATGCATGCAATATATTATGACAGCATAATAATTTTTAGAAGTATGGCCTTTAACGTGTGCGCGCGCTTGTACGATAATTGTGCACATCATTCCGAGCGGATTCACTTGACGTGCTTCCGATATAAAAATATAAATAAAAAACACAGCAGGCTTTAGAGCAGCGAAAACTAAAAAAAAATCTCACTAAAGCCTCGACAGAGTTGTCGTTCAGTGGAGCACTGCGACTTGTCAATTTTCATACTGTGTGGAAATCTCTGAATCTCACAATTAGTGTGCATGCGCATATATCGGGGCGTCCATTAGGCGTTGTCTAATCTACGAATGCCATAATCGTTTAATTAAAAGCTGGTACACACACACAGCGAACGAGATCTCTCAATAAGATTGATATGGAAATATTTCAGCCGGCGATGTGTAATCTTAATCGGATCGCATAAACGGGAGGAAACGATACGTTACCGGTGGTTTTTCACTATTATTTTCGTTTTGTTTCATCTACAAGACGAGCAGTTCAATCCGCAATCGAGCTACCTACATAAGGCTGCGGTATTCATTATCGATGTTTCATATTGCGTGTGGTTTGCGAATACGTGAGGGTTGTGTGTTCTCTGATAAAAAATAAGATTCCTCTATGTTCTATTCTTATTTGTTTCAGATGGTCTTTTAGAAAAAAAAATCGTTTAAATATTATTGTGTAGTTTCATATTCGTGTAATTTTGAAGGGTAAAGATAAAAGCATAACTGATTCTTTTATCCGAAAAGCAGTAAGCAATATTGTGTACTTCGTCCATTACAGGAAACAATATTGAATATTGTTCGAAAGAGTATATTATATACAAAATGAAAAAAAAATTGAATTTGCTTTCATGTCCCTGGAAAATACAATATTGAGAGAAACGGAACGAGCACATATTAAAATATTCTTGTAGGGCGTCATCGTCAGATTTCTCAATGTTTTTGACAGGGCGTCCTACTCACATTTCAGATTTCAGAAACACAATATAATGATTCATCTAACAATAAGTATCGCAACGATAGACGCACTCAAAAGTTCATTGTGTGAATATTTATAGGCGAAATTCGAAATAAGATGAGTTATGTTAATATTTAATTTGATTACGGTGTAATGTGAACGCTGGCGGATTTCCTTTGACGATTTAATTACTTCAGAGCCTAAGAGACCGAAATCGGAAGGATCTCGAATTTAATGCCCCGAGGTACCATCGTTCTGCTATCGTCCGTAACAAACTCACTTACATAAACCCGAAAGGGCTTAATTTCGATATCGAACTGTCAATTAGCAGCGGAATAACGCGCATTTTCTTTATATAGATCGCTTCTCGTCGCGCACTAGATCCTCGAGTGCAGCCACTATAATACAAAGTCAATAGAATGTATCAAATCAACACACATGTATATGTACATTCTAATCGAGCTGGGATGATAATTACGTGATTTATATGAATGACTAGAATTTTTATACAAATTAATTCATAATAAAAAATACTAGATACGTATAAAATATTCAGTTTTAATACTGAACAAATTTTAGTTATCCGTTGAAAATATATAGAAAAAGGAATTAATAATTATATGAACATATTTTATAATTAAAAAATGCAATTGAAATATTGATATATTTTTTTTTGACACAGGGAGAGCTGCAATCCTGCAGCCCTTTAAGATGAGCTACCACTGATCCGACACAATAATAATCGAGATAAATACGAATACAATAAAAAAACACAAACTTCTCTGCATAAACGTCGTATAAAGCATCGATCTCGATCGAAGCTTTCGACGTCGGCACAATCGTGACCTCGACTCGAGCAAAAAGAAGCCGAACGCAGCAGCAACATCAACAGCAACATGCGCATAAGAATGCAAATAAAACCGATTTGTCGACAACGAAGAATTTAATGAGCCCAGCAAGAGTCGGTACCGTCGGACAAACGAGATCGGAGCCCTCGGGAGCAATTAGCAGCATCGGCAGCGAGATGAGACATTCTCGTAATATAGGCTCTCGTTATGTGAGAGCACATGCGAACTCGTGTGGATGTTGACGAGGTGTAATATGTGATGCAATGTCGTGTCGGTTTGGACGGGAGACTATTGTTATTGCGAAGGTGATGTGTTGTATATGAAATTGTGTGACGTTGACGGTTCGTTTGGCGAGATCCTTTCAGCTAGAATTGCCGATTTTGATGGAACATTGGAGAAATGTAGTTTAGAAGTATTATCATAAGCGCTCATTAATTTTAGTTTTACATTTGAGTTAGATTCCTGCTACTAAACTGGGCTCATAACCTTAACGCTAATTTATTATTAAATTTATGAAATGTAGTCTTTTTTTTTAGTTTCAAAAAAATTGGCGAACTAAGATTCAAAGGACTCTTTGCGAGGGAGTCTGTACTGTAATAATCACGATAAATTTGTGAGTATAAGTGATGAAAATAATATCTCATAAGTTGCACAAAAGCTTTGTGTAGGCACACTTGTACGTGTGTATGTTTCTATTCAAAGGATAGTTGGAATGTTTTATATAGGAATATCAATGTTTGCTTTAAGCGATGATTTGTTTTTATTGCTCTTGAATGAAATAATTGCGATGATTAATCAAAATATAATAGAAAATATTTTACCGTACTTTGTTGTCTGTACGTGAGTGCTCTCACAAATTTGTAATGTTTTGATTGTATCGTAATTGCGAATATTCAGAAATATTTCATTCGTAAATAAATAAACACTTATCGCGTATTTAACTAATGAAAGAAAATATTTTACGCATATTATAATTTGAGAATGTTATATCCGAAGATGCGATGTGAAGATAAATTAATGTCTATTCGGAGGCTTCGCAACAAGAATAAAAATACATATGAAGACAATTAAAAAGCTGCATTCCTCAGATCGTGCGATTTGTGAAACATCAATCGGAAATCTTTTATAGACAGCGTAAAAATCTTAGATTAACGAGAAAAGACCATAAAAGAGCATTTTAAGATTAATGAAACAACTGGACACGCATCAAAGCCAAATAATAAAAGGGAGATAAAGCTGACGAGCGGATATATAATACATATAATGAACGTTTATGGAAAATACAGCCTGTGTGAGCACATTAGTGAAAAATTTCAATGATAGATCATTATGGCGAAACGATGAAGATGCCTCCCGGTCTTTTGGCTGTCGCGGATCATTTCGATCGCTTAGATCGCGACGTAGGATATCTACAATTTATTGAAAATTAAATTCGGAAAAAATGAGGAGTCGTCGAAGAGGAGACATAATCTTACATGTTTACACTGGAGTCGTTCGATTTGTTTGCACTTTGAATATTTTTGGAGAACAAACGCGACGAGAAATTCTTCGGCGCGTAAAAAAGTGGCGCATCCGTGTACACAAGTGTGCATTTTTCGATTGTGTCCAAAGTGCTTCATGATTGTGAAACGAAAATAGTGTATGTGCTCCCTGTGTGTCTCTTTATTCGTGAATAAAAGAAGAGTGTGTCATAAAATGCCACTATTGATTTTTCGAATGGAAAATCACTGCAGCAGGTGTTGAAACAATCGTTCAGGTGTTTTACGATGCACTTCATTGAATTTTTAATTTCGATGTTTATTTAAGTGAAAAATAATTTTATCAGTCTCGTGTTGAAGTGACATTTTCATTTTGGTATTAGAAAAATGAGATTTCAGCGGAAATATGATACATTTTTTATATGAGAATTTTCACAAGACTGATGAGCATCCCTTCATGAAATGAATGAATATGAGGAAATGCGTATCTCGACGACGATAAAGCATCCCGAAAAAAACATATTAAATCATGTGCGAAAGATAAATGAATCCATATTTCAATGAAGATATCATCTGCAGGAAATCGTGCTGTTTTAAACCATCAATAAAAATCAATTCGAATGACATAATCCACGCACACTGCTCACGTCCGTTACCAACACTCGATTTTAACACCTGTTAATAAAACGATAGGGTTTCTAAAACCCGTTTTCGAAAATCACGACCATAATAACCACCATGGCCTTGCGCTATCCGAGAATCCAAAAAGTTTCGAGAATCGAAAACTTCAACAGTGCGCTATGGAGATTTAATTAAATGTCCTCGACCCGCGGAGGGTCCGATATGTTGAATTTCAAATTTCGAACGGTGACGCAACCGCACAAATTAACGCGCCATGATTCTCAAAGGAGATGCCATTACGAAATTAAATGAGCATCTCTAATTTCGACTTCGGACGCAGGTGTTTTCTATGTTACGGACGGACAAGAGAGCCTCGAGTGTCATCGTCACGAAAAGCCAACCGAGAGCAGGGCTGAAATATTTAGAGTGAAAATTATTAAAATAAAAATTTGATCATTAATATTCAAATTTATGAATTTTTAAATTCAAAAAATTTTTGTCAATTTCTTATTCTTTTCGTCCCTGTTTATGATGCGGGCTGAAGAAAAAGTTAATTATTCAACTAAAACAAAAGTTTCCTTCGCGAGTTTCCCTCGGGAAAATTTCCGGATGTGTTTACACTTGTGCTTATTATGAGACGCGTTTCTGTTTGAGCGAATCCCATATTCGCACATCCGATCTGTACACGCATAGTTGTTCGTGTTCATTGTTAAATTTATGCAACGGGCGCGTGGGGTGTCAAAGGTAAAACTTTAATGCTGCTCACCCATTATGTACGTAAACGGCAAATATGTTTTAAGGAGTACCGCAAACTTTGCGAAATGATTTATAACGTCGGAGCGAGTAAGGAAACGGCGCGATAAATCAATCGATTGAATTTCTATGAGCGGCTAAAATAAATATACGACGGGCATTGAACGCCCACGCATGTTGTGAATGAATAAAAAAATTACTTATATACATAATTATTTAACCGTGAAGCGTTAATCTGGTCCGTTCGCGGCGTTAAGCGTCCGTTAGTGCTTCTAAATCAACGTACGAAGTTTACCGCTCGATAAAACGCGTGATTGCTTTATAAAGCGACATTTGATGTCTTCGAATCAATGCGAATAGCAACGCATTCATCGGTGAATGGAATTGATTTTCTGATTTTAACGCTCAAAATTACGTTCACACGTGAGAGACGATCATCGCTAGACAAATACGTCGAGTGTTTTAAGAGTGGCAAAGTAGTCAGGTCTGATAATCAGGTGGTTCAGTGGAACGGAAGCCGACTACTCCGATCCACTTCTGAGTCTTCGCCATGATCGTGATCTTGAGATGCAACAAAACAGATGAGATTCGTGTGGGAAAAAAACCGTGAGTCCCAGTGGTTCCAGATAAATTGCGTGTGTGCGAATTGTAGTTGCGGATTAATGACAGACGTATCGATCTGCTGGGAGACGAGGCACGAAATTAGGTCAATTTAAAAATTTGCCGGGATATTTACTTAATGTTGAAGGGACGAAGTTTTCCTTGGGGATTCGCAAATTTGTGGCCACTGGCGCTTAATGGCTCAGCAACTCGAATGCTGCAACATCGACGAAAAGGCTATTTTGGCAACCGGATTGTGGTTATATCCGCTCTACTGAAATATCCTTTTAAACTCGAGACAATTCAATGAAGTTTCCTCTCTAACAATATTTGTATAATAGATCCGATTTGAATTTTAAATAAGTATATTAATCAAAAAGTAATTTCCAAGTAGAAAGTGATCGATAAAAGTTTATGATACGAATCGCATTTTATAATAGAAAAGAGCAATAACGAACGTAGCGTACCGCTGACAAAAAATCACGTACAATTGTCAAAAAAAAGCATTTGGGTTAATGGGTTATATATGAAAATACAAGGTTGGCATAGTTCAACGATCAAAGCTATTATGGTAGACGTTTCCCTTCCGTTTATGAACGATCTAAGCGACTTTCCAATTGTCGATTTGTATTTACGTACATACATACATATTGAGAATCACAGAACTTCGTAGTGTGTTTTTGCTATATCGATAGTTGACTTGCCTATCTTGCAACTTGCCCACGCCAAAAAGTAAACGGATTATAGTCGTAAACCACTCTAGATATATTATATAATTTTTTTCAATTAACACTCGAAGATGTTGACAATGTAACCATGCTATAATTGAATATCTTGGCGCCGGGCACCGAGTAATTTAATCTCGTAGAATAAAAAACGCATTTGAGCGAGATTAGAGGTTGTGAATATAAACAGGCATGTTGTGTTACAATAAAGAAGCTCACACATACGGTCCGCGTGATAAATGAACTTATTTTTTTCGCATTTGCATATAATAAATCAAAAGGATTGTGTATGCAAGAATTATTACGAAATCGGTATGCGACACAGACCTTCTTTTCTAGGCCGGGCACACAATGCGAGATCATCTCCTTTGGGATGTTTTGAATGGGTGTATTTGAATACATAAATCATTTTATTCGTTTTTCATCCTCTGCGCATAACTTCCAAAGTTTTCCCCTTCACGATTGACTTGGTGCGAGAGACATTCTGGATGATAGATATTCTTTTTGCATTTCTATTCCGAGGACGACCCACCGAAGCATGAATAGAGGGCAAATTTCGTACATGTCAAATTTAATTGATGAAATACACACGATACGTACGCAATTGACGCAATTCAATTCGTAGCCCCTCGACTCAGATAAATTGATCAGATTCAATTAACCGCCGATCAAACAGATATCGCTGGAACGTCTAGACGAGAAGCGGACCAAAACGGACCTACTACGATGTAACAGACTAAAAACATGGAAATAAATCAAACCTTGGGAGACATGAGACGATAAGTCACAAGGTGGACAGGCGAAGCGGTGACGGATGATCTCGTTTTCGAAATTAAGCGCATTCGCCACAATTGACCGCAAAATGGATAGACGTCGATTGATTTTTACGACACTAAAAGGGGGACACACTCCATTTGGCACTAGGATTGTCGAGGGTAAAGGGTTCTCTTTGAATCCAACAAAACCCATATATGCGGCATCAACAATGAGGGTAACGCAGGTTTGATTCGAGCCCATTCAATTTGTACAATCGCAGCTCATTTGTTGCAGCACAACGTTCCGAGCGCGCAATAAACATTAAACGATATCGAAATTTTGTGAAATTTATTAGGATCGAAGGAATCCGAATATGGAACGGTCGCTTTTACTATATTTATACAGTTGTTGGAAATTCTCGCCAATTAAGGGAATCCTCTGAAATTCGCGATTCGAAATCGAAATGTATTTGTGGAGAACAAATGTGTCTGAGTCGTTATGTTCGTTAGTGAATGCTCTGTTTCCGCGTTCGAATTGTATGAAAGAATATATTTTAGGAAAAAGTGGGAAAAAATTGATGTATTTTTCAAAAAAAATATTTAATAGGCCATAAAGTATGCGAAATAATAGCGAACGACGAGGGTACCGTGGCGTCATAATGGCTTCGCATTACGACTTCGTTCGCAAAAGGGTAGCTTTGTGGCGATTTTATTTAATTTCGGACCGTTTTTATTAAATTCGGCTCGAAGAAATTGTTGTGAAGAGAATAATTGGACGAACAGTCGATAATGTTTCAGTGAAGCGAGACTCAATTTTATCTCAATTTCGCACGAAGTGCGAACACAAAGCGAGGAATTAATATATAAGAGACAGGTGAAATTGACCTTTTAGTTCGTAAACGAGATAAATGCGTATTGTTTCACGCATTTAATGGCAATACTTTTTCATTATTTGATCGCATTATTTTCGAAATGATTAAATTCAGCGATAAACTTTGACACGGGCAATAATTTCTGAAAGTTTCGTATACGCATTAATTTCTTTTATTATTTGAGATGGCATTGATTTATATTTCGAATATTTTACATAAACAACCCCATGCATTTTCATGAAAATAGCAAGAAAAACATCTAATGAGATGCAATTTATCCATACACAGAATGCACGTTCCCCGGAAAAAAGTTATGGGGAAATCAAAAAAATTTTCCGCTCGTTTTATTAGACGAGCACAAAAGGCACCCTCCGCCCCGATCCGAAAGGACAAAACATCCGAGTTATAATATAATTTATTTTTATTGTGGGCCCTTTTTTCTTATGATTTCACGCTAGGGAAGTCGAATAATAACGTCGGACGAAGGACCAGGAAAATATCTTACTGTCGCTATTTTCAGATTTTCCCTCGTTCGTTGTTCCGATATGGAGAAAATCCCTGCGGGAGGGATTTTCGTATTCGCACAAATGTAAATAAAACCCGGTCGCGATTACGAAACAACGAAAATTTACACCCCAAATGTGTCACCTGCACGCGGATTGTGCAAATATTTTAACCCGAAAGAAAATAAGACAAATTGCTATTGCGTCAACTAATATCAAAGCGCTGATCGAAATTTGCATGATTGTCTTATCTGACGTACAGTTGAAATAATGTTGGAACCTGTTCCCTATTACCAACGATCTTGACTAAATCGTGACATATACAGTGATCTGATCGGCGTGTCATGTTCATAATATTTTGCACAGTTTTGCATATTCGTGTAGCGTATTATTAATGCAGATTCGCAACATTTAAGCGTGCATTAAAATTAATAAATACGTCATACCGTTGAAATTGAAATTGTAAAATATTACTAACTCAATATTAGTATTCGATCGAAATATTATTGCAATTTTAAAACAGGTTGTTGCACACAAAAACAAGATTTTTTTTCGAATTCAGAATAAGACATTCGGCTTATAGACAAATTTCACTGTAGTAACAGTGACATGGATAAATATGTTGCAATTACCAATAATTGAATCTAAGCAAACTGTGCTAGTTGAATAAATCGGACGAGTTTTTGTTAAGATGTGTGTAAGTTGATTTTGGCGCGAACGAATTATATTAGTGTAGAGAGGTTAAAAAATTGATTGCGATTAAATTGCCACGGAATTAGTGATAATTGCGTAATGGCTCAGTTCAATTATGTTCCATTTTAATGTAATTTTAATGAATCGACTTTTTCTTGAATTATGAGACAATCTACTGCCATCGATAAGTAAATGAATTCGAACGAATGCACCTCGTTTTTCTCCAGAACAATAACATACATAAATGCGATTTTATCATCGTCAGAAATCGAAATGCAGCAACACTTTTGTGTATTGTTATATTTTTAACTGATTAATGGTAGCACGCTATAAATCGACGTGTAATTATAAAGTCGTTGACGTCGCATTGAGTGAAATTTTATTGAAATACATTGTAATCAAAACTGCATACGATAAAATTGCCCATTAAGATTTTTTAATGAATACGATTCTAAGAACAGTTTACACTCGTCAATTCGGTAGAAAACGAAGATAGCACAAATTATAGCGGAAATCAATTTCGAAAGTTCGCAAACATTTCGTTTCAAAACAATTTTCAGCTCGAGAAGCGTCAGTATTTCAAAACACACACGATCATTCCTAGTGATTTCTATTCACACGTCAAACGCAATAATACACTCTTCGAACATCTTCGAAACAAATCCAACGACACAAATAAAAATTGCACAGAAAACTCACCGAGATCGAAGAATCAGCAAATCATCATCGGCTTTCGAGCGCCGCGAAGCGAAAATAAACAACAAAACACGCCACTGTCAAAATAAAAGTCGAATTTGCGGAGTCTCCTGCAGGATTCCTCGGGCAGCCAGGAGGGCTGATCTTCGGCACTGAGCACGACCACTATCCCAAGGCTATCCTCCACCAAGATGACGTTTATCACGCACGTGAAATCGTTCGATTCGATGTTGATAATGTCGATCGTGAACGCACGTGTAAGCTCGGCGACGTTCGCGAGCTGAGTGAGCGCCGGCGCCGCACTCAGCTGAACGTTCGCGGATTGTGGGGAGACTTGGCTAGTTTCGAATTTCTCTAATTTTTGTTATGTGAATTTTGATTTATGATGTGTGAGAGTTGTTTTTGTGCGTATTTTGTGACTTGATTTGTCGAATAGCGGTGCGTTGATTGAGTGACGATTTTGGCAGAGTTGGATTTCAGATCGTACTTATTCGACAATCGATATAATTGTACATCGAAAAATCTTTATCAATATAGGCTTATATAGATTGAAATTTGTGTAAGTTTTTTTTGTTTATAAAAAAAGTTAGGATGGGGTCATGCTAACAATAAAACATGTCAATGGCGGTAATAAATAAAAAAAATATCATTTTTTATGTATGAATGATTAAATAAAAATATTAATGCACTAAAAGTTTTTTTCATGCAGATAAAAACAATTATAATATTTTTTATTCATTAGTTTATGACTAATATGTTCATATTCATAAAATTAAAATGTATTTAATTCAAATTAGTGAATAAGTACTGTTTTTTAATAACTTTATTTTTGTTAAATCAATTAGATATTGAAATATAAGAATAGGAACTGATTTTTTTGAGGTGGCGATGTGTGAAAATCTTTTTTTCGTTAAACTTAAACAAAATAATTTCTCGTTAATTTAAAGCGGCTCTGTTGTGATGCGCATG
The DNA here is from genome assembly GCA_024721215.1 of Cheumatopsyche charites. NCBI lineage: Eukaryota > Metazoa > Arthropoda > Insecta > Trichoptera > Hydropsychidae > Cheumatopsyche > Cheumatopsyche charites. Next base: position 7,841,137 of record CM045574.1, read on the forward strand.
GGAATTTATTCCATTCGAAGTAAAAAAATCAAACAATGGGAAGCTACTCCCGAAACAATGACGCGAGTTATGTAAATGACGATTATAATTTCAGATATTATTATTGTTTGCGGATAATATAATACACTAAATACGTGTTATACAATTTAAAATTACGTGGATCATCACATCATAATATATTAATGTTTTTTTCTTTTAGTATTAATTTGTTTTGTTTAACACGACATATTCGTAAATTGAAAATACCGCTATAGAAACTCATTCGAAAAGTTGTTCAAATTGAAAATACCGAGCATACGAAACTAGCCGACTTTCCCCTATTTTAGTCGATTTACGTTCGTATATCAATGAATCCACAGCATTTACGCACCATACGCGTACGCGAAAATGTGTTGGAGTATAACGATCCGTAAACAACAGATTTTTGCGAAAACTGCAATACATAAATCAGCATCCACGAAACCATGGGGAGAGTTTGGGGTTTAACGAAAACAAAGTGTCGAAGGGGAACAGTCACTGCTTAAATGTGATCACCATTTTCGTTTATCTGAATGCCATTTGAATACGTATTATTTACATATATGTTTATAAATATGCTATAAATGAAGAAAATATCGGTAAAACTTTATTGTCTGGAAAAAATATATTAATAATTCATTTACATAAAAGATAGCAGAAAGAATACTTTTCTCTTATATCAATATTGAATATTCTGATTTTTATGTTACAGAAAAATTAATTTATTAGTTAAAAATCAGAGCCATAAAGCTATATTATCCATGCTATTTTATGGATTTTTCATATTTATGACGAAGATATTGATTTTTTTAAATAATTATAAGTAATTATGGAAAGTAGTACAGAATATATAAATACATTAGAAATATGAAATTTTGAGAAGTCAAAGAAAAAATTATATCAATTTTTGTAAAATAAAAAAGGATTTTTAAAACATTCTGCAAAATTTATTTTATTTGCTCTGAATATAATATGGTGCGATCAGATAAACAATATCAATAGATTCATTAGACGTGAACGCCGTATTGTACAATTTAATTTGTTCATACGAATTAAAATAAACTTGAATAAATTCAAAATTCAAAGAGAAAAAAATCAGTTAAAATCTAGTAAAATAATAACGAGCAACCGCGTTGACGGACAACGGAAGCCCGCCTACCGGAAAGATAATAAAACCGCCGAAAGACGCAACCGATATACACAAAATTATGTACAAAATACATATAAATTTCATCGAAATTTCGAAACTAAAGCACACCGAGCCTTAATTACACTCGAATATACGTATATTTGGAAACGTTTTCACCGAGTTTCCCGACGTTTTTCTCTCACGCGCGGATAAAACCGGGACATATTTCGTTCCCAATTGCCCTTAATGTCCGCTAATGATTTCCATAAGACGTATATAGGCGCTCGAGACGATTTTATTCCGCTTCCTTCGAATTTAAATCGCGTCCAGAGAACAAACTCCTCGGAGAGCTCTCGAAATTGCCGAATTCAGTTCTGTTTTGGTACGTGACGATGCAGCATGAATAATGCATTTTTCCGGGCTTATTTATTTTTCGATTCGACGCATCATCGGACTTATGTGGGCCGATTCGATTGTGTGAACGTGCATTTATTTCATTTTCATGCGTGATTTTTTTTAGTTTTATAGTAATAATAAGAGATGTGGCGTGATTGATAAAATCGTTATTTTTCGCTATTTGCATTTTGTGTGATTTTTTGTGCGGAATTGAGAGAAATTTTATAGATATGATCGAGTGTTGCAAAAAAATGTCGGTTGAACTCAATGTTTATTAAAAAAAATGAGATTGATTTGTTTCTACGGTGATGAAAAATTATAGTGATCACAAAATAGTAGCTCGATGTTGATTAATCGATAAAAAATATTCTTTAATCTTTATTAGTCAAAGAAGTTAAAGTTTAACGTTAAGTTATCTTATGATTATGTTTGAGTCTAATGAGATTCTAAGCCTTTTGAAAATTCAGATTCTTCCTCGTGATAATATATAGTTTTTCTCATTGAGTTATAACAAATGTGAACTATATTAACCTTAGTTTCACGTAACGTATATAGTTCCCCCTAATTTAATATAGCTTCACTTTTATAAGTTTCTTCTTTGGGAGCACGACTGAAGCTACTTTACCCCAAATACTTTCAAAATGAAAATTTTCATTAATTTCCAAACACCGGTGAAATTGATCAATTTTCCGATTGAAACACGCAAAGTTCATACCTTAAAACTGATTGATTTTTCGGCATTTGGAAAATCCAACGGTTCCCCGTTGTCAAACGCCATTCACATTTCACTTTCAATATCCTGAATCGCGGCGAAGTCTGAAATAGACGAGTTCTTCCGCGACCGTTTTCAGTCGACATTTTCTAGGTGCGGCAAATTAAATTCGTTCCCCTATTACCAGCTAGACTATACTGTCTATCCTTGTCTATTTATTGTCTGTCCGTATATTTCACGTGTCTTATATTTTTATCTTTCGGCGCTACGCGGGTGGGAAGAGTTCGCGAACACGTTCAGGGCACCGAGCGAAAGTCGTGCACATGAAAAAAAAGTACAAAACAAAAATAAAACGGGAGAAATGAACGTTCGCTTTCAGAGATGGGCGAAGAAAGAAATATATATTGTATATTTTGACGCAAAGTAAAAAGATGTGCTCTATTATGGTTGATTGCATGTTTTGGTTTGGACTCGCTTCCATTTCGAATAAGAGTGCGCCACGCTGGCTGGTGGCAACAAATCTGACGAATTATCACTGTGTGATGTTCTATTTTTCTCTTGATTGATGTTAAAAGAAAATTGTCTTCAGACGTAAAGAAATCACAGATATTTATTATTTTGACCTAAATATAAATTTTTCTATATTTCATAGAAAATGTATCGAGATTAATCCCATTAAAATAAAATGAATCTGATACAATAATTGAGATAATTGACTTACATAATACACAATTGAATCATCCACATATAGATTCATTCTCATACTTCGAAATAAATCCTAGCTTTCGAACTTCGCTTTTAGGACGATCCGACAATCTTATCTAGCTCTCGATTGTTTACGATTCATACATTCGGATCGATTTTCCATTACGCCGCTTCGGCGGGGATCATCATTTTTGAATTGGATATCTTCGACTATGCAGTATGTGTGTATGTGCACTATCAGATATCGTCTTGTTCCAGATTCAGAAGCTAGCAACCATTACGTTTCGAACGTAATACGAGCTCGCATTACGGAACAAAGCGTCGCTAACGAGAGAGCGGCATCCATTTCTCCTATTTCGGGTAGACGAATCTCAATTTATCTCGGCTCAATCATAATTAGATGTTGCGTGGATAATTAGTGATGATACAGATCGCTATTCGCGAATATAATCTGTGTGTGTATTCGCGGAGACGCGTCCAAAGCGTTATCTCGAAGATCGGGTCTTTTCAATGGAAAAATGAGTTTCACGCGATTGGAATTTTCCCTTTCGCTTTCCATTATGGCACTTTTTATTATGGATTGTTGCATTTTTCCAGCGTTTATCACTTTTTTTTTCGTGACCTCCTCGGTCTGAACTTCCGACGTCGATGCTCTCACGCGAATTCGTATTAATCATGTCGTAAAATTTGTTTATTTTAAAGTTCTCAATAGAAACTTTTAGGTCTGTCCGATGTACGTTCCTTTCACTCTTGTTCCGCACAGCAGAAAGTGCAGCGTAACCGAATAGTTAATATCAATTACGTTGCCGTTTAACAGTGTCAGTTTGTAGAAAAAAAATGGTCTAGTTTCAATATACGTACTTTCGAATGAAAATCGACCTAACGGAATGATTTTACGAGCTACACGCAGCGTTCGAAAAATTTCCTCTGCTCTTTGAAGTCAGAATTCGATCACCGATGTGTGATCCTCCTTGACACGAACGACTTTAAGATTTATATGCAAATTTTTATGTTTCGTCTGCTGAAATATTCGAAATCGACATGAAAGATGATTCAACGTTTAGCGATTTCTTCGTTTTGAAATGAAAATGCTGTACGAATATAATACGATTCCATTCTCGCATTGAAACTTTGTAACAAATAGACTATTATATATGCGTTCTTAAGCATTTATAGATGAGTTAACCTTTTCAATAGAAGTGAAAGTAGATTCTTTATCTATAAGAGAGCGAACTCGCGAATCTGGATGTGCACTCGTTGCCTTTCGATGACCCAAATATTTACGTATTCTTCGCGATAGTTCGATTTTATTATACACAATGCGGCGATCATTTCTCTTTCGAAAAACGTCATAAAAATGAAAGCTTGTGCTTGCTTATCTCGCACATAATTGACAGCCCATAAAGCGTATTATATTCATATTTATACTATCCCATAGGACCACGAAATTTCTATTTCTACGCTTATGGTTAAATAATTCTCTATTGATTATCTAAGTATGCAGAATGAAAAGGATCGTTTCGGACTAACTATCGACCAAAGTATGGGCACCTGTACACTCGAACAGCCATTGCTTGGGCAATTACACCTCCGGCAATTGCCCAACAGATAAACAGATAGTATAACACGATAGATACATATCGAACGACTAGGTTGCATTCACGCCTCAACGATCAGCTATTCGTTATTGACGATTTCCTATGATTCCTGTGTAGATATCAATGGTGTCGAGTTCGGCCAGATTGTTTTCGACCGTTTGTTTAGACGACAGATAGAAACAATGGATGCAATTGTCAATAGGCGCCAATTGATATTGCGGACGTCGCAAGTTTCGTGGTACATAGTTCGAGTAGGATGTCTCTAATGAATTTCCGTTCGATTGAATTATGCTTTGTCGCATTCAGATTGTTTTGAGGTCAATTTGCGGCGTTAACCCTTTTACATAGTTGGGTTGAGCGTAGCGTTTATTACTGGGTCGAAAGTGCTATAACCGCATTAGAGCGAAGCTTCAAGGCTCGTTTCGTTAATTTATTTTACAATATCGTTGCGCAATATACTCGCGTAGGGTATATTCTACGTGCCAGACTAATAGTCCTCGCATAAAAGTTAGCATCTAATCCTCCTACGTAGACACGATAAAATTCTCTAGCAATGACTGCGCTCTCTTATAACGCGCGTGTTAATTCTTAACGAGACGAACCTGCAATTCGAGATGTGTTGGCGTCGACACTTATCTGCCTTTTGTTCGACGAAGATTACATTTGTTTTGTTCGATTCCGTAAAGAAAAGATAGTATAGTGTTGCAGATTGTAGGAAATGTCGACAATCCGAGGACCGGACGGGATTTTGAGATAAGTAAGAGATATTGTGCAGGAAAAGTCTCGTGTATGATATGGTCATAGTTTCTTTGTGTGCTTAATATATTCGAAATCGTTTCAAAATAAATAAAATATATTACAAATACGTGAGAAAATTCAGACAATTGAGTGTTGACGTCTTCTGTTCATGTCAAACCGTGCATGCGCTAATTAAATTGCTAAAGTGAAGTATACTTGACTAGTGAATAGTAGATAGATTGACGTGATATGTGAGCTTATATCGAGATTTTTTTCGTATTTTGACTGATTAAGATTGAGAATGTAAGAAGAAGTCGAGAGTTCAAAGCCCGCATAGTAAACGTAAGACGCATCCTTAATGAATAGCTTCAAAACAATGCTTCGAGTTTTTTATATTCTTTCATACAGATAGGCCTTTGAGACTCGCAAATACAATATTAGCTGACATTGAACCGAGCACAAATCGTCATATCAAATCTGTAAAAATAGCTTTTATTTGTTAAGTATTCAAACATCATTCTCTAAATAATTATGATAATTATTACATTTGTTGAATGCTTGAGGTTTATATGAACATAATGTAACATGTTTAATGTTTAATAACAATCGGATGTTTTTTATAACCTCGAGTCAGGTGTATCATGCTTTAAGTTTCAACTGACGTCAATTATTATATGATGGAATGCATCAAAGTGATTTATTCATTATTTATATCTAAAAAGGCGATAAATGAATAAAATTTCACTAATTACAAACGTTTTAAAATTCTGATAGACACGCAATGCTGTCGGTGATGCATCAGATATTTTTAATGCATATTGTATTGAAAAATCGTTAAAAATCTATTTTATTATGCTTTTACATAAACACATTCTAAACCATTTAACATGGAATTGTTATTTATTCTATGTTCTCACCGTAATTTGTAAAACAAACAGTGTGTCTATAACAAATTTTATTACGGATGTTCAAATCGTATCGGTTCGTTAAGCACGTCTATAAAATGGTTGATAAATAAACCGGTAACAACGTATTAAAATCGTTTTAATGAATATTCAAATATAAGCACAGTGAAATTGAAATTAGACACTCTTCGGTACATTTCTTTTTCACAATATTTGAATTTTTTTTGATAATGACAAAAAATACACGGACAAGTTCGTCAATAAAAAAAATTCAACATGTCACCACGGAACACAAAAAGCATAACTTTTCCCTTAAAAGTTTCAGCCATTCGGCAATTCTACTAAATGAACATGCAAGGAAGTTAGGCAAAGCCCTTTTGTTAATGAGAGCGCTGTGTGATATAACCTGTGAATATATTATATGAAAACAGCGACAAAATTTAATTAAATTTGTACATAATATTATTCAAATTATTTAGAAATTCCTATATTAAATAAAAAAAATCCGCTAGCAATTTATCTACTACAAGTCAACACATCAACCACTCTTAACTACAACAAGTATAAATTCTGCACCTATTCAGCTGCGTCCCTTAAACCAGACGTGTCTTCCACAACCCGTTTCAGAAGTCGCTTCAATAAATACTTCAGACAAAGACCTCACAACAGCCTAGTTTCATAAAGTTTTCAGCCCTTTCATGAAATTGAAGGAACTCGAAAGCGCGAAGCGGTTTGACCGCTAGAAAACAATCGGCATGTGTAGAAAATTAGAAACACACTTTTTCAAAACAGCAGATTTGACATGAACTTAAATTTATTGAAATTTTTTTGATCTAATACAGCTTTACACAAGCATATTCATATATTTATATATTTAAGTACGATAGTTATATTTTTTCCGTATCATTTTTGTGTGGGTTTCATTTGTTAGAGTTTACTATTCGATTATGAACTTTGAATTCATGTTTTATTGAAATTCATGTGTCACACGTATTTAAATAGAAAATCATTTATAACTAAATTCAATATCAATTGATATAATATTTAACAATACTGTATCACATGTACATAGATAAATTAACACTACTATAATATAGGGAAATATATGTGAATTATCTACTCAAGGACTTTGCGATGAATCAGTATATCGATGAAACATTTCGAATTCAAAACGCACTATGATAAAAACAAAACCACAATAGTTGAAATTTCGAAATGTCATACGAGCATTTTGACGAATTCATTTGAATTTCTTTCAAATCCCACTCTGTCACATTCAATACGATACAAAGAAGCGTTACTCAACGCCGCGTTTCATATCGAAAACTCGATCGTAATCTGTTCGAATAAGAGACGCATCGTACCAAAACGACGAATGGGTCCATCTCGGACCCTCGCTTTCGTAAAAATATTTAAGCACTCGGCCCTCCGAAACGCTTTGCAGGAAGTAGAAGTGACAGTTCGCAAAGCGCAACCGAATCAGAACAATGGCGCGGGGAAATCGCTTTTCCAGCCGCGCGACTTCCATCCAAAGAAACAATGAGACTGATTCGTTTTTTCCGTTTAGAGAGTCCTCGTTAATTGCCGACAGAAGGCCGGATGATAGGCGAAAGATCGTTTTGCGACTCTCGATTAATTAGACGTTTAAGCTGTCGACACCTGTCCGTCCGGAATATCAGGGGTGTGGAAGTTGAATTGGAAAATTTTCAGTTTGAGTCATAATTGAGGCTGTATATTAGAAAATGTTCATTGAAATAGTTGAAAAAAGGTTACATTATTTTCTTAGTAAATAAAAAAAAACTTTCTTTATAACTTCTTTAAAATACAATAATGACAAATGAAAATTATTACTTACTTAAACACTATGAAAATCTCATTGCTAGAGCATACGTTAAAGAGAGTAAAATTGTATCATCCGAAATGCGTATTAATACATGTTTTGCACAAATAATATGATTCGTTATATTTAATTATCAATCACTTCATAGCCCTGAATAATGCGATTTCAAAAAGAAAAAATCCTTAGATAGTTGGAGTCACTTGAAGTTCATACATACGAGCTTGATGATTTTCTCAGAATAATTCGAATTGGTATTTGCTTTAAATGCTTTGATATTTTTTTTATTTTAATGTCGACGTTTTATTCTCGGATTCCAATCTAATAGTTAATAAATGGCTATTTCCTTTGTAGAATAATTAAAAATATACAATACATACATATAATATTTAAAATAATAATCAGAAATGAATATTGTTTTAACACAATCAATATTGTGTTCAATAGATAAATGATTCGATATATTTTGAAATACTTTTACGTTTCGGTATATTTAAAATAAGAAATCACTAATGAATGAGAGTGAAAATCAAACATTGCTTGTGTTGTTCGATGGCTAATTTTATAGAATTTCTATTGCGAAATGCATTTTTATCGAAAAGTGAAACGACGAAACGATCTCTCCGCTCCAACAACCCAGTTTCTTTTTGTTTAAACGTTCATTAATTGTATGGAATTCGGAAGAAAAAAATACTCAGTTTTAAAATAAAATGTTTTTTAATTCCTCATATGTATGTATTAATTTCATTTTAGCGCTTCTTGTAAAGACGATAATGATAATCTTTTTGTTTCTGGTAAATAAAATATTATAATTATTAAGCCAACTAAAGAAATAAATGCGTAAGTCCAATAACTTACAAATATATTGTTGTTATTAACTGATTTAGAAAAACTTAAGGCGTTAATTATATAAGCTATCACAATTTTAAATTGAATGGTAGCATTTACATTTGATTTGATTTTCATAGGAAATAATTCAGATACCAATGTGTATGGAATTGAAGTCAATCCAATATTTCTTAAAAAAGTGGTTATAATAAACAAAACCATAAAGGTTGAATTAAATTTAACAGCTTCTAATGGTTCATGAATTTCATGATAAAAGTAAACTCCGGAAAACACATGAAAAATTAAAACACCGAATATGGAAACACATAACAAATATTTTCTTCCAAACCTGTCAGTTGTTATCACTGGGAATATACTAATCGTTATATTTAGGATCATTAAACTAAACTGAATTTTTGTATATTCGTCCACTTGTGAAATTTCGTATATTTTGCTGATACAATGAGTATATGCCGAACCTTTACTCAACACTAGAATCGTAAATATCAACGATATCGTGAGATATAGTTTTTTATTTCTTTTCGTATATAGAATTTTTATCCAATTTTCTTCAATATTTTTTCCTTCTTCCACAAATTTCTTAGCATCACTAAGTTCTTTAGATACATCGTCAATTTCTAGGAATAATTTTAAAGCTTCTTCTGCCTCATCAACACGATCATGAATTAAATAATAATATGGAGATTCACATTGAAAAGCAAAAACTATTAAGAACAATAATGAAATAAATAAGTTAATTCCAATCAGAATCGACCAAGTGACATATAAAGAAAATATAATTTCTATAGTTTCTCCAATCTGAAATTGAATACAAAAGAAAATGAAAGAAAAAAGAATTGAATTTTCAAATTTAGATAATTAAAATGTTACCATTATCATATATGGCAAAAATGCAGTGTATTGTCCACGTTTGCTATCCTTTGAAATTTCACTTAAATACACTGGTATAATAGTCAAAAATATTCCTCTTCCAAGATTCATAACGAATAAAGCTGTATAAAAAGCGGTATACGTTTGTATTGCTACTATGATAATCCATGATATGACATACAAAAAAGAACTCAATAATAATCCCGATTTCCTTCCGAAACGTTCAGAAATGTATGCAGCTGGAAACATAGTAGTGATTGAGACTAAGATCATAAGAACAACATTGCTATAATCTACTAATCTCAAACGAAAAGGAATTTGTTCATCAGTTTTATTTCCACTAAAGTTCGATATCAAAATATTCGGCCACACGTCAGTAATCCCAATCGTTAAAGCCATTAAAGACACTAAAAATATTTCATTATGTGAGTGTTGCACATCAGAAACAAAAAAAAAATATTTAAAAATAAACATTCATACCACTTAAAATGGCAAAAAAATGATTGGTGAACAATTTAATTTTTGACATGATTGATTAGAAATCTATCAACAATCATCGAATGTTCACCGTCTGTAGTGTTTGTTCGAACTAATCATTCGATTGCAATTTATCGACACACTCCACAGCTTATTGAAATTCAAGATGTCAGAGATATTAAAACGATTTTTCAACAACACAAACGAACAGCAGCCGGAGTTCTCGACGTCGAGTTTCAAACGAGAACCGCCGCATCATTATTACCGGATAATTGTTACGAATTACCGGTAATTCACCTCGGTCAAACGTACGAAAGGTTGAACGACATATTTCTCTCTAGACGACGATATTTTCAAAGCGTCGAAAAGGATTTTCTCATCTTCTAGCAGTTCGCTTTCTCGAAACGCTAACGTTTTCGCTCGTATGAAATCACGTCAAAATGACGAATGACGGTCGACGTCTTCTCGAGGAAATGCTTCGCATAAGTCTTATTGTATATCGGGATTCGATCGAATTCCTTTGAGATGCTTCGAAAGAATCGTCTCTGTACGAAGTCGAACTTTTCCATTGTGTAACGATGAAATTTTATATACCTACATATTGAATTTGTATGATATTCTAAGAACATCTCAAAAGAAATGTACTTGAATTATTTTTTATAGATGAAATAGATACGATATCGTTCAACGTGTTAAACGATAATAATATGCGTCATTGAAATAATAAGTATTTTAATTATTGAATTCGATCTGAAATCAAAACGCAACTGCAGCACGGAAGCACACCGAGCACGAAAACCAATCCCTCATACATTTGCATCTCGATGATATCGCTTCTTGTCGGCGAACTCGAACTCGGTTATCGAGATGCAGCTTCAAAATAAAAAATAATGTCGTAATATAAATCTCGACGATTGCTCGTTATGAGCAGATGGCCTTTAGCGTGTTTCCACAGCCGCAAAACCGCCGTCGATCGTATCGTCAACCCGCTGAAATTAACCCCGACTCGTAACTCATACCGCGAGATTTTAATTTCACCTCTCGAGCCGGAACCAGCTCCTCGAGATGCCACCCTCTCTTCGTGATGAAGAAGAAAAATGCTGAAAGAAGAAGTTACGACTGTTGATGGATGCGATTCGCGGTATTGTGCAGTATTAGCTGCGCTCGACGTTCGTTGTGCCGTTTGAGATGTCATCGCCTTGGAAACCCTTCACATTCGGTCGCTTTTGTGGTATTTGTTAGATTGAAAGAATGAGTTTTATCTTTCGGCGAGATTGAAAGTTGTGCAATTCGGCGTTCTATCGATTGCGACATCGTTTGAATGAATGTATTTTTTTGCTCAATCTCGGCCATGAATACATGATTTTTTTTCAAAATGTTATATAAAATTCGATAGATCGATATGTCACAGTTTATGTCTAAAGCGAGGACGTTTCAGAATTGGCCAGATATTTCAGAAATATTCACTCAATATATTTTTATTTTAATTGAGAAAGGAAAATCTTTTAAAAACCTGATGGTAGTAAAGGAGTCTGCAAAGCATATCCACTAAAAACCCATCCTCAAACTATCAGTTAAGTTTCGCTTAAGGGTGATAGTATTTCATGTCCACGAACCTCACATACTAAAAAGCATATCAACTCAACAATCTTCTTCACCCAGGATCTGATGCACATATTTATGACCAATTTTGTAAGATCAAAAAATATCTAAACGAAATCACATTAAACTCTGATTAAGTCTATCTAGTCATCTCTAGGGACATCGACCGCATAAGAGACAAATAAATCCCAGTGTAAAGGGCACCTTAGCTTGCAAAAACGCACAGTTCATACCGAGCCAGAGTTCCAAGTACCGAGTTCCATGCCCGACGAGTTTTTGCAATTGACGTACGAATGACACTCGTGAGTGGTCTTGATTCGATATTGTCACGATGTCCAGCAAAGTGGCAGCTCCCGAGAGCATGCGGAAGTGGCCACTAAACTCTGGACGCCTCAATAGGAGTGTTTTATTGCAGCCATCGTTCGTTACAATGCTTCAGGTTGATATGATTGATTTTGCTCAGCTATTCTAGTCGAATGAGAGCGTTTGATTCGTGGCGGTATCAATCGTTTAATTAGGAGAGGTTTTATATAAGGTCTTTATCGATTTCGATGGAAATTTTTAGAAATATGGGAAATGCAACTTTCGATAATTATTCAGTTATCGCAGGTTTATGATCAATATATTTTTTATCAAAATGTTTTCAATGAAACTTTTTACATTTTATGTTCAACGTATAGCAATATTATTATCGTTTCCTTTATCCCTTTGACGATATGTCAAAATATTTCAAATGAAACGTTATTATTGTTAGTTTACCTAGCAAATATGTTAAACTTTAACCTGCAATAACTGAAGAATTATTGAGAGTTGCATTTTCCGTCTTCACAACTATTCTCTGCCCAAGCTTAAACTTCCTTGCAACAAATTTCGTCAAGATCAGTGAAGAACTTTGTGAAGCCTTATAATTGTGCTGTAAAATTTCTTAACAAAGATTATTAGATTCGATTTTTTTATTACGAATTATTTGATGCTTCCAATTAAACAATATTTTAATAAACCGCTCTTGATTATATACAAATTTTCCACGGTTCAACCGAGCAATTCGATATGAGCGAACGGATTTTCCGTTAAATCGAACAGCATTCATACACATCGATCGCATTATTTACACGTGCAATGATCGAAACGCGCGACTTTTCCCGTTTAACTTTAACGGTCTATCGGAATAGGCTCCGTGCTCTCAAGAGCACAGACGTTCCGGTCCATCCGTTATTTATGCGATGTCCGGAAAATTGCACTTTCGCAAACGCACCTGTCCAACACAACGATTGAACTTCGCTTTAAGTCACATAAATACTAGCACGCCATCGAAGATGAGCCTTATTTGTGAGCGTCTCATGTTGAACGGTTTCGTCGATGCAGATGTTGCACGTCGAATTGCATAGGGCAATTTGTCTGTATATATCTATATGAGATTATTGCTTTTGATTTCTCTATGGATGCGTTTATTCTTGATGTGATTCGTATGAGCAATTTGTCGTATTGAGTTCATTTTATGTATTCTAATCGATACTAATATCATACCGTTGTAAAGAATCGCTACAATGTCCGATTTTTGAGTTGTTTTTCTTATGAAATGTTTTATGTACTCGAGAAATGTGTTCGTCCTTTGCCAACTTGCTTTTTTGAAAAATCGCTGCGACACAGCTACAAGAATTTTTATCCTTAGAATCCGGGAATAGTGCCAGAATGCTCGAACGTTATTACTACAATGCCGTTAATATGCATATCCTTTTCACCGCATTTGCACATAATGTGCTCACACAAATCAATTGTTCAACAATATTTGCGAACGTTCACGAAGTGCTTAACGTCTTTATTTTATTCAATACAAACCGTTCTGCGTTACTTACATTGTTGGGCTGTTGTAATTCACCACCGTAATTACCTCGGTGCGGTCAATTAGAGTGTAAACGTTACGAATTAGAGTTGAAATTTTTACGATAATCGAAAATAATATGCAAGTGCGGTGAGGATTCATCACATTTTTGTGGTCTGACAACCGACGAGAAGATATAGTCACAAATTTTGTTCGTTTGGAAAAAATCGCGTTCGCCAAATTGCTGAGGCTGTGTATCGATTTCGATGAGACATGTATGTATAGTTTCGATTAAATATTTTGGTTAGTGGAAATAGCTCAGGGCATGCAGTGTTGAATAAGTGTGGTTTTTCTTTGGTTTACGAGTTACGCATGCAAAGTACGAAAACATCATGTGAACGATGCTATTAGGTCACACTAACTGTTCTCAGTAAAAAAATAAAATGGTTTTTTAATGATTCAAACAAAAAAATCAAATCCTATTGCATATTTTCGTTATTACGTGTTAAGTGATTATAAATGTTTAATTAGCATATTGGCTACACTATAATTTGAATGATGCACGTACGTATTTTTTTTCCATTTAATTAGTCAATTAAATTAGACTGACCATTTAAACGAGTCATACATATGAGCACGTAGGGAATACGTATATTTCATTACGTTTTCTCGTTCTGTAAACGTTGCATAGACAAAATGTTTAGTAAGTCACGTTAATGCACGCTTCAGGGACGCAACAACCGCAAAAGAAAAACACATCGATAGAATCAAACACCTACTTTTAAATTAATCAAAAACAATAGCTTGAATTTGTGGGTCGAAATTTTAATATTTTTGAGTCAGAATATATGATTTTTTTACTAATTGTTTATCATTTTCCAGTCAATTATTAACTGTTATATTCTGATCATTTATCATTTGAAATGTAATTTGAATAGGTACCGAACCGAGGATATGAAGAAGTGCCTCTTCAAGCAACTTTATTCTGATCTGTACCATGCTTATAGTAGATTTAAAAAGATTACTGTGCAGATCTGAAACAAAACAACTCTAAAAAGCATTTTTCTTATTTTCCACTTGAATCAAATTCACATCAACATCGATCGAATCGAAAATCATTCAAGAAACACATCGATCGAACACACTGTAAATACAGCGATGCACCAACGACCTTCACCTCGCCGATGACATTCAGCATGCAAATTGACCAGAGACCACCTGGATCCGGGATCGATCCAGGATCGAGAATTCCATCGTCGTGATGATGGAGAAGGAGGCGTCCCTGCGATCGGCCACGTACATGTGCGCCGTCGCACATGTTAATTAGCCCAGGGGTAAGTGACACTGCTCGTCTCGCTGCTAACGTCGCCTATGACTTATTTTATATTATATATTTCATATATAAGCGAGGTATTGTCCTTCGTGTTATGTGAGATGTGAATAACAGGAACGTTGACCGTGCTGTGTGGACGGTGGGTCCCTTTTGAGCGTTTCTGCGTGCGAGGGTTCGAAATTTGTTAGGATTATTCAAATTGGGTTCGTTTGTCGCATGTGATGGGTTTTTAATGGTTGTGTCTTTCGTCTGTTGAATATTCGATGAGATAATTGAGATTTGTTATTGTAAGATTGTACCTATGAGGAGTTCGAAAGAATTGATTCAACATATCACACACTTCTGTCGAGAATTCCATGTTTTCAGAATGTTCTGAATTAGTACTACCTCATAATCAGCAAAAAATATCAATATTTAACTAGAAAGGCAATGAATTCCGTTTGCGCAATATTTCGGTAATTCAGTATATGTATGAATCGGTGACGATGTGTATTAAATGTGTATTGACAAAATTTCAAAATAAAGTATTCCGTTCAGCTTCGTATGAGCATTATGCATTCAAAAGTTTTCTCATTTCAACTGTGCACGATCAATTCTCATAAAACCAAAAATTTATTTCTCAGTAAAATCAAAGTCGGCTTATGCGAAGGACGCGGCACGTCCTCACGAAATATAAACGCAATGATTTGATCCGAAAATAATGTTGAATGCAAATTAAGCGAACTCGCACTCGGATTATTTTCAAAGTGAGTTTTGAACATGCGTAATAATTTCGAGACTAAAAATTACGTTTCGAAAGACGCAACACGCGGGGTTAATTGAATCCAATTTCTTAATTGACATGTTAATTAGGCTAACACCGAGTACGTGCACTCTCTCTCGTTTCATTATCGTGAGATTCGACAGACGTAATAATAAAGGTTTATGAAGTCGTATAAAAAGCATAAAGATGCCTCTCGATTTTTCGCCGTTTTCGTACGAGCAGATGAAAAACTACCGCATTCGCCCAATAAATGATACGAAACCCCGAAAACGTAAATAACCACGTTAGGGATCTTCCGCATCGGTTATTCTTTATGCTGAATGGACCTCGGGGGAGCAGTAGCCGATAGTATACATATATTCTTATAATATAGAATTTGAGAAATTCTAATATGAACGATTCTAACATCCCGCAGTGGCAATCACCCTTGTGGGTAACGACCGAGGAACTGGAGCATGCGGAGCAATTGTCGCGTGTCGTTCGTTCCACATGCATATTACATCGTAAGTTCTCATTTCGGGATGATGTAACGAATTCGTAATGATGGTTTTCTAAGGCTTTCGTGGGTGCTGATGGTCCTCGGTGCGGATTACCGTTAGTATCTTGCATTTTAAATCGATGCGCGATGTGCTCATCGCTGACGGAAGTGCAGATTGTTATGGGCGTCGGGTTGCGTTTCTTCGAATGCTTGTAATTTGAATTTGAAATGTGATTGTGATTCAGATTTATTTATTGTGAAATGATGTGGTGTTTTTAATGTGGCGGGAATTTTAAATGGCGCGACATCTGTGATAATATTATAGTAGTATTGTGTATTCGGTTGATTCAATGTAGGTAGGTACATGTTTGTGTGCATTGTTTGTACGTAAATAAAACGATTTGATATTTATCAGTTTTTTTTAATACGAATTTCTACATCGCATTTTTTACCAGAAGAATACATATGTACATATACATTTGTGTATTACTCGAAGATATTTGAAACATGTTCATGTACATATGTATTTACAATGGATCGTAAAGAGTTTTCGTAATGTTTTGTAAGATGTCGTTAGTAAGCTCTCGTTTAAATTTTAAATTTTGATTATTTTTCTTTGAAGTCATTTCAAAATCTTATACTGTGACATCTGTTTCAGTTTTTTTTTCATGGAATATTTTTTTATTCTCACACAAAATACACCTGTTTCATCTATGTTATGTCTATTAGAAATGAAATCGTATACCGCCTTCCACCGTCAAAAGAGTCAAAAGAGAATGAAATCGTTTGACAATGATAATGTATGCATATTCAAATCTCAAAAAAATCTTTGAAATAAGTCTTTTAATTTTTCTGAAATGGAGGGTGAAAGGAATGGGGTGGGGATCAAATCACCCCAACTTTCATTATGTATTTTTTCACTGTTTGACAGCTCTAATCACCAAGTAGCGCCTCTAGCAGATCTTCGATGCAACAGTCACTTGACGCATTGTTTGTGTCTGTTATTAAACGTCAAACTGAAACATATTTTATTAATTTTAACAGATTTAATTCTCGAAATTGTTTAGTTATCCAGATGTGAGCGGGTACTTCACCAGCAGAATAATTTTGATCTTGCTCATGGGGTGGGTTTTGCGCGTTTTATCTATGTATGTGTTTTTAAAAGAAGGCCATCGAAACACGTTTTTTTTCTCTCAAAGGTTTAGTTTTACGTGAACCGTCGTGACTTTCGAGCTAAAAACCTGTATGTGTAGACGATTTTTAAAAACATAAGAATAATTAAGGGCTGGTCTTATCACCTCTGGTTTGAAACTGATACGATTTTAAACTACAGCTGCTCTCCAACTTCTAGTTGTCAAAATTTGGAGGAAAGAGATAAATGTATGTATTGTATGTACTGTAGAATTTCTGTCTGTCCGCGGCTGTTTTGACAGCTCATAATTGGGGGATCTCGTGTTGTTTAAAATCGTTTTATTTTCAAACCAAAGGTGAATAGACTGGCTCTAAGTGTATTAAATATATATTTTTTTATGTTGTGGTTCTTAAGGGTATATTCTGCAGATATTGGCGATTAAGAAAAAAAATTAAGAAATGTTAACATTTCGTAAGTTATGCATATTTTATTTAGAATTGATGAAAAATAACAATGTTACAATAAATAGCACACGATAGAGTGTATGCAGTCCGCGCAAATACCCCGCTGAAATTATGTTAAATTTATTTTATGTTATGTTATATTTTTGGGAAAAAGCAACATATTTATTTGATAATAAATAAATTTCATTCGCTTTGATTTGCCCCAAATTTCATAGTAACATCATTTGAATTCCATTTCTAAGATTTATGGTTTTTATGGTTTATTTCTACATTTATGGTTTCAAAAGTTTTTCTTAATTATTTTTTCCAGACCGAGGTTTCTTGACATTATTTGCAGTTTTCAAATTGTTATAATGTGTTAATATTGCTATTGATGAAATTTTCTGAAAATTTTAATCACTGAAACTTATAGTTAAATATGTCAAGAATTGATTTGATATGTCGTTTGTGTTTGAGCAACTCTCCTACTTTATGTATATTTGATGATAATAATTCTATTTCTGATAAAATACGCTCATTCTGCTCATTTCAGGTAATCCATACTTATACTGTTTAAATTGTGGCATATATGTATATACCTACATTTCATACATCCGTAAATTGTTTAAAATATTTTTTTCAGATTGATAAAAATGATGGTTTACCGAATCGCATATGTTCAAAATGTATGGAGATGTTAAATTTGATATTCGAATTTAAACTAAAATGTGAAAAAAGTGATAAAGTTTTGAGAGATAATTATTTGGAGGAGTCATTAATGAAAAAAGAGGTTGACATTTTGGAAGAAGTAGAATTTGATGATCCAACAATATTCTATCCAGAGTTAAAAGTGGAAAATTGTTCTGAAAACGATTTGTCTGATACAGTTGATGTTGGTTTGAAAATTGAACTCGAATCCAGTGAAAATGTGACTAATGTATCTGTGAGGAATGAATTTGAAGAAATAATTGAAAGTGAAACATTTGATAATACAAAAATTGATTTCATTAATTCATGTCTGATATCTGGAAAAACAATTCATACAAAAAAATCTACAATAGAATACATTAAAACTTGCATTTCTCAAAAAATATTCGAATGCACTGTATGTGCGAAAAAGTTTAAATCTAAAAAAAGTTTGAAAGAGCATGAGAAGACACACTGTAATACAAACGATTTTCAATGTCCACACTGTGAAAAACTATTTAAAACTCGTCCTTATGTCCAAAAACATATTCGAAAAGTTCATGAAAAAGCAGTCTCCAAGTGTAAAATATGTGACAAACTAATATCTTCATATAACATTGAGGTTACTTTTCTTTATTCGTGCTCATAGTTCATATAAGAAATATATTAACAATGCTAATATTTTTCGTAGATTCACATAAAAAAACACACACTTGAAAATTCGTTTCAGTGTGATATTTGTGAAAAACATTTTTTTAGTAAGGCCTCATTGATTTCGCACATGCGCAATCTACATAGCAACAAGATTCATAAGTGTAAATTTTGTGGGTCTGAATTTTCATCATTATCTTCATTAAAAGATCACCAAATAAGTCATTCACAAGAAATTCCTGAGAAACGCAAACTTTGTCCATATTGTGGCAAAAGCATTCTCTCAAAAAATATGAAAAGTCATGTTAACACTCACACTCTAGAAAAAAGTTTTGAATGTACTATATGTTTCAAAAAGTTTGCTAGAAAAGTAAAATTGAAAACACACGAATTAACTCATTTAACTACAAAAGATTTTTTATGTCCGATCTGTGGAAAACCATTCAAAACTTCTGGTTATGTGAGAAAGCATATTCGTATGACCCATGAAGCTTCATCACCTGTCATATGTAATGTATGCGGAAAACAACAATTTTCATCTTCAACATTAAAAGTAAGATTTCATTTTTCATTTACCTACGGTAATCTCCTGATTCAATCAGATAAATTTAGCTAAGACCAATGTGAATAATCAAGTATGTGTATTAAATTTATTTACTTACAAATGTAAATCATGAGATTACTTATACAGTTTATCAGTTATGATAAATATTAACGATGTTAATGTATGTTATAGAGTCACATGATTACTCATACTGGTGAAAAAAAGTTTAAGTGTGATATTTGTCAAAAGTCTTTTGGTGCCAAGCATACTTTGATTGGACATATGCGACTTCATACTGGTGAAAAGCCTTTCACTTGTCGGTTTTGCAAATCTAAATTTGCATCTCTAAAAACTTTATTACAACACAAAATGCTTCACACTGGGGAAAAACCATACAGTTGTCCATCGTGTTCCAAAGGTTTTGTGCAGTTGTCGAATATGAAAAGTCATTTTAAAAACAATCATAAAGGTGTCAAATTTATATATAAATCTGTTTTCAAAAAATAATTATGGTTCTTTTTCAATAATGTCTTTCACTGATTTTATTATAATTTATTTTGTTCCATTTAAATTAAAGTATATTACAAAAATGTACATCACTAAGAACTACAACTGGTTCACATATAATTTAAATTACAATCAAGGTACAATGAATTTACTTTCGCCATATTACTTATGAAATCTAAACTTACACAATAAGTAAAGATTCGCTATTAATAATTTCAAATAAATGAGATTTAAATATCACAAATTCCTATTAATTAAAATTACATAAAATTGTAATGACTACACACATATTGTACATGTAAATGACAAGTGTAAATGAGCTAAACATGTAAAACACATATTAAATAACACTAAAAAGTGCATATTTGTAATAATACCAAATATAATAATATTGATTAAATATCTTTTGTATCTGGCTCCAAGTGCATTTCAATTAAGTGTTGCTAAAAGAATGATTCAATTTATTCTTCTGACTGAGCGAGATCAGTACATGACTTTGCTTTGTTGGCACTGAAAATATAAGTGAAATGTAAATATTGAAAGAATCAATTAACATAGGTGTGTATACATATGTATGTTTATAATAAGATATAATATAAGTTATTAAGTGAAAAGAAAATAATTAGTAATATATATGTAGGTACTTACGTTTCTTTTTGTTTTACACGTCTGCAAACATGAAGTGCTACTGATCCTGTTCTGATTCCTTTAAAAAGTGCAACAGCTTCTCCATGAGCCAAATCATGACAAACAATTCCGTTAACAGCTAATATTTCATCACCTAATCGAAATAAAATCAATAGTAAGAAAATATATCGACAAATTACAACAATAATCGAAAGGCTGAAAAAGTCTTACCAGCTTTTAGTCTACCATCATCAGCTGCTTGTCCATTGGGAAGAATACTTTTAATGAATATGCCCAATGCACCCCTAGGGGAATCTCTACCTCCGACGATTGTAAAACCTAAAGATTTTTTTCCAGGCCCTTTTTCGAATATCACAGTGTGGAATGTGCAAACTGCAGATCTCGGTCTTCGTGGCAAAGTGCAAAAGTTTGTAGCAGATATACCACTGTTTGAATCGTCTCTTTTGTGTGATGTCAACAGTTGAGATTCTTTTTCGCTCTGCTTGCTTTCGTAATTATTACTGGCTGTGTCAGGGACATCAATATCCATAGTATCAGTGGCACAACTCAAACTTAGTCCCTCGTTCACTGCACTAGCTTTGGCGTTCCCACCATAACTAACGACTTGTCTACGTAACATTTTATTATTCATACTACTGTAGTTGCTATTGTTGTTCTTCTGGAAGTGATTACGTTTTTTAGATAAGGGACTGGGACTGAACTCTGATGTGTCATTGGTCGACAGAACCGCATGTCTATTGGATAAGGGTGTTGACATTTCAGTATCGTTCGATTTCAATCCGTTATTTATATCTACGGTTGAATTCGATTTATTTTCGTACTTATTAGTATGCATTGAGAGTCTGTGTAATTTTGGCGTCACTTGATTGTTGATTATTATGTCATTTCTATTTGCGTAAATATTTTCATTTTGCTTGACAACATACGTGTTCTCATAATCAACAGGACTCTCTTTCATTTTCAAATTGGGTTTTGGCTTGGATTTTATCGATGGTCGTCGATTAGAGTCTGGGGTAGATTTTTCATGATATCTACATATAACAATATCGACTTCAGCAGCTCCACCTTTTAGCGTTTCTCTAGCTTCTGCCATGGTGAGACCACGTAATCTTTTGCCATTTACATTTAAAATTTCATCTCCAATTTTCAGCGAGCCCTCTCTGCAACAAAATTAAAATATTTTATCAATATGCACAAATATTTTTAAAAATATATGATTGAATAAACATATTTAGAACTCACTTATGTGCTAATCCTGATGGTACTACATGAGCCACTAAATAACCAACATTGCCTTGATCGGAAAGTTTAGTTTTAGCAATAAATATTCCCAACTCCTCTTGAGGATCCTTCCGTAAAATTCTGACAACTTTGAATTCAGAATGTAGGCGATTTCCTTTAGCGCCTTTCCCACCAGATTTCCTGCATGGAGGTATCGGAGGAATTCCACAATCTAATAAATCGGCAGACCTTTGACGACTTCGTTGTTTTTCAGTCAATTCTAACACTTGACTATCGGGTGAACCAGTACGAGCACGTGGAATCCTTCTTAAAATTTCCTTACGATCTAAAGACAGTGCTCTTTGAGCGTGTCGTCTATATGGCGATTGTTTGCGTTCAAATACTTCTTCGTCTTCGTTGTGAGATCCCAATGCTGATTTGTGAGAATTTCCTTGATCTCCAGATACGCTCCGGTTGTGAAAGGGTTGAGTGAATACTTGTGATACGGCGCTATCGCACCGTGAATTCCTATCGCTATCGAATATAGAAGAGTTGGTCGATTCATTGACGAGTATACCAGAGTCGGTGTCTTCTGCATCTTTGATGAGAGCTTCTTCGTCTCCGAAAGATGGCACGATGAGTTCGTCTTGGAAAATCGGATTATGACTTTTCTGAAAATCTTCCAAGCCGGGAAGAGCTCCGTAAGAAAAACTGCGTAGTTTTGCTTTAACGCCGTTTTTGCTCTTCTTTTTCTTTTCTACTGCAGAAGTATTAATTTCTTCACTACCAGACACATCATTGGCTGGATTATGTTTGTACAATTTTGCTAAGAATTTGTTAGTTGATGATTTGAGATATCTATCCGACATAGCTCTGAGCTTGGCAGCCAAACAAGAACTGGGACCGATAGTATCCTTTTCGTCTTTTCCTTTATTGCGATCGAGTTTCCGTTTGATTTTATAATCTAGCAATCTGATATCGCCGATTTTCGGCGATCTTTCACAATCGTCGTCGTCATAAATGCGATCACTAGACTTAGACAGTATCGTTTTCGTCTTCGGAATAAGACGATCTTCCTGAGTATGATCTGATCCGGCGCTGTAACATCTTGAATCATGGCATCTCTTATCGAAATGCTTCAGGCTTCTCCTTTTGACATCGATGTATGCGCTTGGACTGTCCGGCGGAGCGAAAACGTCGTCGTTATCATCAGATCTGTAATCGATGGGCTTCTTCATAAATAAACTATTCCTCAGCTGCTTGTTGTAGTTGTATGGATCGCGGCCGAAATGGAAATTCTCCGGATCTTCGATGTGTGTCGTGTTCAAACCGAAAGAGCTGCATTCACTGCCCGATGTGGATGTGGAGTCTTCCGCATGAGATGTGCTACCCGATGCTTTGAAGCACGACAATCTTGTGTGTTTCACTTTGTCGAGAAGGGGGTTGCGTCTCTCTCTGAGGAACGGGTGGTCTTTTTCTAGTGAATTGCATCGTTCCCTTTGACGTGGTGGTGTATGCAGTCTGGTGGGCGAATGCCCGGGGGTGTGTAAAGATATTTTCCTTCCGTGCGGTGACAAATAACGAGGGTACCCCTGCGAAGGCTTTTCAATGACTATTATTTGCTCGGCGAGATTGTACAAGTTAGTTTCTTGGGAGCTGCTGCTACTCTTTCTGTTCGCCCATCGCACCGGAGACATGTCTGAAATTCAAAATGAAAATCGATTATTATATCATCCCAGTTCCTTACGAAGATTATGCGGGGTAATAAAAAAAAGAAACGCCAGAGTTATGCAAGTGAAATCGTTTGAACGATCCAGCCGTCAACGTCGAACTACGACGCGCCGCTTATTACAATGCACACAAAAGATCATTTATCATCGTTAATTCGAGAAGATATGCGGCGTTTTATCCACAATGAAGGAAGTTCACAACCATAAAATTGTATCCGGAGATTTTTGTGCCGGCAGAAACAACGAAAACGTTCATCCTTCGATGTATCCTGAATAAAGCGGCACCTCCGCCGCATCGATCTCGGTCCACTTTTGCGCAATTACAAATTTAAAGAAATCACTACTCACATTTAAAAAAGCGTTTGCGACGTTCGGCAAACGACTTAGTCATATCGAGGGCAGGTCGGTATTATGTTTTCGGTATAGCGAAAAAGACGTGGATTTTCAACAGTCGACAGACTGTGACTGACACAGAGTTCGCACATATTATTGTTTGTGGTCGGCTGACGTTCTAACACAGGAATCGTTCCTAAATAGCTAAGGTGGTCGTTATCGCACATTACTCAAAGGCCTCTTTTGCATTCGTTTCGAGTTTTGGTCAACTTGAACGGTCGTGGTCTTTTGACTGCGAAGACAGGAAACGTGAGTAATGCTTTTGAGTACTAAGGATACGTGCCAGTCTCGCCGTGACTTATTGTTAGCATCTTTTACGTAATTCGAGTGAATCACCTGTGGTTTACTATAAGAATTTAGCGTAAATTACGATTACTATATTGATAAGTTATTAAAAACACAATCTATTTATAGTCGTGTGCGTATGCAACGATGTTCGATCATCACTAATTTTAATTTTATTTAGGTGCGAGCAATGTCGAATATATAATGTATTCAGATCTGTTAAAAGTAAATTGAAACTAATTCGGATCGACACCAAGAAATCAAATGTAGATTTAGCACATTCGACGGAAATCTTATCTAGATCTTAAAGAATGAACGCAAACGTGTGGCAATTAGTCAAGCACTCACCTTTTAACCTGTCCAAGATGAATCCGTTTTCATTCAAATGAAATGAACAAACGACTGAGCTCAAAAGGTTGAATACCTATGAGTGACGCTGATAATGACAATCGTCGTTCGATGAGAGACGCGAAGGAATTTCGCCGAATGCATATGCATATGACATACATATAAACATTTGGCACGTAAACCGAACTTATACGACGAATAAGCAGCGAGTATTGCGAGTCTGGAAATGATAAAGGAAGGATATTTCGAGACAATCCTGAAAATCGTAAAAACAGACACCTTATTCGGGTGGGATGCGCAAAAATGCATTGTGCACTTTTGTGAGACGTTTCAGGGGGAGTTCGTAGGTTTATATTTAAATTGTTGCGGAATTTGAAGCAGACTCGGAGAAAAAACTTCACGAAAGCGCATTCCTTTCAATTAAATTCTCGAAGCTTAATTATTCGCAAAGCGACATTCGCTAAGAGACACAGACGAGCTGAAAAGGTCAACAATCTCTCGCTTCTTCTCGACGAGAATGCAAAAATGCAAGAAAAACGGGACTCTTTTATTGAAAAATACGCATCAACAAACGCACAAAAAAAGTGTCACATTAATTATTGAGCCCGTAAGAATTTTTATAACCCAGTGGAAATGAGCCCATTCAAAAAGATGCGTATTCCCGGACAGGCGAGCTGGCACCGCATTCCAAGAAACCAGAGTCTATAAACCTTTTTCATCAGAATAAAATCGTCGTTTGATCGACACAGTACAAACTTCAATTTAAAACGAGAAAAATAACAACATTTCGTTCAAATAACATTCAAGCGAAAATAAAAATAATAAATTCATCGACGCAAGAGAGGTAAGAAAAACAGATTTCGAAGCGATTTGCATGCATTAAACGAGGATCGTCGAAACTTTTCGGCGAAGGGTCAAATTCGATTTCGTTCACGAGTGGGTCGCGGGGATAAGATTTTCCCGAGATTCAAAATTGAAATTTTATTCTGGCGAGACCCTCCCGAGATTTTCACTTATCGCTCCAATTAAACGAAGAAAGAAACACACGCTCGCTCTGGAGATTTCCCGAATTCGACATAAATTTCACTCGGAAGCTGCGATAAAACGGAAAAGCTCTCGTTCCGCGGAAGCGGTAAAAGTTTATCAAGCGGAAAACTGGTGTGCAGTCTATGTAGCCTAGTCGCCGATTAAAGTTAACAAACCGGCCCCGGAACGCATTCAGAATGCATATTATGGAAGTTTCGCTATCGGTGCACTCGAAAAGTTCCGATCGAATATCTGCAATGGGAAAAATTTAATTGACGCGTTTATAGAGCAATGCCGCGCGGAATTGCGTGGGATTCGATTAGCATTTCGAACCAAGATCGTTGCGGACTCGATAAAAATGTCGAAATATCTCTATACGGTATAGATGTAATGGATTCAGCATTTCGGACTGAATTATTAAACGGTTGCGATCTGTAAGTAATTATGTGCGTCGTTATGCTAATTTTATTAATATTCCTAATCTAAGCATTAGAATTATTAATCTAATGTATGGTTTTTATCGCTGTATAGCAAGTATCGTTTGACTATTTTTGGTAAATTAAATCAGTATTTAGATTTTTAGCACTAAATGTCAAAATTCCAATGTTGTTTTTTGTAAATAGTGAATCATCCGATGTCAAATCGAAAAGTATTAGTCATTCGAAAATATCGACATATGACCAATAAAAAAACATTGCTATCGTAAATTTTGACACCGGCACGAATGCGAACCGAAGACATTTCATTAATTCAATAGCCGTCAAAAATGCTACACTATTTCGACACGGGACATTTTGATACTATCCGACGTAAGAAATTGTAATTATAATCGATATAAAAACTCGTTTGACAGAGAAAGTCTCAACGTGACAGAATAATATATGCGACGCGTTGATATTTTCGCAATCGAACGATCTCGTTTATATTGTCGATACATAGTTCGATCGATGATGGACGTGGCTCGATGAAAAGTGAAAAGGAACTATTCGACATACGATCATGCAAATTCGTGTTTTCGTATGCTGCCCGACCGGTAGCAGCCTTATTTAAGCATTCTTATATTATAATAATATAATGTTGCGCGTTGTATAATAAAATACACGAGCCCTCCGGCTTCGAATCGGACGATTTGCTATCGCAACAATCCGCTCCGGAGGTCCGACCGGATTTTTAATACGAGTCCGGTTTTATCTTTCGGGTTTTCGAATGGATAAGACATTGGCGAATTGTTGCCGCTCACCTATTCTGGATTTTCTGGTTGTGGTGCGAGGCGGTGGTGTGTTGTGGATTCTCTCCAACTGAGGAGGCTCCGGTGCTGGGTCCAAAGGCGGTGGTAATGGAGTTCCTCTTCTAGCCCCTGTTATATCACCTCTCAATGGGGAGAGGCTCAACAGCTTCGGAGTCTCGCCGTTCTTTTTAAACCAACGCATCTTCGATTGATTTCGATCACTTTAAATCACACATCTGCAATATCAAAAGAAACATTATAAAGTCGTTCGGAATAATTTAAGAGTCTGTTCCTCGAGGTGTCTATTGAATAAAATCGTTCGGAACCCTCGGGCGCAAAAAGCGATTCGATCGTACCGAAATCTATTTATTTATTCAACGTACACAACGGCCTTGTTAGACCGTGGATTTTAACGTTTTCAATTTTTGATTTCGATCGGGGTCGCGCTTTAACCGGACCTCGGTTATGTGAAGTTGCGCAACGGCTGCCGCTACCACACTACAATATAATAGTAGTAGCGAAACGCCGAAGAACGAACGAACGAACGAACGGCTCTCCACTTCACAACTAAGCGGAGGAGAAAATTATCGTTTTTCTTCTAAATTTTAAACGAAATTAAGGTACGAGCTCGCATCCGCCGTTTGCGATTTCTCGATTGGCGATTGTGTGTCACTGGGTACGGGATCGAGATCGCAGCCTCCAATTACACATTTTCTATGTCACGAATCGTTCGATCTGTCTCATCGAACGAAATTGAAGATTAGAAGAGCGATTTTCTTTCGCCATCGCGATGTTTGGTTAGTGCGAGTCGCAAATTGCGCTGTTCGAATTGCGCGACGTCATTGAGCATCGACCGTTTCGTTTCGTCGTAATGAATTTGAAATTTTATCGTCACACTTGCTTAACTCGGCGTAAAGATCATAGTCAGCGTGTCGGATTCGTAATAACAAAGAAATGATCACGATTATTGTATAATCTGAGGTGTAGTATTATGGAATGGCGGGGAAATTCGGGGCGAGGTTGACGGAACGATCCTATTAATTCGTTCGCTGGATTTTGTCCGAATCCTTTGGAGGTTGGATTAATGACGATAAAAGGCTTCTGCGGATCCCGTTAGATGTTGAGGAATGCGTTGTTAGCAAGGTCGGACACCGGTCGCTACATTTCGGAGAGCTTCGGAACGGGTCGAAAGCTGGTTCTTGCAGACTCTTTCGATCTCACAAGCGTGAATGTATTCATAAAAAGTTCAAATGAAATATAAAATAAAAAAATGCTAAAAACCCGGCGAATTCATTTGCAGGAATCGAAAAAAACAAGCATTAAAAAGGACATGCGATAATTTATTGGCGACGACTGGAATGTCATTAGTGTTGACAGAAAATGTGATTTTAATGTACATTAATGACTCTATTATCGGAAGTTTATCAGTTCGTTTACTATATATGAGTTTCGTCTATAAAAATCATTCAAGTTTCGGTAACTGATTGAGATGTAGAAAAACAAGTAACAGTCCTTGCGAAACACTGTTAAGATCAAAAGCGCATAAATCACAAACGACGTGTCCTACATAAAAAAATAAGCATAATGAAGAATAACAACGAAAAAAAAGAGTCGCAATGAAAATTTTCAACCGAACGAAGCGGGTTAATATCTGTGAGAATAGAAATCGAAACAAAACACTAATAATTTACTACGGAAAAAAAAAACAATACAACGACAACGATTCATTCAAAATTATCTTAATTGAAGCGAATAAAGCACTAATGCGCCACAATTCGTTACGAATGCAACACTCAACGACGCGAGACGACATTTTCGAGACACAGCCATAGATTCGATCCGTTCACATAATAATATTTGTCTATTGCGTAAAAAAATACTTGGAATCGCCACAAAGCGAAATATTCGGAAGCGAAAAATTTGGTGGAGAGCGCGAGCCGCGGATTTTTCCATGACACGAAAATAAAGTGGGGAGATTTCGTGCGCCGCTGAAGCGAAATGGCCTTATGTCGTACATACAAGAAAATCGCATTCCTCGAGTGCCTTATCATTTCCTCGAGGAGGATTGTCAAGGTCGCATGCCGAGGACTGGTTCTGTGAACTCTCTCGGAGTCGAGGGTCTGAAAAAAGGAGTCCCTCTCGCATACTTTCTTGCGAAGGTATCTCTATCTCTTGTGGGAACAATGGTCGACTCTACTCCGTTGCGACGCGTCGTGAGTTCGCCGATGGTCGATTTTGAATCATTGCACATTTGGAAAAAAAAAATGAAAGTGACCGATCACGATTTCGTTATGGATCCACTGTGTGTTATGGGTTTTCTGAGAAAAATTGTTTTTTTCGCGAAAAGAACTGGTTTGTGCAGGATGCTGTTGATATGAACTCATCTTTGGGTTCGATGAAATTTCAAAATTGATAAAATATATTTTATATTCGAATTTGAAAATTATAATTTAATATTAATTGACGAACCGAAATTGTTTATCGAAGCGCTTAAGAGATTTGTGCTCGAAAATAGAACAAAATTAGCTCTCAAATATTTACACCGAATATCGTTCGAGTGGATAGAAGAAAGTATTATAAACGTGCGACTAATGAGAAAAAGTAGATCGATCGATCACCGAAAAAGATTTCATATAAATGCGTCCATAAATAGAACTCAGAGAAAAAAATGTCTCATAATAATTTCAGTAATAAGATATCCACTTTATGAGTGACGAATTGGGTTGTACGTGTGATAAAACGGATTTCGGTCAATCAATTCGATTCAATGAAACCTTTCGCAGAAAGAGCTTCTCTCTGCAAAGAGCAGAGCTTTCACATTCGAGGGGGTTGATTTTTGCGAGAGCTTTCTTTTTTTGGCAAATAAGAAATGGCATAAGATCAATATGGTGAGCGCTCCGAAGGCGTACCTTTTTCAATATCGCACGCTTTAGACCTCAGAGATTTTTCCGAACAAATGTATAAATTCGAATACGTTACATAAAAAGGCTTTCTATTATACAACGTTGCACAAAAAGCAGGGAAAATTTTCATTAATTTTAACAGCCGCATAAAGAAAACATCGTTTTAAACTTTAATACTAAACAAACACGATTAAGACGACGATAATATAAGCGAAGTTTTATTTGCTTTTCACGCTGTAAAATTTTGGATATTTTCTCTCAAGAAGCAAGCTCTCGACGATAACATTTTCGAAGTTGCGGAATGTAAACAGTGTCGAGTGTTTAAGAATTTATACAAATTGAGTAAAAAAAATCATTGTTTGTTTGTGTTATTATCTATATAAGTACACTAGTAAATTTTAAAAGTGCCTTAAAAGGATATTGCACGAAAAAATCGAGATTATATAATGAAATTAAGATAGAATATTTTGCCAATACAGTTTATTTCGAACGTGTTCAGTTGCGTATCGGATACTAAATCAATTATTAAGCGATCAAAGGTTCTGGATTATACTGATGGAAGATAAACAACTTCTTTATCTTTACATTATACATACATATTGGTATATGGAAGGAAGAGTGACAGATTCGTTAATATATTAAATCCCTAAATTCCAAATAATTGAAACTGAAACCGCCCGCCTGTCGGATTACCGATAATAAGAACTTCTCTCGTCGCATCAAGAACGAAACGGTAGGAGCAAAATTTACACATACATATACGAATTCGATCTATTTTTAAGGCTCTATTTTTCTTCTAGCCCGTATAAAAACGTAGTAGATTCAGCTCTGTCATATTAAAGGATAAGTACTCTTTCGAGCGAAACGAAGTTTTTAAATAGACTTTAATTTAACGCATCGCCGAGAATTTATTTCGATTATGTCGTCAAAATTGAGTAATTCACAAGACATAATATTTAACTAGCAATATATAATAACTAATTTAACAAAGCAATTATATTTGAATCGTTTTATGTAATTATCGCAGACTTATTACAGTAAAAAATAAACATTTATGAAATTTAGGAAAAAGTGAGTGAGATGAGAAAATTTAAATTGCGTTATTGATCGATAAAAGTGCTACATTAAACACCACGGTTTACCGTTAATTTTAACCGTGTTGTTTTATCACTAACCATATGCGCTTTCATTACAGATTTCACTAGAGATCTAAAAACAACGTTAATGCAATAAAAAGCATTTATCGATATCAGATATATAAATTTCTCGATTGTGAATCTGATCAGTAGATAAAAAGATTCATTATTGAGATATTTCGACCTGCTTCTCATTTTCAAACATCAGAAGACCCGATTATAAAATCAAACATCTAAAGAATTTATATGTGAGCTCCGATTTTGAAATTTCGATCGATTTGATTTATAGATCGTTCGAGAGAAACTCGAATTGCACAATGAGGCTCCGCAGATGTAATGCGCGATATTATCGTTTTATTATCAACGAGTGGGCGAAAAACGGCACTCGCACCTGTGCTAAAATATTAATTATCCCATGGATATCGAGAGACGGTTTTACCCCATTTCGGATAAGGGTTTTATTGCGGGGGACGGTGTTTTTTCCGCCTTTTCGAAAGCGTGAATAAATGAAGAGAGGGAGTCGCAAATTGCGCTTTATGAAACGTTGCGGGTCTGTAAGGGTCGCAATTTCATCTAAACCCTTCCGTATATAGATTTTATTGCTCGGGAACCGTCTCTCCTCTAGGCGTTTTCCTATCCATGTCTTACATATCGAATGTGCGTTATTTATAAATCAAGAGCTTGATCGATGTTGTAGGTGTGAGACGCATCCGAACTTTTCTGATGAGGCTGTCTCGAAAAGGTATTTTCGATACGTCTCTTAGAGAAAAAAAAAGATTGATAGTATATGCAGCATGAATAAAACACGAAAAATAACAGAACACACATGAAATATGTATAATTCGCGGGGAAAAAAATACGCATAATGTATATTAAAGCATGTGTATAAAATGAAAAAATAATGCACGAAACGCCCCAAACATTATAATACGCATGTTGTTAAATCGAGTAGTAAAATTGGTGGAAAAGCGTAACGGTCACACTACACTAAATTCTGAAAAATATATGCGGTCACAGATGAATTTTTCCGTATGGCAGTTTCCTAATGGTCGACATGCAAGTTCTCATTGCCGTGACATTTGAAGGAAAACAGTGCAACAACACAAGACAATTTTCACGCATGGGAAGTTCGCTACAATAATATCACAAGTGTATAATACGTGCGTAATACAACAATCGACAATACAGAAACGCGAGACAGCAGAGCAATTATGAAGTTAATTGGAAAAATTGCGAACGAAAGATACATATTCAACTTTCTGTTTTCCAAATCCATCTAAAGATTCCGATAGAAAGTTGACTTACCATCAAATACAGAGTATGCAAAGTTTCTTGCGTCATCGACGCGTATAATAAAATTTTTCAAAACGGCTCTCAATAAAATCATATATGTAAATGACAACTTTATTATTATTGCTATCGTAAAACATCACATTATATTGAGTGTATGATTTTTATGAATTTATACCTTTCGAGCGCGAATTTACGCGCCGAACTTTACAATATCTAATTATCTGCAGATTGTGCGAAAATTTTCCAATCTCGGAGCGAAATGTTGTTACACAGCAAGGGAGGATGTGCGTGTTTCTTGTATATATTATATTATATTGTATAATATAATCCGAGTACATCCAGCAGGTTTATTTACCACGCAGTACGTAACCGTAAAACTTTCGGACCGGGTCACGTACGTAATGAGTTTTCCCGAACGAACAGAGTTTACGAAAGCCGCATTAATAAAAACGCGCAAAATACATGTCACATGAAACGTTAATCGGCTGTCCGAGATTTTCGCCAATTTATTTCAATTACGTTAGAAGGTTCACACGTGAGTTTATTCTAGACAGTGCTAATACGACGGAAACAAAAAGAACGAATATAATAAGAAAAAAGTCGTAATCGGCCACCTGTTTGTTGAACGAGATGTTAGAAAAAATGATGTCCGTGACTTATTACAATGCTTTAAGAGTGATGTGGGCGTGAAGATAGCTTCGGTTGTATAAGACATGAGTGAATTATGTGGGCTGATTCAGGTGTGGGATAAAATGAGGATCGAAGCATATTGACAGTGTGTTTGATTGAAAATGTTCTCTATGTGTCGTGTTAACTTTCAATAGATTTGCGAGAAATTATAGATATGAATATAATTAAATCTGAGTATTCGAGTTATCGGTGTTTGTGCCTATTGTGGTCGTTTTCTTTAGAAATTCGTACAATTCACAGTTTCGCATAAAGCGTAGGGAAATGCATTGTTTCCTTTCTGGAATGATGTACAAAGGAACGTCTGAAATTGTGGGCGTTTTTCCGTAAAACCAAAGGATGTTACGCTATATTTAACAGACAATATTTATTCTCGAAATATCCTTATCGAATTTAATATGGATAAAACACGAACAAATAACTTTTACGAAACGTACTATGTGTGGGCAAAAAATTTTAACATTTTTGAAAGGTTCTATAAAAATCGCATTCCTCTTATTGGAATTTCGATGATCATCTATAAACGCACTAATACGACTTTTGGCAGGCAATAAAAATACCGAAATCATCATTATGGAAGCTATTGACATATAAAATCAGCAAAAAAATATATTAAATCTAGCATAAATCCGAAAAAAGCGATCGATAAATTCGATCGCTCAATTTCCAAAGTTGAGAGACATAATATTTTAGATGAAAACTCCTGATATTGACAGTCGCTTTTAAATTTTCATTTTTGAACAAATACGCAAATATACTTAACAAGAAACAATAGTATAATATCACCCACGTACGTATTTCGAACATTAGTAAAACCATGTTGACGTTGTTATGTCAACGCTTAATTTGAAAAATGAAAACGGAATCGTCGCTGACGAAAATATTTTATTCAAAATTTGTAACGTTTAAAATCATGTTATTCATAATTGAAAGTGATTATTTTTCGTTATGCAACGCGACAGATGATAGCATAACGACGCCCCGAACATAATAATTGGTAATAACGGCGCACGGACAAAATGGCATTTTGTGTCATTAACGCGGGAATCAATTCGAGAAAATTGCCTCGTTTTGTGGCGAAATTGGCCGCATTCATGTCAGAATGGTTGTCCTTCGTTTTTTTAAATATAAAACGAACGAAAGCGCTTTGATATGCAATAAATATATATTTCAACACTATCCCCGACTAGGACTGGATCTTTTCAAATCGACTATAAATTGACCTGTACGAAATCAACATGAAAAGGCACTTTATTATTTGTTTATATTTCAAACATCGTTGAAAAAACTATGCAATAATTTCAATCAGATGAAAACACTATGTAAACTATGATACGATGCAACCGCAACATAAACGCTCACTTTCATACATAATGCAATTTATTCATTATGAAAATATGCACGTACCGAATAATGCAACGAGATGGGACAAGATGGGAACGCAAGAACGAAAGTCGACCTACTTTCAGAGCGAAAAAAAAACACGTGCACGAAAGGTTGCTTGCCTTTTTAAAAGGCCAACATCTTCTGGAGAGATTATTTTCGCTAATAAATCAAGCTTCGAAAACGATAAAATTTCGAAATTCGCGAAACAATCGACCTCGAATCCCGCCAGATAACATCTGAACCGACATCGAAACCATGTTAGACACAATGAGTACAGCTTTCGATGAGATCGAAGACTATTATCGACACGTCCAGTTCTGGAATCAAAAACGAACGTCTTATGAAATCGACTCTGACCATATACACTCGAAAGGGAGTAGTTCAGGTTTCTAGTAATCCTTATTAGTAGATGCATCGTCTTCGGGGCCAGTCTTGTTGTGCGACGTGCAACAACTCTTAATTTTCGCATTCGCCGATGGAAAGTGTAAGTGGTAGTGCAGCAGCAGGTTCTTTCGTCCGAGAACCTGACGAGGTCGTAAACGAGGATGGACTCTCGGAGATAATCGTTTTTCGCTCGGGCTGAAATTTTATTATTATTACGGGGTGGTACGCAATGTAGAATGGCACAAAAAAAGATTGTGTAAAATCGAAAGCAATGTAAAAAAGTGCAGACCGGTCTCGATGTACGAACTCGTGTGTTTTATCTCCGCAAGTGAATCGGTTCGTGCTTCTAAAATATATTTCAGTTATGAGTCGATATCTGAAGTTTAAGTGCCCCGTGTGTATACATATGTCAGTTGTTTAAGTGCCGTTTTGCTATGTAACTGCTATATCGAGTTTCGAAATAAAAGTCATTTGATATGACAAAGCAATAAAATGAATTTTCAATGTATAAATAATGTCTTAGTACATAAAATACCATTTCGTTAAAGAATATTGCGAAAACGATGAATTGATAATATTTAATGTGATATTATTAATAAATTGTTTATTTCAAGACCTATTTAGAGACACACATTCAGTATGCGAAACGAATTTTGTAATTCAAGTTCATTACGTCAATCAAAACTTGTCAGAATAAACGGCTCGTTGACATTTTGACAAATTTATAACACGAATCGAGGTTTACAAGAATTAATCTATATCAGATTAAAATCTTAATAGTTTATAAGAAACGTTGTACATAAAAGCTGGTGTTAATTACATTATATTAAAAAGAATGCTCATGTTGGAAAAGCGACATCCCACACGGTTTTCTAAAATGGGCTATTGTAATTAAAAATTAATAAGGCTGTTTAAGAGTTGGTTGGACATGCGATTAAGATTCATTTGGGAAGCTTTAAGAGAAGCACAGTCAAAGCCGACTTTGTATTATGAATTTTTAATTTCGACATGAACATATGTTTTCCAGGTAAAATTTCATGACATTTCACTTTTTGAGTTATTTATGAAACGAATTAAATATTGAAAATAAGTTTTCAGAAATTATGCATATTTTGATTCATTTTATTCACAGCAGAATATCGATACAAACAAAAATGTATAATTTAATTTTGTAAATATTATTATATTCAAATGGAGATTTAAAAATAAATTTGTAAATAAAAGAAAATGTGCCCGAATTTTATGCAAAGCGGAAAATTGAAATGGAAAGTAGGAAATTCAAGAAGCTACTTTAAACACAAACGAGATGAAAAGGTACAAAGAAAATTGCTAAAGTCAAAAGAACACACGCGGAAAATTAGATGAAAAAAAAACAAACCTACTCGAGTCGCGCATGAAAGAAAACACGAATTCATTTTTTTTCCTTTTATCTGAAACGTACACTATTTACTACTGATGATAAATATGACAAATACACTGTAAAGATGACCTCAAATGTTCTCACTGTCATTTCTTATGATATTATGTTCTGTCACATCTCGCAAAAAGTCATTCACATTTAATTTACACTACAATATACTCAATGTTTAATTATCACTTGCATATTTCGATATTGTGACTAAAAAATGACGCACAAGATAAAATATCTGAGAGCTGATTCGATAGGAATACAGACAATTTGTTTACTGTAACAATCGGTAGCGAATTCTACCAGCAAAAAATTAAATATGTACAATATGATTGATAGCATCGTGAGTTGTTATCACATTTGGACCGGGGAAATGTCAGGTCGTGATAAATTGAATACGTCTCGACAATTTAAAGCAGATCTATCAACCGCTCGAACGATACGATACTATATTTTTTTCGCACCGAGCCATAGGCAACAGTTATGATCTATATTAACTCCTTAGTCACGGACCAAAATTAAACAGCGAACGGTTCATTCCGAATATTATCAGAGTTCACATATGTATCGCTTACAAACAAACGCAGAGAGAAAGAAAAAGCAAACGCGGCGAGATGCATTAAGCAACGTAAACAATCGGAACATAATTTTCATCAACAGTACCATTGTCTGTATGCGTAATAATGTTATAAATACATAATTCCTTCGTCGCCCCTGAATGCGTTTTTCTCATGAAAACAAATACAGCGAGCAACATTACGCACGCTTGATTTTGTTTTCACGTTTCCCCACAAGCAAGGAACGGATTTTCCCATTATACGTCAGACAAGTGAATTGGTGCATGTGCATATGTATAATAGATCGATTGTTACGTACATGTGTTTAAATCCTTTTTGTGCACGTATAAAATGCAAAGAGCCATTAGTGCATTCAGCAGATGCACTGCAGAAATGTATAATACTACTTGTGTGGCGAGAATTCAATGTACTGAGAGCGTTATATGTAGGGAATTTCACTAAAAGGAAACTCAGCTAGGAAAAAAAAAATGACAAAGACGGATTCAAACCGTTCTATGTGTTGCGCTTTAACGAGTTTTTCAGTCGACGTATTCATTTTGCATCGTATAAATGGGATTAATAATGTGATAAAAATTTAAAAATCTACCTCAAAGTGAAGGATGTAGCTAACTATTTTTTTTTAATTTGATTCGAATTTCAGATAAATATAATAATTATTACAAAATTTATTCCGAATATAGCAATTCGAATTAATTGCTCTTCTGAACTATTAAAATGCAGCAAAGCGTTTACGTCTGTAATTGCACATTGCGAAGTTTTACAATCACATTTTTTACAATAAAAGCGGTTAAGTTTAAAGACTGTAAAACTCCATAAACGTATTGAAAGTAAAAAAAAGACCTATAAAATACGTAAGAACTTTAAAAAAAAAGATAATTGCTCAATGTCGACAAATGGTGAATGTCAATTCTGATTAAACCGGCATACGAACCGGAGAAAAAACCTTCGCAGTTTTGACACCGACCATGAAACATATCGAACGGATACTGTAATCTGGTTCGAAAAGTGTCTCGAACGAAAATGAAAAACTCGACGTTTCAGGTAAAGGATTTTTAAGCGATGGGTTTTCGCAGTTAGAAACTTGTTTTCGAAACGTAAAAAAGGGCCGTGAGTACCAAACAAGACGAATTAAATTGTGATCAATCATTCGCGACGAGAATTGTGCTGTCGACCGCGAGGCATCTGCAGAACAAGGGTACCCTGAAAAACGTGCTGGATCACAAAAAAGCGAGATATGTTTCAAGAGGGCCTCGTTTTATTGTGACAACGCGTATTAATCAAACGTGGAAAAACTAAACGAGCGAAAACGGGCGACGAGCGTTTCAAAGACACTTTTTGTACATTACTGTCAGTCGATGCGCTCAATGATAAAGTTGCAAAAAAAAAAATGGAACGACTCTCGAATGTTGAGAGAAATTTGAATATTGAAAATTTGATCGCGTTGAATATAAATTGGTATTAAAAATTCAGTAGTAGCTAACGAAGGTCGTTTATGGAATGAAATTAACAATTGAATTATGTAAAGGTCGCATATTGATTCAAATTATAAATAATATGATGGCTTATTTTAAAATAATTGGAATGCACTGTTTTATATACATCAAAAGAAAATCCTTTACGGTGTTCTAATTATGCACGGAATTGGGGAAGAAAAACATGACACAAAGGAAAATTCTTCCGAATTTCCCTAACGACATTTTTATGCAAACGGTGCCACAAAGAACGCGTCGAATTCGTGAGACATTTTCATAATTTCCGTTACTTTATTTTAACTTTTAATTTTTGTTATTATGTATGTATGTACACGAGCGTGAAATCGCGCATTTTGCTTCTATACACATATTATCACTCGCACATTATAATTTCGGAAGTGTTTGAATTATTCACAAGATTTTTTTTATATTCGAGACACGTCGAACGGGAGTTTTCAATAAAGAGCCATCATTTTATTCTACTAAGCGTTTCGTGGAAAATGTGTATCTTTTATTTTTTTACAACACGTTAAACAATCGAAAATATTCTAGATGTTTTTTTTCCCGCCTGTTAAAATGTTTGCAAAAAATTACCCAAGCAAATCTCATGCGGATTATGAATCATTTTAAACATGGCTATAAATTTGATATAATCATAGATCTTCATGTTATTTTTAAGACGAAAAAGATTACTTGATTCATACTCTTATAATGATTAAGAGCAAAAGGTTAAAACGATCTCTATGTTGTGAAATCGAATCTCATGATTCGACCAAGAAAAAGCTCTCGTACACGACATTTCCGCATATGATACACGAAACCGCGAAAGTTTTCGACGATCTACTTATTCAAACATGAGAATCGATTATATCATAAAAAAAAAAACAATAATCATGTGACGAAATATTTTACATAACCATTGATTTTTTTTCAATGTGAATCGTTAGTTTTTCCGGATGCTGAAATAAACACTATAGATTTTGACCAAAAAAAAAATTTTTTTAAACGCACACGGAAATAATTAGTATTCAGCAGCTAAAATAGAGGCTTGAAAAGAAATTTTGAATCAGAATCGCTACTCGAAAATTTCCCAAACGACTCGGAAGATCGTGACGATTTTTCTTATGCGTACACGTGAAAAGCGATGACTACCTGTTCATTGCGCCGACGTGCGACAGCTCGTGACCCACATTCTTCTTCGTCCACTTCTTCTCCTCTCGTATATTATATGGTTCGTGTGGCCACCTGAAACACGTGAAAAAAGTCTCATGAATATGTGAACGCGTTTACTTCTTCCATACTCGCCGTGGGGCATAATGACACCGAGCGAAGTTCGTTTGACCGCGACCCGTTATAGCTGGCATGCGGTTAACCCGAGAACGGTATTATAATCCGAATTAAAATCATATTCGTGTCAAATAAACTATCCGAAATTAGCGTTTGTTTGTTTAGTCATAGATGTGTTTGACTGAAATGCTCATATTCTCAATTGGGCTATGGAAAAATGTCATGTACAAATGTTTGAGCGTGGAAATGAGTAAATGAGCAAATGTATGTTATTTTTTAATTTTATTGTATTGTATAATAATTTGAATGGCGTTCGATATTCGGTTCGGTTTTAAATTTCATGAATAATTAATTGTGCGCAATTCATATTGTGTTGAAGTACATAAAATAACTTTGCAATATAATCCCAGCTCGTTCGAAGGATATCGAATCCGACCGAAATAATATTTATCCTATTATCTCGGGTTCTCTAGGGAGGTTCGTGGATAATTCTGTATATCTAATTCTATAGAGCTCGTAATGCGCACGACGTTATTGTCGCTCCAAAGCGGAGAAAATAGTTTGTTTTTCAAGCAAGATAAAAATCTTACCCCCTGAGAAATCGAATATGTGCCAGATTTATTATGGCATATACAAAAATAGAACAGGTTGTTTTTAGCCTCTTGAATAATGTTTTAATTAAAATACGGAATAATTTACGAAAGTATTCAGGCTAAAGAACAAATCGAGAAAATTAAGCAATTTGTCCGAGTTAATTAGATTTAAGCTCGGACATTCCTCGAGAGGATCTTTATTCAACCTCCGCATGATTCATGGAAAAAAAGGCACATTTTTCTGCGTTGCCCGAAATCAACGAATTTTCACGAAAAATTAACCATCCTGTTCTAAAAATAGAATATCAAAAGAAAAAGTTAATTAAATTCGGGTCTCTTAATAAAATTTCAAAATGAAAAAATGGCCAGAGTTTCATTGAAACAAACGAAACACAAACATCGTATATATTTTATAGCATTTAAAACACAGACGCCGTTTCATCTTTTCAAGTGTTTGATTATACAATCCGACAAAAAATTCACATGTCAAAAGTCTGAGTAGCACTTTTATGATATAAAATAAATTTGTAATTCTGTGCGCATAAAAAAACGAAGTCAACTCGACACGAATATTTGTTTAATAAGATTTCGTCTCGATTATGTTTCGAAATAACATTGCTCAAAGGTAAACATGATGTAAATAATAATATAACGGAGAAAGGAAAAAAAGAGATGTCAAATGTTGATTCGGAGCCAACCAGAAACTCGAATGTGTTATGAATATGATAATTGGTGTATGCATAATGTACGATGAAACAGATGCGCTGACGTACAATATTATTGAACCAATTTGTCGAGCGACATTTACGATCGGATAATTTGACATTCGATATCGGAAAATTATACTATGTATTGCTTGCTCTCTGTCGGGCACGGATTGATTTCATATTCATGAATCGAATTATGATCGGAAAATATCTATATTTGGCAAATTATATGTTTGAGGGATGAGATTTGCTTAAGAATTTTCTAAAATGCCACTGCTTTATAATTACGCAAATAGGGTATTGAAGAAAATATGTCAACAGTTACCGAACGGTTCATAATATTATGTTATGAAAATGGTTTTTGAATCTAGATAATCTAGTTTCTGATACAAAGTGTATATCATTTTGTTATAGGTGGAATTTCGAGTTAATGGGCTTAAGCTAGAATCTATAGGTAATGTGATAATTTTAACCCTTTTATAGCGTGACCACCTTGAAACGCTCACTAATTAATCTAAGAGCTTAATTAAACTAATGCTTTCAAGGAACACGGTTCGTATTTCATATAAATCGTTGAGGTTGAAAGGTTTTTCCACCGCTTGATACACGGTTATAATAGTACCTATACGCTTCTTTCGTAGATAACGACACGTTTACGATCGTCAACGAGTTGAAAAAGAAAGGCAAACAATTTAATGAAAAAAAAAAAAACACGATAAATTTAAAATCGTTTCTTTCCTACATGAATGGATGATCGTTTGAAGTCATTGTTGTAGCCAAATCGAACAAAGAAATCTCTCACAAGCTGTAAAAGCTACGTACTGCTAGAATTAGAGAAGATCTCTCGTCAGTTAAATGACGTGACGCTTTCTTCGCTCATTCTCACTAATATTATTTTATGAAAAGAGTGGTTATTGCTATTTTTTCAGTCGTTTGCAGAAAATTCAATTCATTCGACAACCGCTATATCAGATGTGTTTGTTTTATGTCGTGTAATCAGGTGCATACATGTACATAGTTAAATTTGCATTTATGTATTTAGCTGCTTTAATATAGCAATGGAAAATTATTATGTTTACTATTATTTACGCTCCATTTAGTCGAAAACGATTAAGGCTTTAAGACGGCAATATCGTAAGATCCCTTAATGCGTTAAAATGATTGTAGCATTTTCACGCTCGGTTGGCATTGCCATACAAATAAATTTTTATTTAGAAGTTACGTCGTATAAATTTATAAAAAAGAATATAAGAAAGATAGAAAATGGATTCTTAGATTTAGAGGTGAATAAACTTATATAAAAAGTAGGAATTGATGTCTCATATTCGCGGATACTTTTATGGGCAGAAATCACGAGAGAAGTCATATCTTCGCACGTTTTCCGGCGATGTGTCGTGACTGAGAAGTGTCAGCGAATTTTTTACCCTCAATATACTAGTATTATAATACTTGAAGACGATCGAGGAAGTTAAATGTGTGTATACAGAAAAGCCGGAATGACTGTCTACTGGTGATTAAAGTCGTTTAGAGGCCGATAATTGACGGCAATCGAAACACGTATCATCGCTCACAATGTGGCAGACCTTGAAATCGAAAAGATTCAAACGAAAGCATAATGAGTAAAAACTCCTTGCATTTACATATAATACCGAACGGAGTGCGAAATTAACAATTCGGCCTTTTGCGAATGCGAAAAAAAATCAGATACGCTCGACTACCCTCGGGTCATCTTTGCTGTCTCGAACTATAGATTACTACGGCTGTTATAGTGATTCTTCTGCGAATTTTGAATGACGTCATTATGCTAATTAGTAGTTGAAGAAGTGTATTCGGCGAACGTCGAATATTCCGTCATACTACCTGTGTGTTCAATAGTTGTCAGTGTTTTGCAACAAAGGCGTAAGGAAAACGAGTATAATCAAACGAGAAGTAGTTTTCGAATATTAGCGCCTGAGACTCGTCTTCGTGTGCAAATAAATCTTTGTGAGAATCGTTTCAATTGAGACAGTCGATATATAATGAAATCAAATTGCAACCACATTATTTAATTATGGCGAGGGCTGAAACAATTGTCGATTTTAACACGCTTAGTTTCGAAATGTTCACACGCGTTTGAAGTGCTCTCACGAGTGCGCGCGTCCTATCAGTTCAGTACCACTAATTAGCTTAAATGTGCGAAAAGCCAGAGAGCAAAGTTAATGTATAATACGTGCTTTGAACCGAGTAAATCCAAACCGACAAGGACGCATCGTCCTGTGGAGCAATTTACGGTGTCTGGAGTGCGATTCGCGACGGTTTGAGCACCTGATGCTCCATCCAGAAACGGAGTCATCTCTCAAATGAGAATAAAACGACGGAGAAATTTTTCTCGCATAAGATACGATGCATCGCCGTCGCCTTCTTGCACAAGCGACTTTTTATACGCTCGTTGGAAAAAACCGACGACAACACCAACCACCCTGAGACGAGCGAACAAAGAGCGATATTTCAAAATTGGTCACGAGAGAAAACTTTGTACCGGAGATGAAAAAGCGCCATCAGCGGCGATGATTGTACGCAAAGTTGTTTCATTATGCAACCAAAATTGAGGCTTTTCATTTTATTTACAAATTGCCGAAAAAAAATACACATTGTTTTCAATATGTTTAACGTAATAGTTTGACGAAATCGAATCATACACAGTGAATAATATATTGGAAAAAACTTATTTATGTAGATACATATTTACAAACACTTTTGCATATACTTCGGTGGAAAAAATCATATAAAGCATCACCCTATCATAATGAAGGGTTCAGTTTGAAAGCTTCGGCGTGTTGAAACAGTTGATTGATGTGAGGTGCTCAATAGCAATTTATCATTTTCAGTAGGAAAAATCAAAGTAACGATATCAGACTATCGGAAACGCGTTTTCGAATCGGACGTGGAAAAAGCAAGGTTCGTGCACTAGGAACAATCAAGAAAACTGCACACACGACCACAGAACGGTAACATTATGATTTTCTTATGTCATTGTGAGATTATGAGACGCCACATCATCGTGTCGATGTCTAGACTTTCTTCTCTCACGTTACACATCGTAAAGTGGTAGCAAAGACAAACCGAACGCAATAATTCCCATATGCGCAATGTTTGCGGACGCGCCCGGTTTTGCGTGAATCGCCAAATATGAGAAATTTGTGAAATTTCAAGAATGTGAAATTCAAATTTGAACGTGTACCGATTACATTTACATAAATACGTATAAAGGTAGTGTTGCAATTGAGTTTAACATCGAGAAATTCGGAATGGTAAGCACCTGATGATGTTTGTGAAGGATCTATTTGAATGTTTCGAAAATATACTATATTTGAAGAATTCGATTTCTAATTTTCACATTTATTTTTAGTCACAATTAAAGAAATTATTAATCATTAGTGAGTTGAACTTTGGAAGACTTTTTGAAATTTTGTGTATTGAATATTTCAGAAGAGATTGATGCAGTGGTTCGCGCACCAATGATTCACTATCACGGTGAATACAGGCTTTAATTGCCGTCTTATAAGGTCATCGATCCAATGATCTAGCGGCGAGTTTATAAGGAATCACGTCGCATATTTTCGTACAAAGCAAGTATGGAGAAGCCAAACGACTATAGCCAACTAGAGTGCAGACATCTCCAAGGCTCAGAACGCGATAAATTTTAGCATAATTACGTCCTTATGGAATAGAGGAAATGTCACCATCTTGAGGTGAAGTATGGATACATCGAAATTGACATTGAATGTTCAAGATTTATTGACGTTACCGGTGACCGTAGTAGTAGTTGTGGACATCGCGCGGATGTATCATTTATTCATTTCCAATATCAATGGGTGGTTTTATTAAAACTTTGCGGTTATAAAGGCTCGTTAGTTTCCTGTTAGAACAACGCCGTTTAAAATTGTAAGTACACAACGGTACATTTTCAGCATCCGTGCAATTTACGAAGAACTGCAGGCACGCAACGCGTGAGTTCCCTGCGCTTTGAGAAAAGGCGGCAAAAAAATAAATG
Organism: Cheumatopsyche charites; assembly: GCA_024721215.1. NCBI lineage: Eukaryota > Metazoa > Arthropoda > Insecta > Trichoptera > Hydropsychidae > Cheumatopsyche > Cheumatopsyche charites. The sequence goes on from CM045574.1 coordinate 7,886,079, forward strand.
ACTATTGCAGTTGAACCTCGAGCTCAAAATAGTTGCACAGCAGTGACATCAAAGTATTGTTGCGATGCATGTCAAAGAAGGTGAAGTGCAATGTCTATTCTATGCAATGAGATCATAATAAACTCGTTAATAGAAGACATCACGCAATTTTAAATAGATTCACTTGATTGCTCAATATCATTATTGAATTCTAGTCTAGATGCAATAAAACAGGTCATCCAATCATGGTTAAGATAAACAGCTCCATATAAAGTGAATCACAATATAGAAAATTTTGTGGTTATATTATACTGAGAATTCAAATGGAGAATGCAAAATGTATCATTGTGGTTGATTCAATTCAAAAGATGTAAAAAGAGTGGAGTGTTTTACATTTCGACTTACTGTTTTTTTGCAATTGTGCAAATCAAGGTTGTAAAATGTGTTGATTTCATTGAACGGTGTGTGATTCATTCACCTGAATAAAAAAGCGTAAGCGTTCAGATAAAATGATGCGTCAAGTCAAGTTGAATGACATCGTTTTCATTTAAATGGTATATCCGCGCAATTGCTTGGAAAATGCTAAAAACTATCAAAATTAAAACTAAAATGATTTATTCAAGACGAAAATGTATATTGTGATTTTGTATTAGGTAGTTCACTAGTGCAATCGAATAGGAACCTTGAATGTATAAAGCCCAAATTTATGCCATGGCAAATGTTTATGTATGTAGAAAATATATTCAAAACGAATATGATTTGTCTAAATTTAAAAGAGAAATTTAGAAGCCTTAAAAACATTCGAGCTCCATTTCTCAGAAAAAAACATTATCCATTTTAATATTCCATTAAAGCAACACTTCATTAAAAATTTATAGAAACGAAAAACCATTTGTATTTGGTGGAACTTAATTCGTCGAGAATACGAGATATTCAAACATTATTCAGATTCCGCTGGAAAAGCTACCGTCTAAAAAAAATCATCGTTTTAATTACGGAAATGGAATTTTGAAAACGTTCCCATTAGACCCTTTCATTAGGAAGCGTAATAGGGTCCCTTTTATCGAATTAATGAATAGTCTACGAGCACTTTGCCATAGATTACCGAAAATCATTATTTTTTTTCCGACGAAGCTAACGAACAAATGACATTTATTCGACGAAAAAACGATAATGACGAAAATCAAAGATTATACTATAACGATACGTACGAGGGGGGCCTAGACTCCAACTTATCATTACGCAAGTTTTCCGTGTCACAACGCACAGTAATGATCTGCTCGAAGGCTACAACCGCGCCAAAATTATAGGATTAGATTTTTCATCTTTTTAAAAAAAGTGCCCACACACACATCTCATGGACGTGGGATCCGACATGAAAAGTTGCAAAAACTGGGTCCACGGAACATCCGAAAAATATTATGTCCGATAAAAAAGTTTCTGCAACATTTTCACAGGCGAACGATCGGTTGTCGACCTGCGGATAAGTTTGAATAATGCGAGGACACAAGCTTTATGCGACTCAGAGGACATTGCCTCTGTATACATTTATATTGTTTAGCGGTGTTAAGCCGCGATTAAACATCCAGAACACGATCTTAATTAAAGCCGCGTCGGCGCAAAAAAATGTTATGGATGCGCGTAGATATAAAACTAGAAGGTCCAGGAGGTAATAAAACAAGACCAGAAGCCGATTGAGTCTACAGGCGCCGGAAAGAACCACTACTGGCCATCTCTGTTAATTTCCAAACCTGTCTGGCCAGGGAATGAGAAGGGTCCATTGTGTTACGAAACAAAACCTGTACGTGTTACGCAAATCATCGATTTAACTGCGAGGGAAATAATTGAGTTTCGACCGGCTGCTTAGTTTAGTTTAGTCTAGTCTGTTTTATGTACGGTGTAACAGATTAACCGTTTTGTATGAAAATGTAAGATCGGCGGTTAGAGTTAGAGGGAACCTGTCATATTGTGAACGCTAGTGCGCCGTGATGAATCATGGAAAAAATGATGCAGCGCTTCGCTTAACGCTAGAATCGCAGATGAAAAAAATAAATAATAAGATACAGGTATACAAAAACTCGCATAAGAATGATCGAGGTGGAAAAAAAATAGGTGGTATTATGGCGTGCGTTTGCACAAAAGATTCGAATTCGGTGCCGTCTTTAACGAGAGCTCGATTCAGCTTCTGGCTTTTATACCTGAGAAATCTACCATTACTCAATCTCGGAAATCTTTGAATCAAATATGAAAAAATCATATGGCGTGCGTTGTATATTTTCATCGTAAATTTAGAAAAAAAGGTAAAATGATTATATTAAAAAAGGAAGATCGTAGCATTTTATCAGATTCATTTTGAACCCGGTCAAATCCCGGCTGACAAAAGCGAGTCGCGCAGGTGAAACGCACTAATATCGTGATTTAATCGAGATGAAGCCCCTCTGAAAAAGATCCACTATTTATGAGAACGAAATAGACGGAGAAAAAAGAAATACGGACTGAGATTACCTTTTTCTCATAAGATTACCGTCAATATAAAAAATAGCTCCGTTGAGACCTTTGTATCTGACGTAACATGGAATCTCATAGTGGCGTGTATTGAGCAATTAGCTTTATTGAAAAAAATCATATACAATACTCAAATGACCTATTACGTTACCGCAAAAAAAAATCTACTATCGATGCATATTTCCGTCAATTAAAAACACTTGTAAAATATAAATTTGCAGCGGTTTACCACACATAACATTTCCTATATATGACCTGAATAATTTGAAAAAAGTGCAAAAACGTGTCACCCGCACGAGTTCGTACAAATTGTAATTTTTTCTTCTTATCATCTCTATGTATATGAAAGTGGGCGTTTCTATTTTATCGATCCGTTTTTCCGTCGAAATGATCTCATAAATATGTAAAGCAAATCGCTAGAAGCGTGCATTATATTTTTATATAATTTATAATTCAAAACAGAATTTTCATACTCATCGCAATTCAAAAACGGATACCTCGTCTGAAACGCTGAAGAATTTCATACGCAGACGATTCTCGCAGATCGATCGAGGTATTAGAACACAAAACTATTACAGAAGTCAACCTGAATGACGAGTAGTTAAATTTAACCGAATTGAAAGTCACACGTAGAAAATTGAATGAAATTTTGTTGGACAGTGGGAAGAACCGCATTAAGCGGTACATTTTTTGACAGGAGTCTGTAAAATCGATTTGAGTCGCAGCGAATTTTCGGTACAGTTAAACCATCGAGTTGTTCCGTTTACTGCGAACACTCCGCAGTTAAGTCAATATTTAAAACAACGGTCGATCGAGGCTAACGATTAGCGTTTCGGGTTAATTGCTAAATAAGCAGTTATTGGCTATTCATTAGGGAATAGTTTCGCGAGAAGCGAGTTCGCTAATGGGGCGTGTTGAATATTCGCATTTTTCTTTAATGAATTTATTCACGGAATTATGATCGGTGTATTTTTTCATTCGGAAGTGATAGCGCTGATAAAATTATTGCAATCAATCATTGTTTGTGACTTATCGATTTTCGTTGGCATAAGACGATAATGTCACAATATCCGCAATCTGATGATGTTGACGCCCGTCAACTCAAAAGAGGAAAAGCTTTCGTTGTAACGGTACTGTCACGGTTAAAATTTTGCACAAGTCTGGAAAATTGACAAAAAACATAAGTATTTTTTCAATAATAATAAATTTTGCAATTTGTTGTGTATGAAGAAATCACAATAAAATGTCGTATAGTTATTTCAATTGGAAAAATTGCTAAATGTACAATTATATTTTATATACTAGATAAATCTAAATTATTACGATAAAGATATGAATCACAAAGTATTATTACACACGAAAATAGATTGACACACGCGAGAAGAATTCAAAGCATCCCATTTTCGAAAACGATGTGAAATTAAACGACATCTAAATTTTCACATACCGCACAAACAAAAGTAGCAATTCCCACGCGCGCTACACGTCATATAAAATTTTCGCAGACGTTTTGATACAAAACAAATCAAAACAGCTTTAGAGCATTATTAATATTTTCAATTTAATCGTACTTACGCATACACACAATACGTTTTTTTATACAAAGCCAAATGTCACGGACGATCGGTCTCAGTGGCAAAGTTCGAAGAGTCGACATTTGAAAGCAACTGTGCGTTTTCAACCTGCTGTAGTGGCTCTTATCACGAACAAAGGTCGAGGACGTAAATCAGAAAAGCCGGAAATTATCGTAGAGTACGGGACAAGATAGATAGGACAGAGTTAAACACTGTAACTGGAGGGTTAGGAGTAATTAAAAGCGTAGACTCGAGCCACGAGCAAGAATTATGTACGTGTAGACATTTTGATAACATTACTCGTGTAAACAAAGACAGAACGTAATCACGCGTGACAACATGAAGGTATATTACTATAGTTAGTCTTTATTATTTTTAAACGGTAGATTTAGCTGTAACGGTTCGATGTAAAAACTGTGGTGTATTGTTGATGTAGAGGTAGGGAGTTGCATTACGAAGGTGTGCTGTTGGATAGAAATATCCCTTCGAAAATTTTATACGTCAAATATATTTTCCGCTATCAATCTTCTCCTCTTGTTGCGGCTAGGTATGTAAATGGATTTATTTATTCTTTCACAACACATATCTGCGAAGGTTGGCGAAATAAATCAAATCGTACCGGTGATGTTACTGTCGAGTCATGATGTAACATATGTGACTGGTTTTCAATGCAAAATTGTTGTTTTATTCCTGCTTTTAGCTTTGAGATTAATGATAAAAATTTACCAACAGCGAAATTTTCATGTGAATTTATAAATATCGATTGCAAAATGCGTAGAATATGTGTCCGAAAAAATCTGATGCTTGACATATTTATTTTTAATAAAGAGAATTTTTTGAATACATCAAAGGGCTCTGATATCATAAAAAAAATAATGAACAAAATTCATACGAAAAAGGCAGGAATTTTCATTTGAAAAAAAAACGACGAAAAAACCATCTCGAATGGAATGTACGTATGTAATACACGAATTTGAAGATTTGTAGAATCTCCTAGTCACTTTGGGGTGGCAAAGTCACGGTCTCTGGTCACGTAAACGTAAATCATACAGTAATGACAAACGAAATACTATTTAAAGGTTGAATAACTCCACGTCACGACAGTGTCTCGCCTGTGATGTTTGTATGACCAACGGGCATTTATCATATCGGACAGTGGTAGAAAACCTTTTCAAAGCACAATCACACATTTGTATTAATCAACGACGATACCTCACCGTCGAATATACGATCCTATACAAACGATAGAAATTACCAATTAGGTACAACAAAAGAAGTTCATGTACACTAACGAATACGATTAAAATCAAAACGAGCACATCTAAGGTATCCTAATCAAATTTGTCATACAAGACTGACCAAGTACATACGATACTTGGGAACCGACAATTACCTTTTCGTACACACGAACGAAAATTAAACAATAGAAACGTGGATCGCTTTCTAAGGGGCGTGGGATACCCGCCGACCCGAATCGTCAGGTTTCGTGCTTCTCGATCGAACGATTCGACAAACATTGTAAATCATCCCGACCGAAAATCTCCTCTCGACTCCCAAGAAGCGTATATAAATTATTATAATAATAACAACGACGAGACTCCTTTCAACGACCGTCGTAAACAACGCGATCACTTCGAGGAAGCAGCACTCGCGGTAACCGACGACAACACGAGGCTTCGGTTAAGTAGCGGCGTTGGGTGAATTACTCACGTGTATTTTCGCATGTGGGGAATTGGGTAATTTTGCGAAAGGCATCAGGAGGTGTAAAGTGAGATGTCTGGAGGCGTTACAGGCTCGTTTCGAACCAAACGAGAGAACCCGAAAGAGGTTCGCCGCTCTATAATCAAACCGAAGACCGACCCGGTCTGACGAGGGTTGGAAAGAAAAAAATACAACGAAATCAATTTGGGATTATTAATCAGAATTTTCATCAAATATTGAATTTCGATAATTGCGTCGGACAACAGTCTTTATTTGCCGGCTGCATGAGTGAAGCGTTGAACTTGTAGGTGTTAAATAACGCGACTGACGTTAGTGCAACGACCGTTCTCGTATCGGAACTCAGTTTAGTAACGGTTATCGATTAACTTGGTCGATTCAAATTTTGAGGATGTCTGTCGCGTGTCCAAGAAATCTCTCTCGTAGGTGGCCAACGCGTAATTGAGGTATCTCTCTTTACAAGGAAAAAATCGTGTGTGCTTGCGCCTCGAGCGCCGGCAACGCGATTTAAAAGCTCTTTGGATTCCAGTGAAAACGCGTTTCATTTTATTTTATTACATTTTTTTTTTTGAGTTTTGCAATAATCGTGGTCGGCGTAAATGACGTTTGAATTTCTATGATATTATATTTTGAGTGAAAATTGTAGGAATGTTAACGGATGTGCCTTATTGATACTTGCAAAGTCTATTACAGGAATGTCTATCTATGGAAATATTGAAATACGAAAAGCGAATACTTCAAAACACAGTAGGTACCCATTCGTGCGAGTGTATATTAAATTTTCGCAAAGGGGAAAATCACATTGAGATTTTATGAAAACACATTTTAATAAACAAGATTATGTATATGAAGTGAATGCAATAAAGGAATAAAGGACCAGAATGAAAGGTTCACCTGGATTTTAATAAAAGCTTTCCAGCGCACAAAAGAGCGCTTTATTGGTTCCATACTGTTCGTGGAGTCGAAGACGGTTGAATTATTTTCCCCGAGATGTTGATATTCGAAGAATTTATTTTGATTTAAATATTGAAACGATTCAACCACACTTATCAAATGTAGCAGCAATCACGACGGACACATTAAAATAAATACTCTAAGGCGAATCACTCTCACAAATTCCTGGCATTCCACGGCGCTTCTGAAGAAATATCTCGTCTAAAAAAGTGGCCCGAAGCAATATGAAAATGCTTTGAAATTATCATAACTCAAAAAATACCGAGGGAGGTTCATCAGTCTGTCTTCTCCGGCTACTGGGATTCGGAATCCATAAACAGACTTCGCTCTATGAAAGATCGGCGTGTGTTTTGAAAACAAAATCAACAACGTTCAACAAAAGTCAAGTTTGATGCGATCGTTAAGCGTCTAACGAATTCCTTTCGGTACACACGGATGTATCCGATTTAGAATCTATTTGGAAATTTATCGAGTTCCTCGTTCGACTTTTCCGTTCGTGTATTCTACGTTAAAAGAGCAGCGCTTTATTGAATTCTCGTCTCGTTCTTATGTACATATGTATGTATTTGGATTTTATTGTCGTCGTAATTTGCATCTTGTTCTGTTTCTCTGACATTCTTGACGTGTGCGAAATCCATTTAGGACACCTTTAGGCGCGTGTTTTGACGTAAGACCGAACGGAAAACATTTATCTCATAATACATATGCAGACATATCGAAATTTTTCATATTGGTTCAATAAAATATTTCGTGCATGTTGAATAAAAATTGAAAGCATTGTTTTAAAATAATAAAAGAATACTTCAAAAGAATAAAGGGCTATTATTAAGATTAATAATACACGTTCGTTGAAAAAAAACGAATTAAAAAATAAGACCTTCATTATGTTCTCCCTTCCAAACAAGTTTGTAGATGCGATCAAAAGTAATTCGCAATCGCAGTCATAAAAACCTCCCACAAGGTCAATAAGACGAATAGATTCACCAAAAAAGCGTATTATTAACTATCAAAGGAGCTAAATGGATCTTTGAAATTGCAATTCAAATAGAATTATAAATGAAAAGTTCACCTCGGCGAAAACAACCGCGAAATTAGAACGGAGCAGAAATAACGCGAAATTTTCACGAATGTCAACAGCGAGCGATTTTCCTAGAAATGATCAATTCAATTTAACAGTTCTAGAAATCAAATCTATTTCTATTCAATGACATCGCCTATAAACACACAACAAAGTTCTGAATCTGAAAAGGCCGGTGAAACTCGACAATAATACGAACGTACCTACGTTTATATTGAACCTGTCATCAACTCGATCGATGATGCGATTCGCTATCGTAATATCACCTTCCGGGAACCGATTGAGAGTTGATTGGATTCCTAACGCGCTACCGAATCGGTCTGGTCCAATATGGGATTTAATTAAAGCACTGTCCACCAATGTACACATATGCATCCCAAAATAGAAGCGAGAGCTCGCATCCACACACATATTGGATCGGGTCTTTTATTGGGGGCAAAAAACGAACTCTGGTTAAGAAAACAGGTATGTGTTTGGACTTCGAATCAACATCGACGACTACACCTGGCCGAAAATAAATCGGTTTCGTTAAAAGGGACGTATTAGATTGGAATATGGTGCATTCCTTCGAGTCGCGCGAGTTCGAAGATTTCGAGATATTTTCGTTGCGAGATAAGGGATGGGAAAAAAATACGCGTACGTCGGGGTTTACGACGTCGTAAAAAAGTGGAGGCACTCGAATTGAATTGGATGAAATACAATTCAAGATTGTATAAGCGCATGCCGGAATCTTAAGGAAAGGTCGAATGGCCGAAGAAAATCGAGTGGCGCTTTTAGGCTTTCGAGACGTTGTAATATCAAATTATGATACATAAAATGGGGATCGGATAAGAATTTTATAAATAACAAGTGCTGTATAAATTCTGGATTGAGAGACGAAATTTACAAAAGAAAAAGATCGCTAGATAATGCTAGTCGCTAGATGCGGGACAAAAGATTCTCTCGTAAAGGATGCTGTAGAAGAGGGATTTGGGAGGTTATGAGAAAAATAAAGCTAGAGTATAAAACCACGTAGCATATCGTAAATTAAAATGAAATAAGCATACATAATTTCTGAACTTATCTCTTAAATATGAGATTATTTATGATCATTTTAAAAATAAAAAAATTCAAAATGTACCAGCACTCGATAATCTGTGTCAGATTTACAATAGAATCGAGTCCAAATTCAAAAACATGAAAAAATGCAAAGGACATACATGGAATCCCAAATCATTCGAAAGGCACCCACCGCATAGAAAGTGACCGCAAAAGCTCGTATAAAACACCAAACAGAACAAGCACAATTGGATAAAATCAAAAACACAAACAATTCGATTAACAGTGGTTCACTGGGTCACAAATCGTCTACTTTTGGACTTGACCCACGCAATGGTGAAACGGTCTTTTAATCGCGAACGCTCGCATCTGATTAAAACCTACGCTAGCTGTGAAAAGCAAACAACAAACGATTCAGTTCTTCCGATTGGATAATGGGAATTGAACCTATACATCAAGATATTCTAATTTTGGCATAATACATGCAAATACCGACCGAGGTTTCGCATTAAACCTACTCATGAGATACATCAACCTTAAAAAATTGTGACCGGGACTCACGATTTTGCGTTTTACCTACTGTCGAACTCAACGATTTTTCATGGGGGAAAAAGCAATATATTTATTCTGAATGAAATTAGTTCTGTTCGGATAGACTTGCATCAAATTTCAGAATCAATTCCTGCAACATTTGAATTCTATTTATATGATTTTGAAAGTTTTTCATAAAAAGTCGTCCAGGTGGATGTCTCATAAAATCGTCTACCGTCACCAAGATGTTAATACAAAATACATGATACAATTTGCGTCGCGTTCGAGAAGAGCCGATCCTACGCTGTACTATGAGATCCTATCACTTTTTTGATTTAGCCGATCTTGTTTGCACGTCGAGTTCGCCTTTAACGACTTTATCGACACTAAAGCCCACGTGGCGACGTAAAACTCGCACTTTACAAGCAGTTTGCGCGAGCTTAGCCCGACTACAGGGGGTCTGCGATAACGGCCGTAGATAAAGACGAAATGTGGACGAAAGTTGTGCGATGAAGTTCTTGGATTATTCAATTATTACCATGTTAAGATATGCGTTATGGCGCGATCAGATCGCGAAGCGCGGGCGTCAAATTCATTAATATTTAGCGGGCAACAAAGTATGGTGCCGGTTTTACTTTTCGTGATATCATAGTGCGTTGATGTTGAGATTGTTATTTTTGATTGTGAGATCGAGTTTGGTGACTGTCGGTTTTGTGTTTCGAACGTTTATTCGCCGTTGTTTGGTTGTCTATTTAGCTTCGGAGTCACGAATGATATGTGTGGTTATTGAAAATTTTGATTATATTTGAATATTATTAGTGAATTTTTTTAAAAGTTTGTAGCGAGAAAAGTGAAATTTATGTGTATTTTAAAAGTACAGCTATGTGTGTCAAAATAATGCTCATTAGATGGACATACTTACAGTATAATGTTCATATTTACGTTACAAATACTTTCCCGAAATAAGAAAACGCTAATCACTATGATTTTTCGACTATTTGAAAGAATGTACACGAGAAGCAAATAAAATATATTTTTGAGGACACTGAAAGTCAATAGACTACCTTTTCGCTATTTACCGACATTCCATTGAATAAATGAACTATTGAAACATGCAGACAAACTATCACACCGACTCTAGCAGACTGAAACTATCATTAAACCAAAACTATCACATGAACATCGCATAGATCATGATCAAAACGCAAATGCACTTCACAACGAATCAACCCTCTGTCCTTTGAAGTTACGCAGCTTAATTAGCGAACAGAACAAACGCATTTTCGACCCCGATATAACACTTTACTTTACCGAAACATGTTGTGTTTGCTCAGAGCCGGATTAGGGTAGAGAGACTGAAATTTGTGCCGAGTCGCCCACTCGAAATTTAGCGGGGATTAGAAACTCCAAGGGGGTGGATAACGGACAAAAACATTATGAAATTACACCCCCATATTCCCCCCATGGGGTGTGGGTCGATGTGTCGCGATGGGGTTCGTGGAAAATTGCTTTTCCCCGGTTTTTATATGCAGATTTATGGGCGGGGGCGGAAAAACCGAGCTGTGCTAAAAAGCAATATGCAATATTTTCGTATGGTGACTTTTCCGACTGCGCTCGAGTTCAATTATACCTATGTATGTAAAGCGTTTCCTTGATTTTTTCATTTCGAATGTAAAGTGTGGTTCGCATGTGTCCACAGTTGTATCGTGCTTTCCATTTCATTCAAAACTTTAGAGAATAAAATGTATGGAAATCTTAATTCATAACATGTATATAATTTTTTTAATTGAATTAAATTTTTGAATATTTGAATGAGTTCTGTCGTAATCTGTATGAATATTCATATGAATTTTTTTTAAATGCTCACTTTATGAATAGGTTTCGTATATCTGAATGAACCTAGTTCAATTCCAAGTTTTATTATGGCTGAGTTAACATTTTTTCCTGGCGATGCACTTGCATCGTCGGCGCAACATGGAAAAAAATTCGATCGATTTGGCCGTCTGGTGAATTTTTCGAATTGGATTTGAGTTGAATAATAAAAAAATCGTATATTTTGCGACAAAGTTCAAAGTCTTTTTTGTCATATTATCATATAATAAATAATGCACATTTATTACCTTTTCAAAATTCAAATGTCTGACTTGATCGTAAATTTTATTTTTTAATACTCGAATACATTTTTAAACTCCTCATTAAAGATTTAGTATTACCATTTATATCAAAAATTATATGTTTTATCGATTCTCAGACAAGAAAGTATCACGGAAGTGTTTTTAATTTATGCCAAAAATATCATATCTGTGAATTTAAATTTTTAACGACAAAAATAAAATACGTATTCAGAACTTGGTTTCTGCGTATTCTAGTTAAATACGTTTAAGGTTAGATAACAATCTAATATGGATCTCGATTGCCTTTAATGTTTTGCTTTCAAAGAGAAAGTTAAATATTAGTCTGCGAGCTAAAGATACTGTGTATAATAAATGTAAGGCACGAGGAAATATTAGCCATGAAAAAATATACACCCAAATTCATAAACGGCAGAGTACGAAAGCGAAGAAATAAAATAATTTTACGATGAAACCGAAGAAAAAAAAATCAGAGTCCAGAGCGAAATTCATTTGCAAGAGCGATACTTCAGACGATTTTTTTCCACATGACCACGTAAAAAACGGTAGCATCGCATTTATGTGCATCCACATTTAGAGCACGCGCTTACCCCCAGGGCATGCAATTAAAATTAGCATTTCGACTTATGTACGCTGTCGAATAACTCAATACGAGAGAATATTATAATACAACACGACACACGAGAGCGAATTTTACATCACGTAACCGAAAGATTTGCCTCGAAGCGATAAACGACTGACGTTTGGTAAAGAAAAAAAAACCCAGGTGTATGAACACAACTATTATTCTAAAGTGGCTTAACTTCTTGCGCAACGAACGAAAGTATGCAACGTTCGATTTAGGCGCTTTTGCTTATTGTTATCGGTATGCTAACGAAATTGTTTACGATCCGTAGAGACAAATATTCAATATCAATAGACGCAAGGAGATTGTACGTCGAGGTCGAATCGAAGAATTCGACTCTGAAGATTTGAAAAATACACATTGCCAAAATGCAAATCGTGCAGATTCAATTGTGCATGTTAAAAATCATGATGCGAATTTTCGGCAATGAAATGCGCAAACGTGATTAATTCGGTTCATGCATTAGTTATGCATTACAATAAGTGCGTTACATGAACCGAATCGAAACGGTATATTTTTCATGAGATCGTTAATCCGAAAATCGTTTAAAAAATAAGTTCGCATCGTCTTCGTAATAAGACGTAATGACTTATTCGATAGAACACAAAGATCAAGAAGCTCGCCTTCGTAATAGGTGATGTCGTTATATTTCGAAGCAATAATTACGCAAAAATAACGTCGTCTAACGATAACCACCTTTCTCACGTCATAATCACATTTGGAAACACGGAAGAGAGCCATCATCTCGGAAAAGGAGAGAAACAACGGTTGCCGTAGCAAAAAGCGAACCTAGGAAATTTCGATTTAATTAGTCGCGGATCTGTGCGAAATCGACGTCGGATTCCCATCCGAAATATATGAGAACCAATTTCGAAGCCTGTGAAGAATATGTATTATATTTCGATATAAATGGCCTATTTTATAATCAGTTTATAAAAGGCGATGCGATGTAATGCAGAGTCCGATGTAAAAAAAACGCGTCTGGAAAGTGTTGCCTTTCCTCCTTTGGGAATACGAGAACGTTGAAGACTAGAGAGATTTATGTTAAACTTTAATCAGATACAAAAAAAAGTACAAAGAAATACGAGTATCAGTGAAAAATCCTTAAACTAAAATAGTACTTTATTATATTCTTAGAAAGGAAAATCGAAGTTTATATTGGAGATTCAGTGCGTCACTCCAGCAGAGTAATTGAGTTAACCTTTCGATAAAAATAAATTGTTACATCCGTATGTATATATTGAATAAAATTGATCAAATCTTTTCTCAACTCTGATAACACGAAGTACTATTAAGTAAACACATTTCTTCCCAGGATTCGCAGAATTGCTCTCTGGAAACTTTGCACGGATGCCGCCTACTTAGTGAACTTTGAGATAACTTTTGATCCAGTTCAAATACAATGTTAAATTTCGAGAATGATATATTCCAGTATAACATTATAAATTTTAATGAAAAACACATTTGCATTAAGCGAAACGGAGATAAAGACAATCGCTTTGAAGCCCTCAAACGAATCACTTCACGGCGAAAAATAAGAAAAGCACTTAGATTTGGGCCGATTATTTTAGCGTGGAAACGCTTTTTCAATGCGAATCTGTCGAAAGTAACAAAAAAAAAGCCGAACAAGAATAATTTAACCTTTTCACCGCGACAGCAAAAAAATCACAGAAATTTCGCGGTGCGAGAAAGTGTTCTTTCATTGTTTTCAAATTTCGGGCGCGCACTATCAGCGTCGATGATCGAATTTTCTCACGCGTTCCGAATCAATTTTCAAACAAAAACAGAAAAGTCGAATTGTGCTGGCATCGGTGCATGCAAATCAGGGCTATGGTTTCTTTTAAGAAATTCATAAATCAGACTTCAACTTTGATATCGCTAAAATTCTACGAGAGAGCAAAAAATTATATATTTACAATATAGCTCAAAAGAAAGATGGAAAAGTCATGTTACTTTCACCTTTGACGTTGATGTATCACTCATTTTCCGAGTTTCATAAATACGTTATATATTTTTCCATTATTTCGGAAAAATAAAGATAAAATGATTAATCAAAAAAATGCGATCGAAAAGTATTTCGTTTCCGTGAAACACAATTGAACGAATCCACAGCCCTGATGCAAGCGAGCGTTTTCCCGAATTGTTCTCCGGTTAATTTTATGTATTTAGAATGCCCTTGAAATGAAAAATCCAACGTGGTGAAACAATGAGCGAAAAAAAACGACGATCCTCCAGATAACGGCGACCCACTGATCTATTGATATTCAAACGTGACTCACCTAATGAGGACTCTTCATGACCGAGAGAGCCGGGATGAGCAGCATCGGCTAGTTAGGAAATTTATCTGATTTGATTTTTTTTAACGAGGTTCTTCGTCTGTGGAAAAAATATAATACAAATGTTACGGCGCGGATTGAACCTGGCGATTCGTTACAGTCGTGCTCTTTTGACTTTTGTGAGCCGAATTAAATTTGTTGCAGGATATTTTAATGTTGACTGTGTGTAATTCCTGGCGAGAGATCTTTTTATGGTGTGATGCATGACTACGAATTTATCTTTTTATGTTTATCTTGTTGGGCATGAATGATGATAAGTTATGATTTATATGCCGAGATTACGTGGAAAACTTTTTGTGCGCCGTTTTATATGGACAAGTTACTTTTACTTCGATCTCATATAACGAACGCGCATTGTTCACATAAGATTAATTAGAGCCGCGTATACACTTCTACTATTTTTCTGTAGTTTAATTATATTGTGTGAATTTGAAATTATCGAAAACGATCATTATTTCGACAAACAAAAGACATTCTCAACGTACAGACACATCGAAAAAATTAACGCCAATTGAAATTCGTAATTTAATTATAATATACTATTATCAAAGCACATATCCTTCAACGCTAAAGGTGAACGGCACAAGTAATTACTATTCAGCAGGTTCATAGTGAAAACGTAAATAATACATAATAGAACTGACCTTATCTCGGTTTTTTATAATATACTAATTTGTTTTATTGTCACAGCTTATCAGATAAAAAGCAGAGATATAATAGAAGTTTGTTTGATAAACACACAAATGACTTTTATTCATTTACATACATATGAGATGAATTTGCTTTTTTTAGTTTATTCACACTAACATTGAAAGAAAAGTGATGTTAAATCTTTTTTTCAATTTTTAATTATCTCGTTCGAAACGTAGTTCCTACAGACAGCGACAGATCACGTTCGTTTTCTTGCGATTCGGTGCGTGTGAAGAAATCGAATACAGAAACAAAAAGCAGTAAATGGCAAAAACAATAGCCAAGGAGAAAACACGCAAGTGTAGGTACATAATATCTATATGAACGAGTGAGTTTCGGGCGAACATCAAAACGCTAAAAACAATGGACTCGGCCAGCAAATCACGAACAAAACGCGTTTTACCGACATTTTGTTTTCTTCGAGAGAAGAATAGGCAATGGGCAGAAACGCATAATGTCCGAAATATATGTATCGATGAAAAACGAAAAAACAATCGAAACTTTCTATCGGTCGTTTCGGGCGATTTACGAACTATTGAAACGGCTCTCGGGTTAATTAATGAACGATCGATTTTCCACATCGAAAGCAAACTCGAATCGGAGAAAAGTGAATCTATGTTTCTCGTATTTGTATAATACAAATTGAAATTGGCCGAAAATAAACAAATCAAACCTTTCGCTTTAACGATTCGCTATAAAGCGAATTAATACGTAGAATTTACGACGTCTCTTCCGACGAATTTCGCACAAAATCGATCGATCTGACAAAAAGCCGTAGAAAGTAGAACAAAAATAAAGTGATTTTTAACACTTTCGAGAGAAGCGTTAAAAACAACAATAAACGATGAATTGGAATCGAACACTTCGTTTAATGTTTTCAGAAGTAATTTTCAGCCATATTTAATTTTAAATTTTTCAGTTTCTTACAGGTTTTCGTTTAAAAAGGTTTCATCCGAAACAACCACCCATTAAATTAATCGGTTCTAAAATAATCTCAGTTTTGAAATCAGTTTCGTTCCAAGAAAGGACGACTTCATTTCCGATACGTCTTTACTTTTCGTTGGAATCGGATCTTCGCATTTTATACGGGTTCAGATAAGCTCTATCCGTACACTAAGAATATTACATATGTATAATCTTATGTGATATTCTTCACGTATTAAGATAAGATTAACACATAAATGCTTTAAATAATCGTGATTATTTTTATCCATTAATTTTGAAGAGATTTTCTTTGATTTCTTGCCGATAACGCCATGACACAATCAGCAATCAAAATGCTTTATATTTATAAAAAGTTTTTGAATATTATTTTTACTTAACGAGGAAAATCAATTTTCGACTAAAACAAAGGACCATCGTAAAAGTTTGCTATCGTAAAGTGATGAATCCTTAATTATCATTTTAGAATGGATCAAAGGAAAAGTTTTCGAGCTAAAACGTCGAATAGAAGTACAATGAATTCAATTATATTCCTTTTAAGGAAAATCACGATTTTTCCGAAATTTTCATTCAATCCATCAAATTGAATACGCACTTCTTTTCATATTTTAATCGAATCGAAATACATCTGAACGCTGATTGTGAGACAAATGACAATTGAAGCCAAATTAAATGAAATCGAAATGGAACGTTCGACCTCGCGTGTCACATAATAAATACAAACCAATCCGGTTCTAGACTTTCAAATCAAAAGAATCATAGACTTCTATGATCAGATTCTATCGCGATAATCTTCCAAGCACATTAAGTATCGATAACGTAATTGATGATAGTTGCAAAAGTAGAAAATGTCACACCTCAAACAACTACGTGCTTGTCACAAACGAATGCGGATTACGGACTATTCTCACATCTTACCTGTGCAGGTAGTCACTATTTTATATAGCAAAGGTACCGAGTTCCACAACATTCCGAAACATAAAAGAAATACCTACTTTTGAATATGTACCGTGCAATTTCTAGAAAAATCAGGAATTTCTAATACGATGTTCAAATGTCAGTTTCGATTCTATAGCTATAAGACGGTGATGTAATCCGTGCTGTTATTTATGCTTAATGACTTTGAAATCGAATTTTAATTCGATGATTCATCCGAACACAGATAACTTTGATAATATTATGATGTGGTGGAATGCATGAAATGGGAAGCTATGTGATATTTTTTTCATAAGTTTTCGAATCATTTTTTCAAAGAATTTTCTTTTCAATAGTCTGCTATAAAAATCTAGAAGAAAAAAATATGTATGGAATTCGTACAATGAACGTATTTCGGATTGAAATTGTCGCGGATATGTTGCGAAAAAACATGATGAATGGAAATATAACAAACAAGGCAAGCGGAAGGTTCGATGTATTATACAATTTCAAAGAGGAACGGAGAATTTCGTTTACAGATTCGGTATTAGATAAAGTCAATTGTTTTGATGGATTAGCGATCGTATATGCCGCAAAATATTCCTACGGATTCGCCTCATTCATATACGAATTCATAATGGCAATTAATGCATGAATTTACCGAAAACGGAGATATTTCAACATCGAATTCGAATTCCATAAAACATATTCAATGTACGCAATAATTATTGTAAAATTTGCATATTAATGATTCAATTGACTCAAATACAATATTGATTTTATAAAATGCACATAAAAAAATAATCGTCAGTAAGTGCGTCTAAATAAATAAAACGCTCGATTAATTTATAAAAAAAACGAAGCTATTTTGATGTGTAATTTGATTCGATTAAATTTGTCGATAAAAAATACAATTAGATTTTAAATTGTATGCGTCAGATATGTAGGTATATGTCGAATTCGCAGAAATCGATTACTAATCAAATCGAAAAAACTCTACGACACACTGACAAGCAACACTTCGAATTCCCCGAAGATCAATAGAAACTTTCACGAAGTTTCATCGTATAAAACTCGCCACGAACAACATTCAAAACGAGGAAAACTCACCGAAACAAAATGACACCGGACAGGTGAGAAAGGTCGTGTCACCGTCGTGCAAGCCTCCGCACGAAGTTCTTCTTCCGATGATGTCACTCCGACCTCCTCAGATCCTCGAAGAAGAACAAGAGAAACAGTCAAACGAGCGACCACAACAACAACAACAACAACAACAGTTCGAAGGGGTTGTTGGCCAGTCGGCGATTCCGGTTCGCGAGAAGAACTCGGCAACACTTCGTGTCGAAAACTCACAATTGTTAATATAAAAATGTCACAAAAACTGATATTGTCAATTGAAGTTTTTTGTACGTCGTTGTTTTGGCAGATGCGGTTGTTTATTCGGTTGCGTGGCAACGAGCGTTCGAAACGCGCGCGCTTAGCGACGACACTAACAGCGTTAACGGCTGCCTATAGCGAACTGAGTCGTTTTCTTGCTCGAGAGCCGCGCGCTATTAACGCCAGGGGTCGCGAATCGGCGGGTCGCGGTACGATTTTGGTTTTTATTTTATTTTATTCATTTATTTATTTATTGTTCTCTCTACAGGCATAGTCCAATTAACATCAAAATATAACAAATTATAATAAATTACAAATACAATAATTAACCAAAATAAAATCATTATAGTATTACAAATAATTATGATAATTAACATCTATGATAATACAAATCAAAATAGAATAAAAAAATAGAAACAGAGATAGAAATAGAGTAGAAAAATAGAAAAAAAAAACAGACAATTTCATCATAAACACACAATATATTAATCTATTAAGAACCGGCTTTCCCTGAGTGGTAGCAGGGGGGAAAAAATATTTGATCCCTGGGTCTCAATAATATTAAGGCCATCCTCAGCAATCAATGAATTGATCAGTCTGGTAGCGACTGATAGAGGATTATTGATTTTATTTTATTTATTGATTGGTGTTTTAGGCCTGATCATTCAGTAATTAACAATTCAACATTTTCTTATATTTTTTTCCCGTCTTTCGCTACATTTTCTTTTGAGTGTACCACTGCTTAAATGTTGTAGAATGTCTTCTATTTCAAATACAATAGATTTTTTTATTAGAATGCAATTTTAATTCTAATTGTCGAGTGACAATATTATCGAGCTTCATTTTCATTTTAACTCACTGTTAGTTTGTCAAATGATTTAAAAAAATTGAAACAAAAGAAAGGAATGTATTTTCACTGGAATGATTCAATAAAAACTTTAAATCATCTAACATTTTTCTGTTGACATCAAAATGTACGTTAGCACTTTGTTTAATAAAAAATAAGTATGTTAATGTTTTTTTCATTTTTATTTCTTTTGAATTAGGTACCATACAGAGATATTTACAAAATTAATATTTTTTAATAATTTAAATCAAATGTTACCCTCACAATACTGATGATTCAATTCTTCTTTAACGTTAACAAAACATAATTCAAAAATAAATATATCAGTGAAGATTATAGTCTTATAATTTATAATGTTGACCAAATTGGTAATTTGATATCAATCTGATGTATTGTTGCAAGCAATTTCATATATAGGTGTGTATCTACATACATATAATTATGAATTCATTTTGACTTATAACACCAGCCCAAAGTCATTGTCTTGTCCATTTAGAAAAATATTAAAGGTTTGTTTTTTCAACTGTGATAAAATAAATTCAGTTTTCACTCTGAAATATGATTTTTCCTTTCACGTTTAGATGGGTTCCTATCAATTTAAGATTTTTATAGCTTTTGCGATGATAGGAATAGTCATGGCACATTTTAAAGGGCATGAGGAACGTGTTAATTTTTATTATAAAGTTCAAGAAAATAAAGGTAAAATACCACCAAATTGTGAACTTGCTTCGGATCCGAAATGTGAGCTTTCGGCAATAATTCATCCACCAGATATTGAAAATAAGCTTGATGATGAAGATTATTTTGATTTATTTCCAAAAGGAGAAAGAGATGAACTTTAATGCGATGTCTCAATTACATAAGTTTTAATTCAATATGTTTTTATTCCATCTCAAATGATTGATCGATTAATAAAATAATAAGTACACAAACATTAAAATAATTTTTATTTAACTGAATGATATATAATACAAGAAACTTCTTATTCTAATAATCATATTGCATTTCCATTTATACATTTTATAATATTAATAGATCCATCCAACAAATATATTGTATGTATATATTTTATATTTATGTCACAAGACACATGGAACTACAATAGTGATATGATTTTTTAATACATAAAAAAATAACGAAAAGGTTTCATTTATAGTAGGTATAATTGACAATTATTGAAATAAAATATATTTCGGTATGTAGATACAATTGATATGATGAATTTTGAAAGGACTTGTTAAAGGTAATCTAAGAAATGTTATGATTTTGTTTTCATTGTTATAAAACAAAGCCAAAAATAAGCATTTGCGAAAAAAATATATTTCAATCTAATTGTGAGTGGATATTTAAATAATAAAAAAGTATTTATGGATAACCCGCTTGTATGAGGAATGATCAGTGTTTATATGTAATAAACTATAATATAATATGAAATTATTGCTAAATATTTAATTGCCTAGCTATATTAAAAATGTTATACATCACATTCACCAAGAAACAAAATAAAATTTCACAATTTATAAAATTGTGGAAACAAGAGCAATGAAATAAAAATATAAAATAACCTTTTCTTAAAGAACAAAAAATATAAGTATTAATACTGCACTGAGCTTAATTTATGTAAATATACTATGTACATATAAAAATGTATAAAAATTGGAAGTGTAAATTTATTCCCTGATATAGTTCTAAATTTTCATCAATGTTATTGTCAGCAACAATATAAATTTTGCTAATAATTAAGAAATAACAATATATATAAGTTATATAGTGATCAATTCTGCAATAGTTTAACCATTAAGAGGTTATCGATGTTCGCTTTTTTTAATTAATTAAATTATTTCAATAATGCAAAAGATACATCAGTCTTCTGAAATATAAGTAATAATAAATTGAAAACAATTCATTTTGAAATTAATCTCTTAAAGCTATATTTTACCGGAGAAAACGGCTTGTAAATTCTTATGACAAATAATCAAAAACTTATCCTAGATCAACAATCAATTGGTACTATATTTTATTATTTTAGGTGAAAAATAAAAATGATCTAAAGTGAAGATATATTTCACATTACAGAATCTCAAAACAAATATTAGATTGTGATATGAATTTGAATAATTTGGAACAATCAATGAAAGCTTAATTTCATGATTTCAACAGAGAACCTTTTTTCAAGAATTGGAAAATATTCTAATTTTTCAATTAACACTGTTTAGTTAATTTTTATACATTAACAATTTACTAGAAACTATTTTTTACATGTATTTATTTACAAAATTTACATTTCATATTGTACAACCAATAATCATACACGAATAAGCATTTATATATACTATAACATATTATTTACAATAAATTTACAAATAATGATTATCGACTTAAGCTATTTAAGCTGTACAAAGATTCATCTATAAAATGTCAATATCATTTTTCTCAATTATAATATAAGACTATGGAGAAAGAATAAAAAAAACTATCTTAATTACAGCACCAATTGCATTATGATAAATTTAATCGTATGTGATAGCAAAAAAAGAATTTATCAACACTCTATAACACTATGCTGTTGACCAATTGGCTTGTGAAGATTAAGGTGTCTTCCATGTGCTTTTACAGTGGCTATACAGCCACTTAATCCATTGTAAAGTTGTGGTAACAAACCCTGAGGCAAAGAAGGTGCACCACCTTAAAATAAATTTGTGTTAATATTATGTGTATTATACAAAAATGATTATTAATATTTACACACCTATCCATAACTTTGGATTCGCTTTTGATATTGATAATGGTAAATGGGAATATCCTCGAATTGGTTTATGATCATCGACTTGTATTAATGCCATTCTTTTTCTTCGTCTAATAGCTATTGTGTGCCACAAACCATCATCAACTCTAATCTTAGATTTGATACTATTGTACCATCTTTCATTTTGATTGAATCTTGTATCAAGTGAGGAATAGTCACTATAGATTAGTTCTGCATGGCCATCGATTATTCCTAATGCTAAGAAGTCACCTTGACCAACACCGCCTTTTTTTCGCCATAATAACAAACCGGAACTCTCCGTTGAACGGAATTTAATTTCAAATCGGATTCCCCGATCTGGATAGTTCCTGTTGAAATTTATTTGTTAATTGTATTTGATGTGATGTTAGATATTATGAAATTAAAAAAGTTTGATGTGTTAACTGTTAGTCGAGGGAAATGGAACTTACAAAATTAGTGAGTAGGATGAAGTAATGAATTGAAGTATTCTTAAAAGATAGCTTAACAATATTACATGAAGATTTAAAACTTAAAATT
This sequence comes from Cheumatopsyche charites, assembly GCA_024721215.1. NCBI lineage: Eukaryota > Metazoa > Arthropoda > Insecta > Trichoptera > Hydropsychidae > Cheumatopsyche > Cheumatopsyche charites. Next base: position 7,908,625 of record CM045574.1, read on the forward strand.
ATCGATTTGTAATATGTTAGCTGGCAATATTGATATTTTTTTCCATGTTAATACTGTAAAGATTAATTTTGGTTATTGTTAGTAAAGGAAATTTCCACAATTACAAATTAAGCTATAAAAATTACCTTCTGCTTCCTCTACTACGATATGCATAAAATGTGTTTCCATCAAATTTTACAGGTAAATTATTATTTATATCGTTGTAGAATTTGCTATCACAATTTTTACCATTATATCCTTTTCTACAGACACATTTATAGTCATTCATTATGGATATACACACAGCACCATTTTTACATGGGTTAGCATTGTGATTGCAAGGGAAATTTGAATATTTTGATACTCCTGGAGTGGCACAGGGAACTATTTCTTCATTAGGAAGCATTGAACATTTTACAGTGTCTTCGCCATATAAGGTTAACGGTACAGAATTGATAAAAACTTGTTGAATCGCTCCAATAAAACTACTAGATATTCCAGATAATCTGTGTGGTTTCATATAGAATCTGAAATATTATTACAATAAAATATTATGATTGCGTCAAAAATATAATATTATATATGAAGTGAAAGAAAAATTTTACGGCAAAGATCCTAAAAATAATGGAAGACCAAGATTAAGCTCAGTAAGTGGAGGCGCAGAATGACCATGTATGACTGGCAGATTATCAATTTTCAGAGTTCCTTCTCTACCTATTCTATAAGCCATAACTTTATGCCATCTATCTTTTGATATTTTTTCTGGATATCTATGAAATTAAATCAAAATTCACTGAAAATCTCCATTCAATGTGAACAATAGGCATATCAAAATATTTAAGACTTACGTAATGTTAGCTATCCCACTACCTAAATTGAAACGAAATTGCAAGAAACCATCAACTAAATTCAAAGATATAAAATCTCCTTTGTTTTTCGATGATTGACTGTTGTAAAATAACATCCCAGACAATTTTTTTGTCAAAAACCAAATTTCAATTTTGAAAGCATTACTAAGACCATCCAATTTTGGTAATTGCAAATAGCTACTACCATTAAATTCAGGAATATAGAAATTTTGTATAGCTGTATGATCTAAAATAGTAATAGAGTTATATACTTTACATTTAATATTGTAATAGTTCAATTCATTCTAAAATACCATATGAACAAGTGTTTTCTTCATTAGATATTAATCTCCCACCAAATAGACATTTACAAATATAGGATCCTGATGGTTTAGATTCACAAATAATATCTTCTTCATTACCACAAGGGTTAGATTCACATGGATCGACCTTTTCTTCACACTGTGGTCCTTTGAAATTACCCGGACAAATACAGGTGTAATCGTATTCATCTCCGTTAGAGGAAGTACAAGTAGCACCATTAAAACATGGCATGCTGACACAAGGATTAGCTGTACATTCCTTTATATTTTCCATTCCGAGAACTGCAGTGTCTTCTCGCCCCAATTTTTTGGTAACTTGGTGTCTTATGATGCGTAAGTGTTTAATACATCCAGTAAATCCATGTCTCGTTCCAATATTATCAAATATTCTGAAAATATAATTTATATACATATACTTTACAAATGTTTTCAAATAATGTAAAATAAATTTAAAATTGAGTGAAATACATACTTGCTTATATTAGAAGGCACATTACCAATGTAAGCATCTTCTAAAAGATCTAGCGCTTTTAGGCTTCCAATCGATTGACCTACAACATCTTCCATATCATCGACACTCAGTATTCCATCTCGATGATAACGTTTAGCTGATATTGCATGGTATTCATTTAAAGATATTTTTTCTAGGGATGTCAAAATTACTATACCATCACCCAAATTATATCTATAAAAAATACAATTCAGAAAATAAAACTAATATAAGATGAAAATTTGAAAAGATGAAACAAAACAATAACCTGAATTCAATAAAACCATTTACTAATGCTAAAGAAACAAAATCTCCAGTCCCATCAGCATTTTGTTGGTCATACAATATTATTCCATTTTCTGAAAATGTTTTGAACTCCACATCAATGTTTAGTTTGTGATATGCTTTGAGGGGTTTCATTCTTATATGTGATCGTCCATCAAAAGATGGGACGTCTATGTATCGAACAAGATCTGGTAAAGGAACACTATGTTGACAAAGTTCTCCAGTAAATTGTGGTTCACATATACATGTAAATGTAACTTCAGGTAAATCGATACATGTCCCGGAGTTCATGCAAGGCTCAGAACTACAAGCTTGTAGTTCTTCAGTAGTTGTTTTGACATTTGGATCAGAAGCTGTTCAAATATAAGAGACAGAATTAAATTATATGTAATTATGAAGAAATATTTTCGAATGAAAATAAATAAGATGCATACACATGCATTTGCGACGATCTAGAGCGGGTGTGTATCCAGGTCGACAGACACAAGCGTTTCCATCACATCTACTGTTTGGAACAACAAGGCAATCTGAGTGGATGCTGCATAAATCTCCAACTAATGCTGGAGGTGCACGAACCGTTGCTGGAGTTGGTCTATATCCTGCTAAATAATAATGTTCCATTTTATAATAAAATATCACGGAGTAATAGTCATGATTCATCAAAATAATATTTATTCAGCTGTTCAATGTAGGTAGGTAACAAAAAGTTTTCTGTAAAAATTATTGCTTTTATATAAAATTTATTTTTACCTCGATGAAGTCCTTTTTCACCATCAAGGCTACTTGTAGAGTCTTTATCCTTAAATATTTCATATCCCCTTCCATAATTATAATTATAGTTTCTAGGATCAGGCACAAGTAAATGTCTTGTTGATTTAGAAGGGAAATTTGTATCATCTTGTTGTGTGAAATGTAGTGGTGAATAATGTTTTGAAGGTAGAGCTGTTCCGGAAGGATCTAGTATTCTCTTACATACACCAAAAGCTTGGACAACGACATCTTCTTGCGTACGACATGCTTGCAATTTGAGATGGCATTCACTTGGATATGTTTGACCATCGCTACCGCATACCTAATAATTCAATTTGAGTTTGTGATGAAGTTTTTTAACATTTCTATATAATATGTATAAACGATCAAAGTGAATATGTCTTACAACTAATGACGGATCAGTAGAATCTGTAGGGCAGCTTGCTGCTGGACATTGGCAAGCTGCTCTTCCTTCACTTTCTACACAAACTGCACCAAAGTAACAGACAACATCACTGCATGACTTTGGAGCTAATGCCCCAGTTTCAGCTGAAAGCACATTTTATATAAATAAATTCATTGAAATTCAAAAATAATACCTAAATGATATTTGAATGTTACCATTATAACAGCCATTTGGACCTAATATTTCTAGATGATTAGTACACAGTGTACATTTCTGACCTTGGATTCCAGGCTTACAAACGCATCTACCAGTCATTTGCTCACAATCTTCTCGAACCGAACCAAACATTGAACATCCACAAGCTAATAAAACAGTAGATTCAGATTATGAATAAAAATATGGGTAATATGAATATTATAATATTTTATGAATCATTTTGAAAAATATTTTCTTACGGATACATCCTTTATGCCCATTTCCAATTCGGGGAAGTCCCCAAAATCCAGGTTCACAACGATCACATTTTAGTCCACCGACACCAGGTCTACAAGGACATTGTCTAGAAGTTATATCACACGCATCAAGCAGAGAACCAAGCCGATGACATCCACATCCCGGTACACAATTTCCACTATTTCTACCAAATACAGATTCATCACACGACTTTCTAGGAGTTGTATCATCTGAAATGAGAAATTTATGAATTTATTAATTCATTATGAAAAGCAATATTGTTGTAAAATATTAAAATGTTTTATTGCATTTGAATATTAGTGGGAAAGTTATTAGGAATTACTTTTAATACAGCATCTAGCTGAATTCATTGTTTGATGGCAGTAGCTTCCAACAGGACAATCCCGTCGACCTGGTCCACCTCCACAATCTAATTCTTGACCCATGCTGTCCAGCATTAAAGTTCCACCACCACAATGTCTTGTTTCCATACCTAAATGTTTTGCCATGTTAATATTTCGAAGTTAATATTATGAATCAACTTTTAATCAAATTGCTAGTTTTTTTTTATCAGAATTATTGAACATATCATATATTTTTTCTTTTCAGACATACAACATGCGAAAAGGATAACTCAATAAAACGAAGTCGTCTGCGAACGAGTAAAAGAAATCCTTTGTGAATCCCATTTAAAGTTAAGATAGTGAATAAATAATGGGAAATAGGGATGAGTGTAGTCACATCGATTTCGTTATTTTTTCATATACGTATTTCTCATTGGAATAAAATTAGTGGTTATGGTTAGTGGAAAATTTCACCTTTACACAATTCAAGAGGTCTCAGTCGCAATTCGATATGTTTGTGACATCCTTCCATTCTCATTGCACACATGGAAGTGTAGAGTTTCGTGTCGGATGCGCAAACAGGAAAATAGTCTTCGCTGGTTTCGTCTAGAGGGCAATCAAATATGCAGGAGCACCTCGGCAAGTTGTCTGATCCGAGCTCGCAAGTGGCATCGAAATCGCAGTGTATATCTCTGCACGCTAATTGCTCCATGGTGCTCAGGGAATGTTCAGGATAATCAGTGACGCCCATGAGTGACGTGGAGTTTTCCATATCGATCTCCGACATCGTGTTTCCGACGGGTGGGAAAGGTAAAGGTAGTGCGGTAGCTGTTTTAGGGGTTAGTCGGTATGTTAGTACAAAGTTATTGTTTAGTAAGATATATTTAGGTCTCCTAACTTACTTAGTGCAATGGGTGGTCCAGCTACGGCGAATCTATCTTCACAGTCTCCATAAAAGATAACATGAAGTTGTTTATGGCCTTTGGGTAGATCGCATGCCGCTTTTTGAAGTTCACATTCGTTTGAATAAGTAACCATAGAATTCGAGCACACGGGTTCACTTCCAGCTTCGCTGCAGTCTAATGGACATATGCATTCTCCAGCAGAACATTTCGCGCCGAATTTGCATTCGATATTCTGACACAACGCTGAAAATTAATAAAACAAATTGATTATTTGATGTGTCATTAATCTATATTGAAAAGATATTTTGCTTGGATTTAATAGTACAACTAGATCTTAAATTAATATAAATCTCAAACCCCAATTATTTTACATATAAATATGTAATATTAGCTAGTAATAAGAGATTCACTAGGAGCTAGAACCCATGGTAGAAGAATTAAACACCAAGAGATCATTTAGGTAATCGAAATAACTACAAGGATTAGATCTAATGCCAGTATGAAAATTCTTAATCGTAGATAAATATCAATAACTCCGTTGATCAAGTGATATGAAGAATTTTGAAAAGTATTTAAACTTTAAACACAAATTCCAAGTATTAGGATATTTGCGTCAAAAAACTTTTTCAATAACGCCAATACGAGAAAATATCACTAAACGACCGATCCATTAGCAACGAACTGAACGAAAAACGGCCAACGCAGAGCCGCAAAGACCATCAAATCGAGCTTCATCCGACACCAGAGAGACGGAAACTGGAGAAATCGGACAGCACACGACAACCACCCTAACACAGAACGGGTGGGTGGTACATAGGGGGTGGTGGGTGGTATATAGGGGGTGGTGGGTGGCATCTGCGGTGCGGTCCGACCGCAAACCGACCGGCTGCAGTCGTCCAGAAGAGGGACCAGACGTCGACCGCACTACCGTCATTTGCCGTGGTGGTGGTGCTGCTGCTGCTATTGCAGTTGCCGTTGCAGTTGTCGTTGCTGATGCTGCAGTGCCGTTGTGGACGAGCCGGCTTAATTAGAGCGGCGACGTTTAATCAGCGGCCATTATTAATTAGTCGTTAGACGAATCGATGTCGTGGAAATTAGGTGCGGTGCGTACGGGTTTCAGCTCGTTTGAGGAATATTGCGGTTTTCCCGGACGCCGTTGGCACTGTGCTTTGTTTGCGCTCTGATTAAATTTGATTGATTGGGTGAATTTAGAATATATTTGGGATTTGATACGCTTTATTACAAAAAATATATTTTGACGACAAATGAAAATTCGCTAGATTTAAAAAATTAGATTCGTTTTTGTGAATAATGTTCTGATGTGTTTCGTGGCAATTTCGGTTGCATTAAAGTTAATTTTTCGAAACGTGTTGGCGTGTTGTTAAAAATTGCGCAAACGTTTGCCAAAAAGACGCCATTTTATACGTTATTAATAGGGACATTTCATGTTTGTAATTCGGCGTAATGTAAATAAAGTTCGGCGGCACGCAAACAATACTCTAATGACTCATATTAGTTTTTCGGCATGCAACGCGAGCGCGAAAAAGGTTTCGCGTCTCTGACTCACCGAAGAAAAATGACTTTTCCAAACAACCGTTAAAACACAACATCGAAGCGAGAAAAAAAAATGTAACATTTTCTACTTTTTACATCGCACCACGAAAATTTTCTCATATCGAAACTTTGCGCCCGACGATAAATAAAAACGACAACGTCGGTCAATTAAGTGAGTGCGCTTTAAAGCGAAGCCGCTCTCGAAAAACGAATAACATCGGCGAATAACCATTCTCGATATTGCCCAAGTTTAGCGAGCTTAGCAGCCACTTTATGAAGATGGCTTATAAAACGCTTAACGATAGCGCCACGCGGTTCCTTTTCTTCAACCGACGACAGATCCGCGTCTGTATAACTTCTCGATTATCTGGATACTCTTTCGGTACAATTTTAAAGTGGGGCCCGAACCTTTTCGATCCGATACCGCATGCAATTACGTCCAGTTGTGTCGGCGATGGCAGTTGCATAATTTATATAAGCCGTGTGTCTGTTTGGGGCCCGCGTTAGCCGACCGGAATAATAAAGTTAGTCTCGACGCTTAGATATATTTAATTAGGCAATTTGGCGTCGGCAAAAAGGGGCCTTAGGGTTCGGATGCCCTGAGGACGACCGCAGGTGTACGCCGCCGACATTTCGGGGACAAACCCAGCTGGAGGCTGGGGATAAGGAAGGAAGTCCGTCGGTGGTGTACGAGGTGACCGAGGGGGTGGACGAGGAGTTGGAGCGCCTTCGGAGAAAGGTCGTGTCAAAGATTCCGGCCGCATGTAAACGGGGTTAATTTACACCCGATAGTGTTATACAACGTTAAGGTCCCACGAGGGAACGGACGGTTATTATACGGCACGTATGTGCGGGATCGTTTAACGATTGTGTCGTGTCGGGTTAATTTCGAATCGAAAGTTTCGTTTGAGTAATTAGCCGCGAGAAGTTTGGATAAAAATTGAATTTGTTATGTACGGGGCGGCGCTTAAACGGGTTCGTGCCGGGAATGTGTTGTTGCGCTTTTGTAGCTTAAAGCTCGTTCAATAGAGGATAAATTGATCTGATACTGCCTCTGAAAACGTGAGATAATTTAATTTCAAACATTGTTAAAGGGAAAACTTCCCAGTTGCTTTTAGCTGGAATTGAAAATCTTATATATAGCACAATGAAGTTTTTTTTTTGAGAGAAAAAGTGTTTACGCCATCGCCCGAAAAACTCAGTTCTGTTCGTGCCCTTTATGCGGGGAACAATAAAAACACGTGCGTATGGAAATCGTCTTAGGGGCGAAAGTTGCCATGAAAAATGGACCCGACATTTGGAGAGCGTTATTCCGAGATAGTTTTCCCGAAGTTTCTATTGCTTAATATGCAGAAAATTTCCCGGGTGTTATGTGGGATTTTGAGATGGGGTTACGGAGCCTGCGAAGACTCTAGGTAGACAAAGTCGAAGTAAAGTTGTGAAGCGAGCTTTGAGGATTTGTACTGACATGTATTTATCACTTTTGGGTTTGTTCAGTCAGGAGGTGACCTTCTTCAGAAACTCGGCTGTCACGAGATGACCTTATGCTATGTCTGCGGTTCGCTCCGAACTCCGATACGTCGATATCGTTAAGCTCGCTTCGATAAACGTCGTTTACATATAAATCGACATCGGATGCGATTTACGCACGCGCCGGGGAAAAAAAGTTATTCAATTTTCTCCAAATAACGACTTTTTTCCGACAATGGTTCGCTGAAACGAGCCGATTTGCAAAAAGGCGAGTCGTAAATTGTGCTTTCGCGCTCGGGTTCCTTTTTTCCGAAACGCATCAATGAAGAGGGGAAAATGGTCCGTTAATTTATTGACCGTTTGGAAATTAGGTGGCCGGGCCTTCGGCAGTCGAACCTTCATCAAACCGATTCACCCCGATTGTGGCGTTAACTTAATTTGGTCCGTTAAGTGCGGCCAATCATCGAACGTAGAAACCTCCGACGATGCAAAATAAATGTTCGTAATGAAATCGTAAATAAAATCAGAGATTTTCGCCCCCAGTATTTTGTATGGATATCTATAGAAATATTTGTAGTGAGAACGTTCTAGCGATCTATTCGACTATCTGTGGATAGTTTCTGAGGTGATTTGCATAGAAAATGCATTGAAATCGAATACGGTTTTATACGAGTTCGCTCATGTTACGTGCATCTGTATTTATGGTTGTTCGGCGATTGCAAGACACGGTGGTTTGCATCCCTTGAGAGGAACTCGGTGATATATATCTTAGCAGCTTACAGTTTTCCCGTATGGAGTCGTAGAGGTTATGGAGGAACGTTTCGGGGGTGGTCGAAGTCACCATGGAAAGACAAAGCTTTACATTACCAAAGTTCTGCGAGTATCTTCGCAGTGGAAATTAATTTCACATCGGGAGATTTGAGATTTATTGACCTAATTTAATAATTTTAAATTTAAAAAAATAAACTGAAAAAAATCACTCACAACAATCGCCTTCGTATGCTACGGCTATATTTTGTTCTTGTTCGCAAGCCGTGTTTTTCAAATGACATTCGCTACCGTATGTAAATCCATCGGTACCGCATACTATTGGACTTTCAGTTCCAACTCCGTCCTGAAACGTTCGAACAGAAAAAAATGTTATTATTTTAGGTTTCAAAACATGCTACAGAAAAAAATATATTCAATTTTTGTACACAAAGATCATAACACATGAATGTAAAGTGAATAAGAACAAGTAACAATCAACTTCAATGTTTATCAATATAAATGATAATGAAAAGAATTTCTATAATATGAAGTATTTGTAAAAGTAATAAAAAGAAAAAAATAATCATGTTTCACTTACGCTATCGGCATTGGAGCAATTTCCTGGACAAACACATTTCGTTTTTGCAACGCTATCCATTTCGCAAACAGCATAAAACTCGCATTTCTTTTCTTCGCACGTTTCTGTGAGACAATAAAAACATTTACATACACAAAACCATCACAGAATGGACACGAGTAATTGCGCAAATTTTCCAGAGATGAAAAATATAATGTCGAGCACGAAAATAACGCTGTACGTGGACTTGGCTGTCACCCTTATTACCGGTTATTTTATTTTACAGCCGACTGAGAATTAAGCGACATCCGACCCACCCTAAATGCGCGTTCAGTATAAATATATGTATAATATGTATAAAGACAGGGCACTAAAGCTGTATTTCATACGTGAATGTCGCGTGTTCGATCCGGTGTAAAGAAGGGGTACGAAAAAATATCAAAAAAGAAAAATAGACCGCAGACGAAATATAATGAAATGCTGTAGCGTCGTATTGTTGTTTATTGTTTTGTGGCGCATTTGTTGTTCACGACCGAACGGACGCCGAATATATTCGGATGAAAATATTACACGTACACGTAGATTTTTTTTTTGAAAATAACGGTAAGCGTAAAAGTTACAAGGGTGAGTTTGTGTCAAAAGCGAATTTTTTAAAGCTCGGAAAAAAACAGGTTTATAAATCAGATTTATTTGTTGATGTAAATGAATCGATTCTTACACTCAATTAATTTTTATTTTCGTTCGTATCCGAACACGCGTCTGAAAAACATTTTTCAGCATGTCGAAAAAAATTTTTTTTCGCACGCGTACGTTTTTCAGAAAATAATGGAAACTTTCCATTATTGCCGTTTCGAATGAAAACCGAAAAATAAATTCTCACGTGAGAAGCGATTCGATTTTTTTTTCAGAAGCGTTACACACATCGGAGAGATATCTCATTTCGGTGGGGGAGAGATTTCGCGCACGCGATATAGCAAAAATATCTTTTGTGCCCGGGAGTTTTAGTTTGCGACGTTCTGCGCTATCAAAGTTTTATCTACTTCAATTTCTTCGGATGAAGCCTTGGATATGCGCGATCGTTACTTGCGTCGTTGACTCCGCACACGTATCCCGTGGATCATCCGTCATGTTCTTCTTGGAGGTGAACCATTCTAGAGTTCGACAGTTCTGTTATGTGCTCCGTTTCGAACTTTATACGGTTATAGGAATGTAGATGCAGAAGCATTCCTTATCTCGCTTTATGAATTAAGTACAAGAACGGGTAAATTACCGCAGGATCCGTTGTAGAGGACAGTCAAGGGCTGGCGGTCGGGATCCAGGGCTGACATCTCGCAGGATTTCTCTCTCATTTTGCACTCGTTCGTGTAGGTTCTGCCGTCAGAAGCACATACTGGCTGCAAGTGGGTGCCACATCTTGGACACGAACATCGAGCTATCCCTTCGACGGACACGCACTCGCCGTAAGGTCCGCACGTGTGGTTCGTGCAAGGATTCATGGTGCCTATAAAAAATTAAAGACATATATACTTGAGTAAAACTAAAAAAAAATTGTTACGAATGAAATAAACTTTTCGTCAGAAGGTAATAGAATATACATGCAAAGAAAAAGTCATATATAAATATTTGATTCAATGAAAATTTTCTATCGTATAATGAAAAAAAAAATGTTTTGAATCGTCTCTTATCGGTATAAATACATATTATGTTTATCTCCACTAGTCACGTCCCTAAACTTCGAAACGGTCTCGGATTCCTCTCACATACAAACGACTCAGTTTATTCAGAGTCAAGGCGAAAAATCATCCGATACCCATTGCAAACAACGGCGAACGGCATAATCTTAAATTTCATACGTTATTTGCCCTATCGATCGTATTAAATAAAACGTGACGAACTCTCCTCGAGATTACCTTACGCTGTTTGCGCTGCAAACACGCGTCGAAGCTTATTTATTCTTCGTAGGTGGAAAACAGCGCACTAGATAAGCGCATTTCGTGTTTGCGATCCGATTTTTCTTTTCGATTTCGAGGGTCGAGGACTAAGGTCAAACAGTGTCGCGAAGGTCGGTGTCGTAGACAACGACACAGGTTCCTTTTTTGTTCGAGAGCCGTGTACGTTTTACTGACCCCGGTCACGCTACACGTATCCACCCAAGAGTTGATGTTAGTTTTCTCCACACTTTCCATTTATTTTTTTATTTTTTCAGTCAGCTCTGCGAAGGTTTTTCGTTTCGCTCTCTGAATAGCGCTAGATAGGACGGCGCCTCTTCGTTTCTGGAGTGTCACGTTAATTAGCGTTAAGAATTTATATAGGGGCAAATTTAAATTAAACATCGGTTCGCCGGTCTCCCTATTATGTGCGTATGTGCTTCGTGGAGACGATTATTATATATTTACCTCAGTTTATGGTTCCGAGAGGAACTTAATTAGTGTAAGCTCGCCGCGCTTTAGTCTACGAATCGGTAATGTTGAAATTAATCGAGTATGTAATATGAAGAATATTGTCATTTAATGTATCGCAGATTAATAATAAAATGTATGTAAATTATTAAATTATTTCTAACTGTAAAAAGCTTTTTAATGCATTTCATATCGCTCGACAAGCAATATATTATATAATATGAGAAACTAAAATTTCTTATTAAAATACGAGTCGTATGCACACGACATTGTGGCATGCTAAGAATGCGATCTTTATCTAACAGCAGCATATTGGAACGTTCTGAATAAGCTCACGAACGATCGCTTACGCTGCAGACTTTCCGCAGCCGCCGTACATTTTCCGAACGCTCGAATATCGAAGATGTCCGAAGAAAAGCCGCGATCGGTCGCGGTCGACGATTTTATCGTCGTTTCCAATATTTGCAAGTTTCCATATAAATTACTTGGCCGGGGAACAGTTTCCGCCGTCGGAGGCCCTTGTGCGCTGTATTCAACAACTTCGCAAGAGCAGTTTGCAGTCTTAAATTGGCTTATAACTACCGCTATTTATCTCCTCGCTATCGGTTCGACGGCGTTATATTTATCGCATATATACTGACCGCAAGCTCCGTGGTGGGCCAATTGTAGCTGCTTGGATTCGGTGCATGCCGTTTTTCTAAGGTGGCAAATGCTGTTGTAGGTGAGGCCATTGGTAGCACACACTGGTCTTAAATAAGGTTCGCATTCACCACCGCATCCACATTGGGCTACACCGCCGACGCCGATCCAACAATGTTCTCCGTTTCGACAGGATACGCTCGAACAAGGGTTTACACCTGAAACAATATAAATTCGTCGAATCAATATATAGATCGTTTCAATACAATGAAAATTATTCGAAAATGTCGTATCGCTGTAATGAAATACAAATTGTACGGCTGACATTTCGAATGAAACGTAGTAACATTATTATGGAAATATTTCTAACAGAGCGTAGGCGAATTGCATTTTGACGTGTATGTCGTTTTAAAGCAATTTTGACTGTGAACTTAGCTCATAACGTCAACTTTTGTTTTAAGCTTTATTATTATTTCATGACATTTACAAAGTTCGTATTTATTACACGCTTCGAATGAAAAATGGATCATACCGCGAAACGAGCAATGAAAAAGATCAACAGATGAGATTACACGTACATAAATAGAATAATGGTGAAATAAAGATAATATCAACCCATCAAAAATATTCATATTGTTTCCATTATATTTTAATTGTTTTTCAATATATGAAGAGATTAGTTCTGAACAACTGCGATTGCCTATTACAAGGTTGAAGTTATCCCGTGGAATTTTGGGTCTTCGTGCTCTGACCCAATTACACGGAGCACAGAGTAAAGCCCCTTAGTTTAGTTTTCATGTTAAGTGACCGAATTGGTTACATAGTGGGAGGGTTCCTAATATTATTCTAGAAAATAACAATCGGGGGGCAAGGGGGGAGCTAATTGTAATTTCAAATTAAAACGGTAGCAGTATACGCCTAGTGGCTTTCACATATTCGCGTCGAAAAAATAGTAATTACAACCGTTTAACTTACCGATTACTTTTTCGTTTCGACGGGGGATGAAGGAGCGATTAATGAATTTTGAAAATTACGCTCGAAAAACGACCGATTATCGTGTGTAATGAATGCGTAAAATTTTTCCATGAAAAACACGAAAATTTGAATACGATAAAAACAAATTCGGAGAATGTATTACGATGAATTAAGTAATATTAAATTTTCGTATTGTATAAAAAGAGATTTTTTTTTCGATATTTATGGTGCAAATTAAATTGAATAATTTCGCCAGCGATGACTTGCTACTCTCTCACTTATTTTTTATAGAAAGGTCAACAGCCCACTTTATGAAAAAGTCGGCAATACGGCGTCGATTTTTTCATGCTGCGGAAACACAAGAAGCGTGCGAAAAAATGAAAAATCGAGCCGCTCCGTAGCAAAGATCGCAAAAAGCGTTATCGAGAAACGTTAGCAGTATACATTATAGAGAAAATATGGGGCATCTCGCCTTACCGGCCTTCGCCCAAGTACAAATTGTTTTCCGTTAGATTATGCGAGAAAGTTTACCTTTTTTTATCGCGCGTCCATCTGCTCGCTCGGGAACTGCCGAAGAACTCGAGAAGAGCGGTGTAAAGGGGAAAAACCATGGATGTAAGGGCGAAGAAAAGAAAATGAAAAAAAAAATACACGGAAGCAAAAAGACCAAAGTACGAAGCGAGCGGTCGAAAGCATTTACCGCCAGACGGACTTTCCTCGGGGCCACGTGAATTATAATCACGGCCAACTTTATTAACCGGCGGTACATAAAAACTCCATTAGGCGAAGATTCCGGCAACGTTTAAGCCATATTAAATAAACAAGCGCGTAATGAGAAACCAACAAACACCCCGTGGCCGGGTCTAAATCTGTCCGCGGTGAACTCTCCTAAGGGAAACTCTTCGGACGCCAGGTCAGTTCGCGTAAAATTGGTTCGACCCTCGTCTAACTATCCTGCGTGGGTCATCGAATTAAAAAGTCGTAAGATTTCCTTTTTGTTTTTCTTGGATGACCTTTCGCCGTGTAGATACGTTAAATAACCATCCGCCTATAAAGACACCAAAAACTTTCAGGCAACTTATGCATTCGTTTGAAAATATCAATATTAATATATTTTTTTAATTATTTAAACGAAAACGATAATGAAACTTTAATAAAAAACACACGAATACCATTATTAAAACAAGATTAAATATCATCATTGTAATACCATCAAACTAAATCGTGTTGCACTTTAAGTGCGTTCATAAAAAAATTCAATTCAATCGAAATTTTTATATTATAAATATGAAGAAAAAAGATAAACCGTTTATTTTTTATTGTGACACAGCTTTTTTAATGCAAAAACCATGAATTATTTGTTATATCTTTCATAAACTCATCTTGAAAAATTAAGATCGGGTAAACCGAAAAATAAGTTATTTAGGCGAGATATTTAGCTGAATCCGAATCTTAAATCCACCATTCATCGACCTCAAACCAGATCTAATCCAAACTCCATCCCCCAGATTTCAAATCCAACATGAGACAAAACAAACTTCACATACACACATATACTTCAACAAACATATTTTCTTCCGCCAAAACGAGAACAATTTCCTCGTAGGGCATCCAAACCATCGGACGCGGATCGATATAGGCTTTTCCCTCCGAAACGAGCGACAGAGAATTCGGCCAGGAATTCACAGTAAAAAGGTACCACGCATTGTGAGCACCCGAAGCAGCATCAGCGGCAGCAGTAGCCAATGTGGAATATCCTCGACCCACATTTGGTGGGTCGGACGATGATGGTCGCTCGTGCAATTTATCAGCCGAAGCACGCGGGCTCTGCAATAAACATGCCACTCATTGTGCGTCGGTCCCAACCGTCGTTGCAGCGTATGGAAATGAAGGATGTGTGTTTTGGCGATGTTATTTTATCATTTCGCAACGGTTGGGTTGTGTTGGGTTGGGATGCGAGACTAGCGAATAAGGTCGCTGTTGGTTTTGTGGACGGTTGATAGATTGGTTGTTGTTGGACGGCGATGCTGAAGCAGTTCTATTGTTTATCTTAAGTGTATGTTGGATAATACGTATTTTTCGATTGAAAAAAGTAATATTTTCGATTATGGTTGAAATATTTGTAGTTGAAAAGTTGTTTTCGCATTTTGCGTCGAAATTGTTTTCGAAGCAAACATAAACGTATCGGAAAACTGAAACGAAAAATTTAATTATTTTAATACGGATTAAACGTTCGATTGTACCTCCGAGACCCCGAGCGAAAGTCGTCCTCGGGGCATCGTTCGATTCGGCGTGCAAAAAGTTCAATTGTGAAAGTTTTAACTCGATATTAACAATTCACCACCCACCAAACACGCTATGCGAATACACAACATGAGCACACGCAAAATAATAAATAATCCGGCATAACGAAATCACACAAACACGTATCTATAGAGAAGATATCGGTTTTTAGAGACCCTCCCGTTTCGAGAATCCACTCGAGCTCGCATAACGAAGTGAGTCTAACATAAGCCGAATCGAGCCCGGGACATTTAGCGGAGCGGAATCATTTCGGCGGCATCAATCTTGGCGAACGTTCGCATATATTTTTCGCTCTTATTTGGAAAACGAACGTTCGCGTATGTATGGATAGATCATACGGGGGACGTGAGCCGCATGCAAATCGGTTCGCCAGAGACGCATTTCTGCGTCTCAATTTTCGCGGTCGGTCGTTTCGCCCGACTACACCCTGATAGATAACTGCCCCGGGGCGAATTTATGGTGAACGTCGCGACTGAGGGAGAAAAAAATGCGGCAGAAGCTCCAATTTTTTCAGCAACTGAAACGGTATAGAGCCGGCGAAACCTTTTTGCCTCAAGCGGACCGAACGCTTTCGGCCGATTGACGCTTGATCGCTTTTCAATGCGGCGTCGATTTTCACTGCGATCGTTATAAAAACGTTATAGTATTTTCAATTTTAGAACTCGACCGAGCGGAACGGTTCTGTAACATGGGAAAAAAATGATTGTGTTCGTTGCGGTTTCACATAAAAATGTGTGAACGTACAATATGAAGCGATTTAAAAAAAATCAATCCATTGACTTTAATCGAAGCGGATATTATTATTTGTTTTAATTTCAATGCTAACATGTCGTAGATTGCTAAACCGGAGCGGTTTTGCGGTCGAATCGAGCGATAGTTCTGAGTGAATTTTCCGAGAGGTCGGAAAATGCGGTGGACGAAGTCCAGTCCGTTCTTAGGTGCATCTGATTCGAATTAGACCGTTTCAGTGGTTAATGGTGCTTAAAAGCACTCTAATGCTTCCAGCGTCTAGCCGTATATGGGGTTTCCACTGTAATGGATAATTGATTGGATGCATTCGAATCGATCGTTAAAGTCAATTTAAATCAAACTTTTGTACCTATAGATATTCAAGTGAGTGCATTTAGCATTGTGCTGTGAATTGATAAAATTTTCGTATGTAGGATTCGAGTTTATATACGATAATAAAATTTGCGAAAATAAAATTTAATCGAAGAATATACGTATCAATTATACGTTGTAAAAGTCGATCGGTAACAGGTGAGCACAAAATTTCTAAAATCAGTAATTACTCGACCCGAAATAAAACAAGGCGAAAGCGACAAACGCAAACACGACCTACCGGGGGAGGGATGGTTCAAAGTTCACGGCGACCCCGTTAGGTTTGATGGCGCATGAGATTGATACAATAAAAGAGCCATTAGCAGCCGTGTTTACACAACAAACAAATGAGAAACAGGAATTTTCCGATCGCGCGCCGGGTCAAATTAGATTATTATGGCACGACGACGTCTAACAATTCGACGAACACACACACACCCTTACAACACCTAACACCCCCATCGAATCTAATTTAACCCTTCACGGGTGGGCTCAGGGGGTGGTGCGAATCCGCCACCTATCGGGACGCCTAATGACCGCTTACCACCCACTTTTACGGGGAGCGACGCGGGATACAATTAAGAGGGTTTCACCTACGGACACGTGTGTCCACCTCGACGTAAGGGTGGGTGGATAAGTTCGGCGAGGGGGTGGACTTTTGCTTCTGCAGCTTTGTGTATTCCGGTCGCGTCCGAATTTGCCGGCGAGATCGAATTCCCCGCCGAGAAAAACGAAATCCTACTTCCTGGGCGAAACAAGGGGAGGATGTTTCCGAAGGGTGCAGGACGCTGCTGTGTGGCCAACTTTTCTGATCTAAGTTGCGTGGCAGCTGGTCACACTTGTGCAATGTGATACGTATAAGCTAGACGGCGACTTTTCGTTTTTAACTTCGAAGATTGAATGTTTTCCGTCGATTTTCAGACGAAGAATAAAGGTATTGGGTAAGAATATTTTTAATAATCACAAAAGCTTTCGTGTACATAGAAGTACAGCACTTAAATATCGAATAATATAAATTCTGTTGAATACATTAGTATAGCTAATAATGGATTCATATATCATAATTCATTCGTTTTATTCTCATCTATCATTCAGTATTCAGTATTAACGATAATCTTATATGAAGCTTATAATATTTGTAATTATATACTCATAACTAAAATACGTAGAAGTCAAAATGCATTAACTATAAAAGCTTCTACACAAATAAAGTTTTCTGAGTAGAATTGCGATTATTCTATGTAGAACTTTAATGGAGTGCATAACGTATTGAAAATGGTTTTAAATTAATCATGATGCAGAAAGTACATTTTAGTCACACTTAAATAAACTTTCAACAAAAGCTTCAGATATGCACGTTTTCGTCGCACTTCGCAGAGATTATATAACTAACGAAAAAGATATGTGAAAGCTTTCACGTACTCACAGCAAATCTTCTGAAAGTTTACCGTATGTATTCTCTTTGAAGAAGCTACTATATTCAGAATTCAACTACAAGCCCGACTAATGTGTGGAAAAATATAATGACATGTATTAAGAATACGAAAATATATATTTTTTATAAAATTATACAAAATTTCCGCAACAGAATCATATAAAAACTATTATATTCATCAGATTTTTCAAATATAAAGTAGCAAAATTTCAACCAAATGAATAAAAATTTATCTTACAAACGAAAAAAAAAAGATATCTGCATTCAGAACAAAAATGAAGGTGCACACATGCTCTAGGAACGCAGTGGTGTTAACGAATGCAATTTAACATTCGAGGTTGGCCGAAACTAGAGCCGATCGGCGGAAAACCGTTCGATCGCGTCACTAACGAGAGCCTGCGATGAAAAAAGTGCAAAAATAGAGTAGGTTGGTATTTTCGAGAGAGAGAGAGTCTTTTGTAGCCAAAGTCGGGACGTCATCGTTAGCGGCGGCCAAAGCGTTGCTTTAGCGTTCACGTCTGCTGCATACGCGAATGCGACGACACCGTATCACTAACAAGTGTCGAGAACTTTATTTGAAATGTCGTTTTTGCCATTGTTGTTATTGTTATGTGGGTGTTACGGATATGTTTTTCGTGCTCGAGCGTAATTCCAGACTACGGCAATTAGGAGGCAGGCTAGTGCAGTTGCAGTACGGCGAATGCACAATGCTGTCGTTAAAATTCTCTGTGAGACGGTTTCAATTCGAAAAAATCACATTTGGATATAAATAAATGATTTTGCGATAGCGAATTGAATTAAAACAAAGGATCGAATTCTTACAAATCCTTCCTAGAATCGAATCGAAGCTTATTAATTCGACGAATTCAGCCAGCACAAATCTCAAAATATTTTCGGCAGTCATTATAAGCTTCGCGGAATCGATTGATTGAATCGGAGCGTATTAAAAAATATAGATAGAGATTCGAGAATTTTATTTTTCATCCCCCTTGATGATATCCGAAGCACTTTCGCTCGATATAAATTAAGGTAGCCGAAGGCTTTCGAAGATAGAACGCGGCCGGGGGAGGAGTGGAGCTTTTTCGCGTTGTTAAAGCGCTTCATTTTACAGAAATTCCTTTCATCGCAATTTTTTCTCGTCGGACAGCCAAGGGGGACGTGGATCGCAGAGGAGGGAACCTCTTATTAAATATTTATTATGCTCGCAGGAGCTCAAACCGAGCTCGTTCCCAAATTACAAAGACAAAGAGGTGAACGTGGACGTAATTCGAATTATTCCTAGGTCTTTCGGAAAGATCGACGAGAAAATTTTCGGAAAAGGATTTGCTCTGAAAAAAAGGAGGGTTGCGCAGATGCGTCGCGTACACGCGCTTTATAGGACAGCTTTATATAAATTTCCTTTTTCGGGGAGAAAATTTATTATGCCACTTCCTAGCAGGGCGCAACAAACCAACCCCTTCTTGAACAACAACAACAACAACAACAAAACACTTCGCAGGTGCATTTCAATACAGCGGAACGTTACCATTGGAACTGAATGCTAGAGCTTCGGGGGTTTTCGGTAACGGAACGGGTCCGTCTGAATAAAATAGAATAAGCTGTCTGGCTTTGTGGATTTACTGCAAGATTGTCATCTCTTCACAAAGGGAACTAGAACGTTCCGAAAGTCTAATAGAGGGAGGGACACTAGAACTTGTATTATGCATCTTTCTTTGGGAACGATTTGCCTCGGAGAGTTTTTTTCTTTATCGATCAGTTTATATCAAAATGTGAATTGTCTTCAAGTCAAATAGTTCAAGCATTTGGCAAACTGTCCCTTGAAAGGTAAGTATAGGTAGTGCTGGAAAATTATTTACTTCGCGGTGTATCGAGAAGGATTGGTGAATATCTGGAGCAATTATTTGAGGATTCTCATGTAACAGGAGGATTGTATTTAGAAATTCATTTTGGATACTAATTTCAGCAAAAATTGTGTGAAAAATTGAAAAATTTGAGAGGAAAGTATACATAAAACGCTTTTGTCTGGGTAAATACGTATAATATTTGTAAATTGATCTAGTAAGTATTTGTATTTTTATATCGAAACGTGTTTGCTTTTTTTCTGGGAAAAAATAAACGATATTTTCTCGAAGTTATTTTTATTTTCCTTGCGTTCGTTTTATTATCCACCATAGTGCAAAGAAAATTGTTTTGGATAAAAATAGTACAAAAAATATATACGCTTATTAGTGGAATTTTACAAATATTTTCATAAAACGCGATACAGAATTCTGCGAACGAATAACTCGTCGTGGGCGTCTCTCGAAAAAATCGAAGGAAAGTCAATTTCATGTCAGAATTAACGCATGACATTGAGAAATTCTAAAAGAATTTCTCAGAAATATTTCAACGGGATTATTAAAAACGAGTAATCGGCCAGTTAAAAATATCAACGCACGTTTGATTCGAATAAAGTTATAAGATTCATACACTTCATAACATGCGCTTGTTTTATGCAATATTCATGATAGCAGTGCGAAAAAAATTGAATCTCGAGCGTCATTTCAATAAACCGATAAATTAGCGCTACTATTATATTAGACAATTGAAAAAAAAGTCAATAATAGATCCGGAATACTAAAGAAACGCACTTTGAGACACCCGAAAACCTCATTCTAGCAGAAAATCCAACAACTCTCAACCGGAAAACCGACAACCACCTCTCTGCTTTGCATCGCCATTGTCCATTTTCAAAATCGAAAACGTCATTCGGAACCGAGGGGCGAGCCAGCGTGAAATTTGCATCGAACGTTCGCTCCCCGACCGTAAAATTTCGGCTCCGTCGACGTAGTCGGTCTAGCGCGATTTATCGACGCGTTACTACGTCATTTTTATGGGCGGACGTAAAAAAAGCGTATTGCAGACTATGTGTGTGTGTATGTATTACGGTATGTCGACCGATGTCCTTTTTGTGGCCGCGATCGCGCGACGATTTGTATGTGCGCTCCGGGGGTGCAGAGACGTATTGTCCGATAGTAAAATTTATTATGAAAATTGCGTTGAAGCGCGGTTTTAGGAGCGTGTATTTCTTTTTGGATGTATGAATTTTTTGGTGGTCGAATATGTGAGTCATTCTCTAGAGGCTGGAACTCGTTTATCATAAATATTAAGATACGCATTGAAAAAATATCATTGATTTATAGTGGGATATCGCTATTAGTACATAATCCTTCCGAAAAAACAGAACTAATATCTGTTTGAACGAATAATAAATCATTTTTTTAAGTAATATAATGCATATCAGATTAATCCGTTTGAATTTTTCGCTATGCCATACTGAGTTGCCAGGTCAGGAGCATGAGTTCCACTTTAAAACAATACAACGAGTTATTTTTTAAATTTGATGGTTGCTTTCACTGAATTCCCTTTGGGTCTGGTTGAATTATTAATCTTTTTGAACCTACAAACACATTGTTTTTAATAAAAATAACAACAAAACGGTACAATTTTTCCCGGAACTTTCAAAATATAATTTCACTGAAACAAATTGTACGAATAGCGTAGTGAACGAATAGCTAGTACGACTGTATTTTGCTTTCACATTACGGAAATAGAACTTGAATTAATAACAAGATATAATTTACACACGTTAACTTGCAAACCGAAGAGAATCGATGCAGCATTTCAAGGATTCATCATCTAATTATTGCCAGATCATATTCCCGTTTATGATGCGCTCATATTGTTACGTACAGCCGACGGTTATTCGATATCGACATGGGGATTGGAGCGTTTCATAGCCTTCGGCTATTTTATTGAGTATCGATGATCGGTGCTTTGGCATTGTGCTGGTCAGTTATGAACTCACTTTGAGGGAATGTGAGTGTTTGGTAATTCGCCGTATATTGTGTTAGCGAGTGGGAAACACGACGGTTATTTTTGCGTGGGTGTAATCGGTGCTATTCGATTAGCGATGTCGTAAATTTTCTGTTCGCGGTAACGAAATTATCGCGTAGTGAAAAAAGTATGTACACGAAATTATATAAAAAAGAAAAAAATAATACGAAAATTCTGTAAAACCAACTCAGAGGAAAAAGAGTTCGAATTGTATACTTGTATAGTTAGTTGTAATGAAGTTCGAAATTCGCGAGGGTCGAGAATGGTAATTTCAAAAGTAATGTCATAAAAAAGCGACTGAAAAGACTAATTGAAATTAAAAAGGACACTTTAAATTTACTATGGGGGCCGAAAGCAATATTTTTAATTCAAATTATTTTTTGCACTAAGGAGTAAAACGCAAATTAATCTCGTTTTACGGGTTCTAGCGCGTCGCATTAAATTATTCACGGCGGCTTTGCTTTAAAACGGCCATTTTTTTCACAATTTTCGTACACGACAGATACAAAGCGCCGTCGACTTTGCTAATTAGACGGTGAACGTTAACAAATTAAACAAAGCACTCGAATTATATTGCCGTAAGAAAATTATAGTACTCCGTTATACGAAGCCATTATGATACTTTCGAGATTACACAACTTTTGAAATCGATTTAAGAACACTTACTTAAAAATTTTGTACGTCTTTGTAATATTAGGCATAAAATTCATTATGAAAACCCACTCTGTGAAAATTGAATGAATATTAAAAATAAAATATGTTGGTTATATCAAAAGGTTTTCAAAGATCTCTAAATGAGTTACTACAATTATGATTACCTATTGATTGTCTAAAATCATATATTGATTCATTTTGAAAATATTAATGTGAACTTTTATTTGGGTCAATAACAAAACGATATTTTAATAATATTGTGGATTGCATAAAAGGTTTTCAATTAATCCGAAATTCGAAGCATTTTTGGCTCATATTTATAGGAATCTCGATCTAGCTCGGCAATCGAAGTTCTAATGAAAGCTATATTATTCTGAAAGAGATGGCTGTATGGTTGCATATGTGTCTCGTTCGTCAGATTCGGTTCGATTTGCTTCCATAGCAATGCGACCACTGCTTTACTCATTGAGCGAAGTCCCACTTTACAACGAGACCTTTCGACCCAGTATGAGCTATCGGAATGTAAAAAAAATGATAAAAAATTTAAACTGACCTGAGCTGCACTTGCCCCTGTAAATGATGCGCATCTCCCTGCGGGTCCTGCAGGATTCTTCCCTCAGCTCACACTCGTTTCCATAGGTGTTTCCATCCGAAGCACAGACGGGGTCCAGGGTCAGAGGACACGTTTCGCCGCAGCGGCACATCGGGTTTCGGCTTCCGTCCAATTGGCACACTTGCAGCCCGTCGCACTTGTGCTCCATGCAAGGATCTGCTCGGAATAACAATCATAGCTCGGGTCAAACGTATCGGATGGTCGGCTCGTATTCGATAAAATTGCGATTTACACTGTGTTACACGGATAGTTGGGTTCGGGGTTGTGTATTGTACGATACGTGTACGTAGGCGACTGCGCCAGTTATGTCGCTTGTCGATTGTGAATGCGTTTTGTGTCGATGATGATTTTTGGAATGTTGTCGGGTGCGATTGGAGAATTTCGCTAGTGGTTGCAGTTAATGCATTGATAACGGTGGTGCGATCGCCGTATATATGCAATTTTGATACATGTGTTTTTTCAATGTTATAATCGGATATATTCCAGCAATTTATTAAATATTTTTTTTTACGATTCATTTATTTTAAAAGAAAATAAATTTAAAATTCAAATTAAGGTCATCGCATTAATTAATAAGGTCCGCGAGTTACATTATTCGTTATATTTTGGCCAATTTACACTTTTTTTTACTTCAAAGCTATCAAATTTTCATATAAGATATGTCCCGAAATACAAGCTGTTTCTACCAATATTATGCCTAATTTTGTAGAAAAACGCAACGTGATCGTAAACAAAGGCAATTTGCATTTTCACTTTTCGTGTTTTGGCGACCGGCAAACACTTCAAAGCGAGTACGTTTCGAAGAAATCAACAATTTAACAAAGGATTCGAGCTATGTGCTGGTTGCACGCAATTTATTAATAAAAACATATAAGTTTTATATAATGTGAAGCGATGCTAAATATGTAAATGTTTTCATGCTATATAATTCCGATCATTCGAAAAATTCACATATACACAGTTTAAAAACTCTGCTTATCTAAAAAATGGTTTCGATGGTCGCGTATGAATATATTTCAGGGGTTTTACGGACAGAAAGCGGTATTAAAATAAATTAATTACATTGCAGTCTAGAGTCAGGTTGTGCAGATAAAATGCACGTTGCCCCAGGGTATAATGAATATCATACACATATATGAATATTTTTTACACAATGATAAAAAAAAACGTTGACTTTACCTTTTGCTTTATGAAAAATTGCAATATTGCAAAGAAACCTATTACGTGTTATGAGTACAAATTTTCGCAGAAAATTGTTCGTTAATAAAATGGAGTTTTTAACCTGTTGATAATATATGAAATTGTTTAAAATTCAAAACTAGGATTAACAGTATAAATTTCATTAATCGTGTAGTTAGTGGTTTTATACACTTAGCGGAAAAATTTTTCAGCGAATAAATTTTTCGAGATTAAATTTTAGATAGCAAATACTTAATGGATTATAAATTCATTATTTTTGTGCGATTCGAATAATGTATGCGCATATGAAACCGTAAAATATCGGATATTTTTCAAATAAATCATTCGTTGACCGTGACCTAAATTTCTCAAAATTGAAAACGAAAGCGAATCATATTTTAATTTTCTACAAAGGAGAACAATAAGAAAAAGTACGATTCAGCTTTGAAAAGAGATTTTTTCCAATCTCAGTGAACTTCAAGAGCCATTCTTCACTCGTGAATAATTGCATGAAAAAAAAGGAAATAAATCGGAATAAAGAGCATCAGCAGGACAGCGGTAATAATATCCAAATAAACAGGCATTATTCAATTTGGCAGCGGTGCGGATTAACGTCCTTGCCCAAGGACTGTTTCATATTATTATTTATACAAAGGACAATTATTTTCCTTTATTCAATATACATCGCAAACACGCACATAGCACAAAGGCTTATTATATTTCGGCCAAGGCGTACTAAGTAACAATAAGAGTTCGTATGTACGTTCGGATATACGTGTAAAATATACGGACACACCACTCGGATTTTCCCTATTAAATTCAGATAAAACTGGAAAGTTATAAAAGCGCCAATATGCTTGAAAGCCTTTCGCGTGCTTCGTTAAATAATTTAGTCCGTGTTTAAGGACCAAAACCGAACTATGGAATTACCTGAATAAGTGGAATTTTCACAAAAACCCTATCGATTTCGTATTAGGTGTGTTGGAAACGAGTTGAGCAGGTGGAAAAATGGTTTGTTAAGTGGATGACCTTTTTCGCATCTGAAATATAATTCTGTTAAGCGATAAGCACTTCCCTACGAACGAACTGTTATCTATGTGTATATTAGTTTGAAAGCACCTGAATTAGGTATACATGAAAAAATATCTAGATTATTTTCCGTAATCGAAGTAATTGTAGAAAAAGTAGAAATGCCCTTGATTATATTCAAAAGAAAACTATGCCCATTCTTTGATAATGACCGAATAAAATTTGAATAGATTACGCACTTAATCAAACTCGCCCAACAACTCGATCGCTCCAAAACGCAAATCGTCTCACTTTTATTTCACCACCGATGAATTATTAATGAAAAACGCGAAATCTTACATTCCCCACAAAATCAGAAATTCCATCACGTACAATACTTCACAGAAAAAAAAGCGCACGCGGAAAAATGTTTAATTTGCTCCAAATTAGCCCGAGACCGCGAAAGGGTGCCCGTCCAATCTCTCTCCCTCGAGAGAGCCTCTAATTAGGATAGTTAAGGCTTCTTCTTCGGCGAGGCGAGCAACGGATCACCGGCCACAGAAGAATAATGAGTCTGGCTCGAGTCTGGACCGTTCCTATCCGGTCTTAGAGGAGGATTTCGAAGTTGGCCATGTTGCAACGGCGATCGGCCATCCATCACAGGCAGCAAGAAATACGCGGTCCGACACCGAGGAGCGTTCTACCGTCGGGTTCGACTCTAACGTTGAATATTGATGGGGGCGGCTGTATCAAATTTTCACTGGAAACACTCCGAAGCGGTCGGAATTAATCTATAAAATGGATTTTCAATTTTTCACACTCGCGGGCGAAAGTGCGCGGTCATGATCGCGTGCCGGGCCTCGAATAATTTTTCAATCAATTTATAGGCCCCACGCTGTGGCGAAATCTTTTCATATTTCGCTTCTAATTCGCTCGAAAATAAAATTACACATTTGTGACGAACGTCGATTGAATGATTGATCGATCGATTGATGGCGGTTTTCGATACGAACGAAACTCGAGTAGAGTGCGGAAGTTATAAATTTTCAAATATTTACCGAACGTTCTAAACATATACCCACCTATGCTCAACACATTCTTTTTTAATATATTTTTCTGATAAAAGTATTTTTTTTCAATTAATATCATTCACTTAAATCAGAAGTGAGTCACAAGGCAGAAAATTCGGAGAGTAAGTAATAGCGCACACACAATTAGTGTCGCTAAATAGATCGAATTAATCGAAACATGTATAAAGTGAAATATGATTTGCGTCAAATTTATTGATTCAA
Organism: Cheumatopsyche charites; assembly: GCA_024721215.1. Taxonomy (NCBI): domain Eukaryota; kingdom Metazoa; phylum Arthropoda; class Insecta; order Trichoptera; family Hydropsychidae; genus Cheumatopsyche; species Cheumatopsyche charites. Next base: position 7,935,234 of record CM045574.1, read on the forward strand.
ATTAATGAGATTCAATTAATGAATTGATTCAAAAGTTGAATTAACATTTTTTTTAAATCAAATGTATCCAAATATTCGAAAGAAACGAACGAGTCTCGATAAGAAATGATATGTGACTTATGCCAAGATAGAACTCGAACACTTGCATCCCAAGTATGGTGAATCGACACGACATGCTCAAATGTTTTATACTATCGCTTCATTTCTTGTTAATAAAAAAATATTATATTAATCTCGAATTTAAAAGAAAACATTTTACCTTGATACGAGATTAAAAGAAATAATCTGAAAATTTTCCGTTGCAAATAGCCTGTACAAAGTACGCACGCTAAAGTGCGAACGCGCTTATTATTATGTGCGAGTAAGCGCTCACCGTACAAACGGAGGATCTCCACCCGAAAGCCGCATGAAATATTAAAAGCCCGAGCTGTAAACGGGCGCTCGCGGCCGTTTTTCGAAAACGTATGAAATATTAAAAGCCGTTAAAGCGACTCACCGGAATTTACGATCAATTCCGCGCTTAAATTGGGTAAAAATTTTCATATCGCCCCGGTGCGGAATCGGTACACGGACGAGACTCCGCCGGACGGGACTCTAAGCACTTTATTAAATTTCCGGATTATCGAAGGGGGATGAGAATGCAACCATCTGCTCGCAATGTTGCACCTATTGAGTGTGCATTCGGATGGAATGTTTGATTTTGGAATTAAGATTTTTTTAAAGGTATTTATGTACTGGATTGGATTTATACTAGGGAATATTCTGTAATGAAAATATTCGCGTGAATGCTACTCGAGGTACTGCTCGTAATAATACGCTTCTTGGAATTTTTCCGCAATATATGTTCACTTGGATCTTAAGTGAAAAGTATTCCATTGAATACGTTGAGAAGTATACCGGATTTATATAAGAATAATAACTAGATTTTCGAGAACGTCTTGAAAATCCATGTTGTATGATAGTGAACGTAAGGATTTTTCATACTTGAAATATTCAGCGTACAGAAAGATTTATGAAGAGAGATGAGAGAGAATTGTACGCCGTTTTAAAGCAAGTTTGATATTCATTGTACAGAATCCAACTTAGTTCTCGAAAAAAATTTAATATTTATCAAACTTCTGAATAATTTTCGCTTAATATTTTTTTTGTGCACACACACCTTAAATAACCTATCAATTAAACGCCAAGTTCAACAAAAACCGAACCGAAAATACGACAGCGCACAGCACGAACGAGCCTCACGCATTCGCGAGACCATCGACACGCAAATTCGCGAAAACCAACCCCATTTCAAACGCAGTCCCATCCGAACGAACGAACAAACAAACGCGCGTAAAAGAAGTCCAAAAGAGGACGAAAAAAAAAAAACCCACCCACCATAAATATCGAATATTGCCCACCGCACGAATAAGCCCGACACGGCACATAAAGCGGGGTGCCACCCCATAAAATGCATTCTGTGTACGTTTTCATTTTTCGCACAATGGAGACGAAAGGAAATTTTCGAGAGGGGACACGAGATTATACGGGTTCGGTCGTGCGTCGCGCACACACGATTTGGGCGTTTTCAAAGAGCCACCCTTATTCGCGGATAGAGATCGCGCCGTTTTTTGATTAATGGGATCTGGAGGATCGCAAGTGAGACTTGTGTTATATATGTATGTATGGGTGTTTGTGTGTGCGTAAGCGAGGAGAAAGGCTTTTCCGAGCGCGAAAAATGAGCGGAAAACCGGCCGCTTTTCCGATTGCGTGCGGTGAAATCGCGATGTGTGCGCGAGTCGAATTGCGTTTATTTCAAGGTAACTTTGATAAAAATTTGTAATGTATATGTATGCCATAGATTTTAAAATTTTATTCATTGTTTTTTTTCCTGCTTTTATTTATAAATTTACACGACTCGCTCTCCAAATCAAAATAATCGAATCAGTTTAAATTACGTTTTTTTACAGGTCTATATAAAAATTCTTTAAATATACATACTTGGTAAATAATTATTTAGTTTCAATTTTAGAAGTGATTGAAGTTAAATGAAAATGTCACATTTAATGCTAGTTTAATCAATTTATACTAATATATTTTTTTAAAGAAAAGCGTTAAAGAAAAATAGAAAAAAAAATAAGAGTAAATTTAATGGTAGAAATCTGTTTTATTCTCTAGACTCATGATTTTTCTACCGATTATCTTAAAGCCCGCATCAGCTTCGGAAAATTATTCCCGTCACACAATTTTTGTCCCACATACCGAATCATTGAAAAATTCAACTCTAGCATCGCACGGTTATTTGAACTTTTCGCTGATACTGCTTATTTTCGATTGAACCCTACTTAAGCCTGAACTTTCAATCGTCATTTTCTTATTTGCCATTTTAATTGATCATATAATCTTAATATAAATTGATCACATCCATTGCTTATTATAATTAAAATTTATATGTTAACAATTTCGGAAAAATATGATGATGAAGGAAATTGTGAAAAATGCATCGAATACGTTCGGTCACTTTTCTCGCCTAGTCGCCTATTTGAGTCCGCAACGTTTAACTCCGAACGCCTCACTTATCCGACAATCAAAAGATCGACCCTTAAGCATACGCATTTTACGATAAACACACATGCGAAAAAAATCCACCTTCATAAAACGCAAAAAACAAACACGAATCGAGACGCGCGCGTACGCACGCAAGAGTTCGCTCTTAGGAATAGAGCCGTTCGACTGATCGGCATAAACACGTCGTAAGTCACCGGCGCGCTTTGAATATCAAAACGCACCCCTGATTTACGATCCATCCCCTGGTCTCGGGGATGTTGGTTTTCGTCGGCCGTTGCGGTCCTCGAGGAGGCCGCAATGCATTATTCAGCTGGGCTGGTGGTGGTCCCCCGTCGATTTTCCGGTCGGACGAGGATCTTCGACCGGTTTGTCGGAAAGCTACACGGCAGTCGGATGTATAAGGAGTCGGATATAGTGGGAGTCGGATGTATAAGGATTCGGATGTATAGGGAGTCGATTGTAGAGGGAGTCCGGTCGGTCGTCGGTGGTGAGGAATCTGAGGTGGTCGAGAGTCGGAGGCGATGAGGAGTCGATGAGGTGAGGCTAGGTTAGGGTTTGTCGGTTTTGGAAATCCGGCTGTGAAAATCCGGTTTTGAAAAATCAATTGTAGATAGTCGGATTTATAAACCGAGTTGTGAGAAGTTCATTTTTGGTCATGTAGATTAAATTAAAGTGCTGGTTTATTGAATGAAAATCGATTTTTCAATTTGAATAATTTTCATTGAATATTCTTTGAGAGAATATAAATGAAAAATCTTTAATTATAAGAGAGTATATAGTTAAATTGAAAGTATTTCAATCTAAATACAAAAAATATATAAAATTTGTATAAGGGTAAATCAGTTATGTATCTGTTAGTGAGGCTAGGTATAATTAAAATTATTATAATAAGATTGCAAGAGGCTGTTTTTTCGGTAATTCTTTTGAATTTTGAAGAATTTATTTTTCTGAGATACTTATGGGTAATACATAAAATGTTTTAAATTATTGACAACCGGTTTTCAAATGAACCCTAATCTAGGCGGTACATAGATTTATTAGGTCAATCGAGATGCGGTTTTGGCGTTGAGGAGGTTGTAAACCGTTTGGGAAGATTCTGTGGCTGATAAATGAATTTTGGCTCTAATTTCCCAATTAGGATGAGGAAAATCAGTATTTTTTTAAATATATTATTAAATTTGTAATGAATAAAAATACTACAAGAAAAGAGTTAAAAAAATAATAATTGAAAATATGATATGTCACTAAGTGAAATAGGTTTCTATTCTATAATAAAATAGCTCAATAAAAATAGTTCGTATATATACGTTTTCCATTTATATGGTACAATGAAGTTTTGAGGTGTACTAAGAGCTTTCAAAAGCATATTCGTATGCGAAACGTATCGAAGACATCAATGGAAAACGGTTCGATTTTTTTTTCATCGAGTTCGCTCGATCGAATATAGCTTCTTGAATAGATTTGCATATCGGAAGAAAATCTTCTTATATGTGCGTTTGTATTACAAAAGACGTATTCGATTTTGCATAAATCGTCATTGTATGGAGGACGAGATGCTTTTAGCATAACAATGGATCTTAGATTAAAGCGTTTAGTGTTGATTCATAGTCCAGCTGTTGCAAAGTTGCAAAGCGTTTTACGAAATAATATATTTCTAAATCTAAAATTAAATTAAGTGATAAAATCCGATCTAAAATAAATAAAGAGATGTGAGTGAAACTTCAGACAATTTGGAGAGCTAGGTCGTGTAGAATATTTAACAAAGCATCGATAGATCGACCATCGGACCCACAGCGGTATTCCGTAAATAGTTTCATAATGCTGAAATATCGCTGGAAGACGTCGACCATTCTATCCCATTCCCCCCAAAAGAGAGAAAATGGGTCGAAGTGGAATTCCAGAGTAAAACGAGCCAGAACCCGTAAAACAGACTTAAGCTAGGAAACGGAACTGCACTATGACAAATTTCCGTACTATAGGGATCGGGAATGCTTAAGATATTTTCGAAATTAGGCTAATGCAATCGAGCGTGATGAACTCGAACAGACCACTTAAATTTGTATATTGCATATATAAATTTGCACTTTAATCTTAATGATTAAATTAGGAATTAAATTAAAACGTTATTCATATTGACGTTATTTATGAAATGAAATTATCTTACTTTAGTGTACGTTATATTTTCGCAACTTTGATGAGTTGAATATTTGTTTTCAAAGTGAAAATTTGCATGAAAGTGGTGAAAACATTAATTTCGAATGCGGAAAGAAATGGCCGCAATGCATAAGCGTTGTTAAACGCTCAAAGGAGCTGAACTATGCAGGATCCGACCGTTATGCTAATATCGTGTGCGCCATTGTATCGATGTTAATGAAATTCATTTCAAAATACTTCATAAGGCTTATGGAAGATTGCACCGAATATAATACAATACAAATTGAGCGAAATATACGATAAATTTAGTAATCAGTTTTTTATAGATACATAAAAATGAATACTTCGGTCGACACGTCGAAAAAATATTTTCAAATGTACATATAATACGATAACTTATGTATTTGCAAAGGTATTCGAAAATTGTTATTGATTAGTTTTGAAAAAGTGGATTTCGCTTGATAAATTTTTAATTTCACTTTAGTAGAATGAAAATAGTTAAATTTCGAAGGCTTTCTTATGCATCATTAATACATTAATATACAACCTAAGTAGTTTCAATTAGAATTTATCTATTTGAAAATAAAATATATAATGTTCGAAATGCTTTGAAATATGAAATTAAATGTAAATTACCAGATTTTTACTTTTTTGCGCTCCATTATTTAATTTTTTTAAAGCACTGGGATTCGTTTCGTTCAGCTCTGCGGTTACAAAAACATGGTAAAATTGCCAAAATAAAAAGTACACTTGAATTGCACAACTGAAATGAAATAGCGCCAAGCAGTGGTTGAACACTCGACTCTTACGAGGCTTTTAATTAATATAATTTTCTATTTGTAACAGGAAAAAGTCGAATAATTATTTTCTTGTGTTTTATAACTTTAGCGAATCAGCAAAACAGTTAAAATATAAAACGTTAATATGATTTCAAAAATAAAAAGTTGCAATGATATTCAGTATGATTTTTGCAATTTTACCGAAAATCATATGACGTGCGAATATTGCGCTGGTTCATAATTGGACGCACAATTAGCGCAGGGGTTTTTCTTAAGGGTTCAACCCTCTTGTTTCACTCGAAAGCTTCACCCTCGGCTGTAGATTGAAATAGGGGATGATAAATGGTGAAAGAATAGGCTTCACAAAGAAAGAAGTCTCTCGTTAGAGAACGCATTTGTGACGGAAACTCTACGACGTAAAAAGTGCACCGTGAAAATGAATTATGTATCAAGAAAAACTCATTTCGGAAACTTTTACGAAAAAAAAATGAAATAAATTATAAATCAAGTTAAACTGAAATTCAAACAAAAAGAAGAATCTCGAAGAAAAAATTGTATAGAAATACATTTTGTAGATTTGGATTCTGCGAATTGAATTTTTTTTTATGAGGTTTGTAATAAAACGAAAAATTCGTATGTCAAGTATTACATGAAAAAAAAGTTAAGCTTCCATTAGCTGCTCTCGTGTTATGTTCGCGGTTACGCGGTTTTAGTGTCAGTGCGCGCCGTTGTGCATTTTTCAGCATTATGAAAAAGCTCATAAAGTAGATCGTTAACGTGTCAAGTGAAACATGACGAAATGTTCGCCCGAAGCACTCCGAAAAAGCAAAAACACACATATTAATTTGACAAAACTCGAACGTCACATTTTATTACGTCAGCATTTCAAAAACGCTGAACATGTGCCGACTTATTAAAAATCAGCAGTTGAATATATGTACGCACAAGGCGGATTGTTCGAATAGATATACATATTTATATATGAAATGTAGTTTCGTTGGAATTTATCGGACTTCGATTTCGGAAAAATGACGTGCGTAAAAAAAGTAATGATATCAGTGGAATGTAGCATCGAAATTGTTGTCGAAAGAGGAAATGCAAACGCTTTCGTTCGGGAGTGGAAGAGTATTCGTGTATATAAAAGAAGGGAAAAATTCAAAGGTCGAAGCCTTTCTCGCTGCGAATATCGGGTTCAATTTCAATTGTGTCACATAAAAAGCGGATTCGCTCGTGGATGTTAGTTTAATTTTGTAGATGTGCTGGCGCAGTCGTGTTTTTCGATTCTAATTTGGATTTACGATATATTTTTTTTAATCGAATCGCTTTCTATCACGCTTTCGTCGGAGGAAAAGCTCTCGAATAAATGTGTAGCACAAAATACGGAAAACAAAATGAAACGAGAGAGAGCGAATACCTTCTCTTATGTATCTTAATTAATTAAACGAGGTACTACACTCGGTGAGCGATGATATTGTATGTAATAATTTTGAGAGCTTGTTTGCAAAGGTTGCGTTGAAGTTTTTACACGCTCGCACGTTAAATGAACAGATTTTAGCACAAATTGAAATTGAAATGTTTTACACGAGTCGGAAATAGTCGAAATATTTATATTAAATATTAATTAATAAATCAAAATATTTTTTCTACTAAATCAGATTAACTAAATCTGAAACAATCAATACTTCGATTTGAATCGTTCAACTAATTTCAACAAATATCATATGCGATTTTTATTCAAACTACATGCAGATACAATTGTTACAGATTTCTGCGAAAATTCACATGACCTTAAAATTGAACGAATTATCAATAAATATGACGAATACGAACAAAAATCACCTCCGTTTGTTTTTCCATCGAAAACCCACTCATAATTAAAACATCGAAGAGACGGAACATCTGGCTCCGTCGATAATAAGACTCGCGAGGGACCGAGGCTCCACCTCGCCCTAGCCTCCTTCGGCGAATATGCTAAAGTCCCACCCCATGAACAGACCACCCCAAATCCGGGACATCTAATTACGACGAAGTGCCTCTGCCCCATCCCATGGAAGAATCGGCCCTCTCACCTTCCGTCTGTCGGGGATTGACACTTTCAAAGGTGCACCCCCTCGAGTCCTCTCTGGCCCTCGAGAGCCTCCGTTGTGCGGGAGTCGGATTTTTTTTTCATTTCGTTCTCGTCGGATTTTTCATTTTTCACTCTCCGTTATGTTTATTTTCGGTTTTCTCGTTCGTCATAATTCGACTCGAACGAGTGGCCGGTCGTGTCCCTCTTGCGCCGTGGAAAAATTCGGAAAGGCGGAAATAATTAAACGGTCGAAAGTCGAGCGCTTACGCAAAAGGGTTCCAGTTACGAGAAATGAGTTTTCAAGAGGCACTTTTTACGGATGGTTAATTACTATCGGATTAATGTTGTACGTAAGATTATCTGTGTTTTCCTTTCAAATACGTTTTTTTTTCAAGTCTGGATTGAGATTTAAAATTAAATGAGTAATTTTTGTTTGATCAATTAAAATAATGAATAGTTTTAATAGATATTTCAGTCTCGTTTGAAAACTTGAAGCGAATATAATTCAAAACGTAACTAAAGCGTTTCCACCCTAACGTAATATTTTCCGAACGGCGCGAAACTTGAACAAAACGAACAAGCGAACCGAAAAAAGCGAAAAATATAATAACTAAGCCGAAAAAAATACAAAAAAATAAAACAAAACAGACGAAAATCTCACGCCGGAAAATACACACACGGACGCCGAGTAGACAGAGCGAATTTAAATAGAGAGAAAAAGCGAAACGAGCGAATTTCCGAGGTTGAAATATGCGAGTTTCCAATATTGCTCAGTCAGTGCCGCCGCCCCGGGTTTATTAAATAAAGTTGTCGTGGGGGCGACGGCGCTGCGCCCCCGACGAGGCTCAGCCCCGGCTTCTTTTCCCCAGCACCATCCCTTCTGTTCTACAGTCAGTCCTTCGACCACGAACTGTCAATGGTTCACGTGAGTGACAAAAACAGAGACGCACGTACACACACGATGTATTGTAAAAGTCATGAAAAATGTATTTTTCTAAAAATAAATGCATAAGAAGTTAAAATTCTTTAAAATAATATTCATGAATATCTACATAATTATTTTTTGTTGACTTCCATGTCTCTGGTATACCTTATAGGAGAGTTTGACCTAACCCTCCTTTTAGACGATTGTCACAGTCACTTGGATAGCTTCAACTACGTCAAAATAGCATCCTCTGGCTCTATTTTTCATAGCGAGGAATGAGAAAAAGATTGAAAATGTTTGATGTTGAATAGTTTGGAGCTTAGGAGTCAGTTGAAATTATGGGAGACAAAAGTTTAGGAAGCACGCGACTTGGCCGTAGCTTGGCCGAACACCGTTCTAAGTACTAACCAGCAGTGAAATAGCCTCAAAAGTGGGTTATAGTAAAACAACAATTTTGACTCTATCCATGTTTGGATCAGACTAATATTAAGTATAATGTAAAGTATAATAAATTAACTATTTAACTCAACTAATATGAACTTGTGACTCGTAGAAACGCAGTTATATAATGACTCTCACGACTTTTCCATATATACACGAACTTTCGTCACTCACGTAGATTTTTGACAGTTCGCAGTCGGAGGACTGACTGTATATCAGAGGTTCTCTTGCCGTGTCCGCTTTTGGCCGGCGAGAAGTCGGCTTTTTTCGAGCCATTAATTTCGACGGATTTCTAGCACTGACACGCGCACGCACGCGCCAAACTGAATTTTCCGCTTATAAACAATAATACTAAATCATCTGGTTGCGGTGCCGCGAACAAAACCGAAGTCGTCCGCTTTTCCCCCTTTCGTTAAATAAGCTAAAAAAATGTACGTGTCGGCGGTGTTGCGTATGAAGCACATTCGTTACGCGAATAAATTTTAATAAACGTCTAGGAATTTTGCGAAGCTCGATTTTTTTTCGCCCGCTTCGTTTCGAAAGTAGAACGAGTCGCGTCGATGTTGCGAAACGCGATACTCTTGTTTCTTTTTTCAATTTCGTTCCTTCGATTCGAAAAAAATGTCTATTTATTAAAAAAAAAAATACGAACAAATTGAACGATAATTATGTTTTTGAAAATAGAAGTTAACGGGAACTGCGACGTGCACGTTCGACAGTTTCGACGAATTCTGACCTGGTTGGAAGAAATTCGATTTGAACATCGAACGAGTGGCGGTGTATTCGTTATTTCGGAATATTTCTACAAAATCCGTTTAATTATTTTTAAATTTCGCTTCGGTGGGTGGAAATTCAATTGTGAGACGACGACGGCGACGTCATGTGCGAGTACGAGTATGTTGCCTTGCATGAAAAATTCTCCACATTCGCATAATCGAATAAGCGAGCTCGTTTGAATATATGACAACGTTTATTTTACATCAAGAGTTTCACGAGTTGGCGTTTACTCGATTTCCATTTTTTTTTTCATTCAATTTACCTACGTAGGCATTTTCACGATCATACTACATATATCGTGAAGATCGATTGATTTTTCGAAATGTCACGCATAAATTGCTGGTGAATATTTGAAACATGTGACATCTATTAAAAATTGTTGATAAAATTATTATCAACTTTTGAATTGATAAAATATATCTCATTTAATTGTATTATCATATTGAATTGTGTTTTAGATTATCATTTTCATATTTATCAGAAAACAATACAATCAATTGATAAGTATTAAGAAAAATTATGAAATACTTCAAAAATGATTCGAAACAAAGACGTTTTTCATTATAAAGATTTGTAGAAAATGTTTATTATTCAAATGGAAAAAAATATAAAACACTTTGTGCAAATGGATCAAATTGAAAATATGTTGATTTTTCAATTCAGCGTATCGATTACGGTTGTGACCAGAGTGGCCATTAGCCGCATAAAATGATTTCACGCGTAATGGAATAAAAAACGAAACTCGATACACTTTGCGTCCATTACGTGGATTAAGTCATGAAAAACAAATAATGTAAAGTGGATGCGTTATGTACGATCTTGTTATTGTCGTTATTATAGTAGAATATTTAACTTATATGTATATGGGACTCTGCTAAATTCAATTCTGTCGGTGTTTGTTTTCGAGAGATAGAACTACGATCCAAATATTTATTGTGCATAATTAATGCACTATGGATAAAGCATTTCTACTAATCACACAATATATTCAAAATACATTTATTATTCAAAATATTGTAGTTTGTAATGAATAGAAATTATCAAAATATGAATGTGTACATAGCTGATTGATACGAATTAATTACAATTCGAACATAATTTAACTAACTTTTCTTCAGCATTCAAAGTAAAAGTAATTTTTTCAGCATTCATGTGTAATCAATGATATAACTTAATGGTTTCTCCTCTCCAGTTTCATAACAGTTATTGAATAAATCAAAATCAAACCGTGGCAATATTTCAGACGGATATCAGCAAATAAGCGACCCCGATTCGTATTAAGCGGCACGTATATCGAAAGGAAATATATTTATTTGTTTAATAACAGATAGAAACGAAGATTTACGAGCGGCTGTTCGTTCTTTCATCGACGCACGGCCAAACAACGGGTGCGAATAACGATGACAAACGCTCGACACGCGATTTGCCGAAAAAGCACTCATTACGGCGATTGTGCCGAAACTTTGTACCGTATATGCCACGTGTAATATAACCTACGTAAACACCTCTGAATCCCCCCCTAGATACGGATAGAAGTTGGCTTCGGCTTGAAGAAGGATCGTAGTCATTTTAAGGTTGCGCTCCGTGGAATTCGTCCTCGCTTTTCCGGATTGAGAAGAAAATTTTACAACCCGAAGCGTACGCATTGTAGAGCCGCGTATAAAAAGTTAATGGGAATAGTTTGTTTAGAGAAGTAAATCTTTGATGCGATATAGTAATGTGGTGAAACAAGTACTTATATGATTAAAATGTATTTAATTTTAAATTGATATTCGAAATAATTTTTGCAATGATACGATCATGACTACAAGAAAGGTAGTAATGTAGGCGCAGTTTCGAGGTCGGTTGCGGTCCAGTGGTCAAGCGCGCAGTGAAAGTGAAAGTGTAACAAATGCATTTATTCTTGAGAATAAAACCAGGTTAGTTTATAGCTATAACAATCAGCTCTGACAGCCGTGATCGTCTAGTGGTTAGGACCCTACGTTGTGGCCGTAGTAACCCAGGTTCGAATCCTGGTCACGGCAGTGATTAAACACTGTCTCGGCAGAGCATTTTTTTTCCAACAGAAAAATTATGAAAATGATTTCCTTTTATGACGCAAGAACAGAATTCAGTTTAAATTTTCAAATAAAAACAAAGCAAAGAAAAAACTTCTCTTACGTAAAACTGAAAAAAAAAATGCGCCATACATAATTGAAATAAACGAACGCTTACATAGAGGACTGTTTAAAATTTAATTAAGAAATTTTAATTAAATTTGTTGCCGCTCGGTGGCGCTATTATGAAAATTTTATCTTTGAATACCGTTGAACTTTTTCTTCGATGTTTTTATAAATAAAGTTACGTTCTCGATTTGTGCATGTCCGTGTGAAAAAAGCGTATAATCTCGGTTAACCCTTCTCGAGTCGAGCGGTTGTTATTGTTGCCGGCGGTTTCGGGAAAATGGAAAAACGTCGTTCTGTTGAATATCCACTGTATACAAAGTACGTAGTGTACGGTCAAAAAATCCGGATGGCGACTTCTTAAGCTGGATTTGGCTCGAAACAGGGATTTTGTCTGAAAACCGCACATTTGCGAAACCGATAGTCAGAAATTCGGGAGCAATTGCAAGCCGCAGAGAAGTTACGTTAAAATTTTAAATTGTGTAGCGTTTTAATTTAATCTGTGAAATAAAATAGTCGTAAACATAATGTACCTTTAAGTAAGAAAATTTTAATTTCACGTGCAGCACATGCTGTATATCGTCCTGTATGTAACAATTGTTCGTGTGCCAAAAATGTTTCGTTGTTGCATGAAATAAAATGAGGTTCGCACGTGTTTCTGGTCAACAGTAGTTACTAAAGTTTTAATTTTAAAAATTTGGTTGTGAAATTAAAGTAAATTTTGTATGAAATGCGAAATTGTATGAATTCACAGTTGCCGAGTGGACTGTTTTCGTTTAAAAACGGAATATGTAGTTTAAGTTTTCACAGGTAATTATGCTGAAACACCAAAAAAAGTCATATTGAGATTTGGAAATTTCCCTTATAACCATATAATTATATTGTTTGGAGTAGGTCATTTGACGAAAATCAAATAACAGCAAATTTTTACTTATCTATATAAATTAATAACTTCTATTATCCTACGTTGCTCGAGACTTGGACTCTAAGGTGATTTGTGAACTATTGTATAGTATTTTCCGTCCCCGTTACGTTTGTAAGACGTGAACTATATTTGCACTGCAATGATGCAGAAATCTTCCCAGACAAGCATACAATAACTCTAGAAAGTTTCAATGCCAAAAGATCAGACATTAAGGACCCTATAAACATTTTTAAAAAAATAATAAAAGCTGAATTTTAGTATGGCAAAACACTAACAAAAACGATCGACAAATTTCCAACACAACCGACACTCGAAACGTAAAACGAGCACAACTCGCGGTCGATAAATCTGAAGCCACTTCGCAGCGTCTCTCTCGTCCGCAAGCGAGTTGCGAGTGTTTGATAGACTCAAAGTCCCTTATAAACGAGCCCTGATTAGGGTTGGCCGAAATTAGATTACCGCCACCACGGTCAGGTGTCTGGAAGTAAGTACACAGCACTAGTAGAAGCGAACTTTACCGCCTCGATGCTAAATGCCCAGATTACAAGACAAAGCACACGTCGGGACATCTCGCGCGGCAATTTATCAAACCACCCCCTCGACCGCCCGCCGAAGCTTTTGAAGCGGGCTCGCTTTCGAAGGGTGCATACATTATGTATAATATTAGGGAGGCCGTGTATGAAAATCGCATTAAGCCTCCGGGGGTCGCGTGTAAGAGGCGAGGCTTCGGGGTTCATTTTTCCTCCGCTGGATTTTCGCGTAATTGCCCTTTGCCTAATAAGTGAGGTCAAGGGTGTCGTCGTCGTCGAAGAAGAAGAGAGCACTCCAGACGTTAATTTGCTTTAAGGTCTTAGTTTCTTCGGAGACTGCCTCATCGTTTATTTAAAATAATAAAGGCGAAGTATTTTTTGCCGTCGTTTATGAATTTAATTTCGATGGAATTCGCGATGGACTAAAAAAAAAAAAAAACAATGTGAAATAAGCGTCGAGGCTTTAAAAATGTTTTTCACGTATTTCGCATACTTGTCGAGATTAAAGCAATCTGTTTACACGTTATGATTAAATCTTGCAAATATTTTAATGCGCGACACTTTTCCGCTCGCCGAATTTAACGAGAACCCCGCGAAGAATTCGCATTAAAAGCGTCGCGAGCGACTTTCGAATTTTTCCCCATATCAAATTATCGAACGCAAGCGTTTGTTTCCGAATAGGAAAATTAACGCGATCCACTCGCTCGGGATGTCGACGCGAAATTCCATTACGCGCTCTTTATGCCCGGCTCGAATTTATCCCCGAAATGAAAAATATAATTTAAAATTCGGCACACCCCGTTGAGCAACGTCCTGCGCGATTCATTCATTATTAAATTGCGGCACCCGAATTTCCCTCGCACAAAACAAATACACGCAGCCTCCTTTCCCCGCGCTCGTATTATTTATTTTTTTCGCTCGCGTATTAAAGCGCAGATAGAAAGAAACCGCACTGAGCTGTCATGGAAAATTTCGAGGAAAATTCAATCGCGTCGATGCATTATTAAATGAGTGCCTTTTAGTGCTCGCCGGTCCCCCAGGGGTGTCGTGGGCTGTGTGTCACGGTGGACATCAAAAAGGGATTTTTTTATACACATAAAAAGGGTCTCCATCAGCTTTATGGCGCCGTCGCGGCATCGGGGACCCGATTCGATCGGAACTCTTACGTAGCCTTGCGATACGGCGGGATTTCATTATTCTGTCGAATTTTAAGTTGGCCCCGGGTCCCGTGGCGAGCTCTATTCCGCACGAGAAAAAAATCGACGAAAAACGTATTTATATGTACGTGTGTGTGTGGGAAAATTTTGAAAAAGTGTCGGGAAAGCGACGCGATTTTTCCGAGTTTGAGGAAAGCGGCGGTGTGAGGTTTTTGTCGACGTGCGCTCTCGTTTACTGATGTCGAACGCGAGCAATGTAAATCTGATTTCACGGTTCGAGGGAATTCGAGTTTGTCGATGAGTATGATGTTTTATCGAAAATATACAATTTCGAAGATGTCATTATGAATTCGATACATTTTATTTACTTTAAGAATATGTAAAAAACCCCTGATATTTATGAAAATGAAAAAATGAGCGATTCAATGTGATGTTGTTTTTGAATTTTTCGAAAATGTTTATTCATACAAATTATACGAAAACGATTTAGAGAAATTTATTAACTTAAAAAAAAAACCTAAAGACTTATACCAGAAACTTCCGCGGTCGAAAAAGGCGGAGCGTTTACGGCACGTGGCATTTGTTTTACAGCAAAGCCGCGAAAATATGAAATATTCTCATTTTCAACTGAAAAAGTTTCATTTTACGCAAATTAAATGCGAAAAAAGTAACGAATAAACTAATTTTGTGTTCGAGGCGGTCTTCGTAATTGAGAAAAAGCTTCCCGTGAAAGCGTTCACGGAAAGGTTTTCTCTATACTCTCTCATTTAATTTGTCGGAACCCTCGTAAGGTTTCGCGCTAAAATCTAAGGATGTAGAGGGGTTGTGGTTTTTCTAACCGCCTTTTTTTTCACTTCCCAAGAGTACGCCAAGCCGGTCTGGGGTGGAATCTCAAGTTTGCGAAATCTTAAGAGATGTTTTTAGTGTTGAACCTCTTGTATTTCAAATCACGTTTATCTTCTGAGAATTGAACGAAGCTGTTTTTCGAAGTGCGCGGGAATGAGCTTGTAAATCTTGAAAACAAGCGGAATTAAACGCGATTGTGTGTACGGATGAAATTTATTCGATTCATATTCGAATATATACGTTCAGAAGCGAAATTTAATGAGATGTTTTTCAAAAAAAGTCATGAATTCAGATTCCCTTGTCGCATATGCGCAAAACTATACTATACATAAGTCAGCATGAGGACGCCGACGCGAGAGCTGCTAAGTGTATTCGAGGGACATGTTAAGCAAGAGCGGAGCGAGAGAAAGAAGAGCAAAGCTCGGAAAAGCTAGGGGATAGAGCTCTCTGGATATTGAATGAGAAAAATTTATGGACGTCGACAAAGAGCAAAAAGTGACGACGCAGCCAAATCAGCGTTTCAGCTCCGACTCCACACCCCAGCGGCCATATTTCAGATGAAATCCCCACCCATGCACACAGATGTTATTCGCACCTGGTCGAACTCGAACACGGGCACGAGACGCGATTTATGCTCCCTATCGAATACGAGAGACCTACCGCATTTTCCGTGGTAGACCAAGGTTATGTTCAGGTGCTCCTCGCAGGCTATCTTGGCCAAATCGCAAGCCGACAGATACTCCTTGGCGTCGCTTCCGCAGACCGACTGGACGCTCTTCGATGGACATTTCGGACATCTGCACACCGGCTGATTTGCTTCCACCGTGCATTGGGCACCCCATTGGCATTCTATGTCGCTGCACGGGTCGGATTGTTCTGAAAAAATAAATGGGAAAATATGAATATACTGGGAGTGTTTCATATGTGAATTATTGATGCGATATCGCATTAGCTCGCAGCAGTCGCGCATACGAAAATCGATTTAAAAAAGCATTAAGCGCTATCTTCGACGAAAACAGGATCAGATGGATACGTTATTATAGCGAAAAATATCTACGAAAATTCTAATGCTTTTTAGAAAAATATGACGTTATTTAAGGTGAATATAACGCAAGTTTTTTTTTCGTATATAATATTGAATTTATTTTTTGATACTTTAATGAAATAATCTTTTTTATAACACATTAAATATTTCATATTTAGAATTATAAGAAATTTCTTAAACAAATTAATTTTCCACAAAAATGATAATGTTCGTTTATTAATGTTACGTTGTGTGCAGGCTATCTCATATTATAAAACTGGATTGTAGTTAATACATCGTGGTTATTAAGCGAAGTCTCGTTCCGCTTGTTCATAAATTTCTGCAAGGAGGAAGGCACATAACTAAATAAGACGATATCGATCCGGTAATAGGCGATCGACTACCTTATTTACGGACTATGCTTCCTAATAGCACCCGGTAACCGAATATCGCTTTACTATTAAGAGGTCGATTGTACCAGCTCAGATTACCATCAAATTATAAATAATATATTACAATATACGAGTAAATACCTAAATATTCCTTGATCGTTTAAATTATTGTATACACTTACAATGTTTCAAAGAAGTTCGTCAAACATACATTTATTTATTTTATACTCAAATAAAATTGGAAACTGATCATTTATGTACGCGTATTTTTGTTAAATATACATTCAGCTGAAACACATGCCATTTAGTATGTCTAAAAAATAATATGTTATTTGTTATTCAGTCGAACACGTTAAAGTTAGCTTATTGACCCTTTGTACATTATTGAACGGTGAGAATGATTGATGAACCTTGTAATCTATAAACAAGGCACACAAAATGGAAATTATTGGGTACGAAAAGGATCGATCCGTTTTATATATGTATTTCATAGAAAAAACATATCGGTGCGTAAAAAATGACTCAAAGCGTTCCGAACATATTTGTTTATCGGAAAGACAAATTAAACTTTTTCATAAGATCATATTTTCAAAGCGGTTTAACGCGTAAGCGCGACATTGTTGTTTGATGACAAAATAAAAGCAGGATTTTCGAAGGGAAAAAATCGGAAAAACCTCTAAAGAATTTCCATATAATTTATGCACGACTTAGCGATGAGGCACTTTAGCGAAAACTCTCTTCTTCGAAGTCGCCTTTATCCTATAAATATGTAAAAGTTCTCCAGCCCACTCGTTCGCAACTTCGATAACGAGGATAAGGCCAATCTGGCGAGTTGATGAGTTTCACCCGTCACGTTCGGCCAAAGCCTTTTTTCTTCTCCCCTTCGGTCGCAAAGTGGATCTGGGGAGTTTCCATTGTTTTTGTTTGGCGCAAAATTTGATATCGCCGCGATAATAAATTTGCCCCGTTCCCCTCCACATACACACACGAGCTCAATTTTCATCTAATAAAGGCAACGAGACGAAACGAAGATTTAGCGCTCGCGAGCGACAAACTCGCTTCGGGGGAGCAATTTGGCCCCGCGAAGGAGAACGGAGCCAAATTAATGTTGGCCGTTCAAGTTATCGCCGAAACAAATGGAGTCATGTTTTAAAATGCGATTGATTAAAAAGGACGAGTCCTCAGACGCCTCCGTTCGAATTCGCTTCAAGTGTATATAAATTAATTTGTCAGTAATCACCCGGGCTTAGGCGAGATTTATAGTTGCGTCTAAAACGTCCATAAATTTTAGTGATGTAAGCGCGGCGCGGAATTAAAAGCTTATCCTTTATTTTATATTGGGGCATTGTATCAACACTTTCGAGACGGGTTGATATTTCGATGAAAAACTATGGAAAATTCAATGGTGGCGTAATTGTGCGCATTGTTAGCGAGCGACACAAAGCGCATCGGCGTTCGTTAGCGATGAACGATGCCATTGTTTATTTTTCGAAAATTTTACAGCGTCATCAAAGAATCGCATTGTGGGATGGACAAAAAACTGTGACTTTTTTCGTCGATACGGACAAATAAAATGGACGAACTCAAAATAAAAGCAATGTAGGTCGGTGCTTTTATCCAGCGCGGCGTAATTAACGGGGTGATGACACAATGGGAGACGCAAAGTATTATAGATGCCATCATCCACCACAATGGCCTTAATTTTCGCTAAAATTTGATACAGGTGGTTGTTTGGGCGCGGCTAAGCTTAAAAGTCTTTCGAAATATTATATGCACTATATTTTTTTTTAGAATGTGAAGGGTGAAAATAATTATCATAGTTGTATGCATAGGTAAATATTTTCTTTACAAAAATT
Source organism: Cheumatopsyche charites (assembly GCA_024721215.1). NCBI lineage: Eukaryota > Metazoa > Arthropoda > Insecta > Trichoptera > Hydropsychidae > Cheumatopsyche > Cheumatopsyche charites. Next base: position 7,953,817 of record CM045574.1, read on the forward strand.
TCCGCTCTATTAACCTGAAATGTAATATTCATTCAATCTATATTTTCATTAATCGAACGAGTAAATTATTGATAATTTTATATTCTTTGAATTATAAGCCACTTCTAATGAAAATAACCTATTTTGCGACCCTTCTTGAATTATTAATTACACAAAGATAGCTAGATAAAAACACAACGTGCACACAGACATTTATTACTTTTTTACGATCATTTAAAATTCATTTATACGATGTAGGATAATTTATTCCCAGGCTTGATAAGATGGCGCATATTACATGTACCTACATATATTTTTTTCGAAAGGCATTCGCCGTTCCGGCTGAAAGTTTGTATGCTTAATCCGTCTACATGTACATCCATTTATATTACAAGAGATAGATCCATCATCGTTATGAGACGTGCAAGGAGAGAGCTGAGGGAAAAATTTTATTGAAAAAAATTAATTCGAATATCCGTTTTATTTCTAAATCCATTTTTCTTTATAAAAAAATGGGAAAACCCACCATATATTTACGTATATAACGCACACTACCATACTGTAGGACGCATACGTAAAATGAGAATCGCTGAAAAACTATAAATCTTTTTAACTGCTTTCCTGAAAGATGAGAGCCGCGTTGACTTTGATAGAGGCGCCTGTAAAATATTTACAGCCAGCAAAACTACAACATACCCAAATTTATATTGTATTGTATATTTGGGCGCACAATCTAAACTACTTATTATATAATTTACAAATTCAAATTCGTTATATAATATCGAACATATTGTTAGTCCTGGTCTTTTTTGTATTATATATGGTAAATAAATGAATATATACACAAATCCACTTATGCAAAGAAAAGCAGCTTCATAATGCGAAATTGATTTGATTCCCAATGCGAAGTATCCGAAAACGTCAAACGATACAGTAAGCCGCGAATCGGATTTTTCATCCCATGATCCTCTCGAGCGCAGCATTGTCTCGAAAATCTATGGCTCATCCTTTATTAAGGGTTGATTTGACGGAATGGAGGTCTCGTTTTCATCTCTGGCTGTAATGTGTCAATCTTGGTAGCAGTAGCAAGAGATGGTATCGCCTAGGGAACAATTGTCGCTGCGAAAGCGTCGGGGTTTGGGAGAGTCGGTCTCGTGCACACAAAACCGACCTCTTATCAAGCACAAGGAATAATGGAAAGGAAACGACGAATATATCAGGGCGGTGCAATCTACCCCTTTTCGGCTACGAGTCGGGAGGTCGTTAAATGTCTCCATTTAAAAATTTACATTGGACAATGAACGCCTCGTGTCCTTTGATGACGTCGTTATTTTGATGTGTTTCTTTTTATTCTCTTTTTTTCCTCTGCCTCGAGCTCGGATGCAAAAAGGGAAGAGAGGAGCCTTTAGAAATGGGCGCTTTGAATTATTGCGTAACTGATTATGGCGAATGGGGCTATTATGTCGAATTATCTGTATTATGTTAATTTAACAAAAATATTGAATACAAAAGAAATTTTATTTTGCGAAAAAACAAGCAATATAAACTGTAGGGATTAGGTTTCCCAGTAAGAATAATTGAATATGTTTTTCTGACACAAAGATATTACAATAAAATAACTACAATCATCACTTGAATTAAAATACTAAGTTGTGTTCATTTATTGATTAGATTGCTTATTTTTTTTATAATATGAAATCTTTTAGAATTATTTGTATATTCTGAATAAATTGAAAGCCCTAACCAGGACACATTTGATAACTTCACAATTAGAAAGACTTGTTTCGCAATGCGTTCTATCAAATTAACTATCAAAACTAATAAGCGATACTTCTAATGAAAATATTTTTTCAAACGATCATATTACTATTCAAAATGAATCGATATTTTAATCATAACAAAATTCTATTAAATAGCCAAAAAAATCATACAAATCGTATCGCCGCCTCAACAATAACAAAGTATCGATATCATCGTTAAACGGAGCGCTACAACGCAACGGCGGGCGGCGGAAAAATGCCCGTCGCGCTTTTCTTTCCTATCGCGGCTTTTCCTTCGAAACCACCCTTCGTTCGGCCAGTTTTCGGAAAAGCGTGTGCGACAAAAAGCGAGGGTTTTCGCATGGGCAGGTGGCCACGGTGACTGCTTTACGGGCCCGAGGCTGCAAGGGGTTCAAGTCGAGGATAGTGTTCGCGATAACGTCGGGGCTAGCAAACAAGAGGACGAGATGAGAGATAATGAAAGCCATTAAGTTGGGCAAAGGAACACGCCCTCCCCGTCTTCTTCAACGGAATAGGGGTCTCATCGCGATAGGGTTGGGGTGGTTGAGAGCTTTCGGGGATGAAAGGCGGAGTGTCCTCGCGGCCGATATTAATTATTCATCGCGTCGCGCGACTCGGCCAAATTAGTTGCTTTCGGGATATTTGTTGTTGTTGGTATTTTTTTTTATCGTTTGTATCGGTTGCGTGTCTGGAATTAGTATGTATAGTGTGTAAATTGATTGTGGACGTGATGGTCGTTCTCATCGACGGCTTATAATTGAAGAGTTGTACCTATGCTTAGTCGATTTTCAATTAAGATCATTCAGCGTTATTTGATTATAGAATTACTGCGTTGTTTCATTGAAACGACTTTAGCTTTCCGATCGATTAATTTATTTTAATTGATGAAAACTTTCAATTCTCATTGAGTTAAATCGTAAAGAAATGTTAAATTATTCAAATAATATATTTTTTTATTTGATATCGATTCCTAATCATTAATTATAAGATCACAATAAAATTTTAAGAAAATAAATATTATACGACATTGAAAGCAAAGCAAGGACAGGTCGAAGATAAAATATTTAGATTGATTGAGAGATTAAAAATTGATAGAGAGAAATTTAGAGTGTTTTCAATACAAAGGAAAATTAATAATTAACACCTTCAAAGGAAGAACGAACGAATCGATACCCAGAATCGAACGCGGTTTTTCGACGAAGCTGATTGCTTTGTCGTGTCGGTTTCTCGTTAATGCTTCAATTTGGGCAGAGGCGTTCGCTATCAAAAGGACTCCCGTCCCCGAATCGGGAAAAAAATATCTAGTAAAAATAAAAAGCGAAAGCAGAGACACTTTCCATTTTTCATTCTCATGAATCTGTAATCAGATCGGCCGGCGAACAGGAAGAGAAGAAGCGCCTGCTGAAGATGAGGCTTTTAGAGTTTTCGCGTTTCGGTTTATGGGGATTACCGTTTTCCTATCGCGTTATCTTCAATACCGAGCGATAGTCGTTAAGTCAATCAATGCCCTCCGATCGACTATATCGGCCTCCGATCTGAAAAGCCGAGAACTCTCTTGATTGGACCAATTTGGACTGCGGAAATGTTATCACTGCGGGATAAAGCCGTCGCTTTTAAAAACAAGAAACCTTTCGTATACGCGTGAAATATAAATGTATATGTATAAAAAAAAGCTCCGCCGAGACAGTGCTATATACACTGCCGTGACCAGGATTCGAACCTGGGTTACTACGGCCACAACGTAGGGTCCTAACCACTAGACGATCACGGCTATCAGAGCTGGTGAATGCTCGGCATCGAGTTCAGGTTTTGTTACGCTTCGTGTTCCACTTTCACTTGTGTCGTGTGCGATAAGTTTGTAACAATTTGTAATTTCTGCGAACAGATGGCGTACGACCCGAATACGAATTGCGTTCGTGAAAATTTTCACTTTTGACCGCCCGGAAAAAAAATAGAAAACCGTGCGTGTACGGCGACAAAAGAATAGGCGAAAAAATTGCCTAATGTCGAAGGTTTTTCTGGCACGCAACGGTGCGATGATATGATTCAATAGACTTTCGTTTTTATTTTTTTCATGAAATGTGAAAATGGGTAAAAAATCTACATTATAATTTTTTCGTGAAACAAAAAAAAGTGGTCGACAAAGAAAACATTTGTTTGAGTATCGTCAAAAAAGTATTATAAGTGTTCATTCATAAATAAAAAGTGCTTTTGCAATGAATTGAGAAAAATATTTATTTAATCTTATACTGAAAAAATAATATATCTGCATATTTCTCACAAACATAACGGAACAGAACGCGACATTACGTAGTCTGAGATATGAAATGGAAACCGATTTTTTTTCATTATACGTATAACATATTCAAAAAGAATCATATCCGCATGGAAATAGGCAATACAACCTTTCGCTAATGGTTCGTTCATAATTTATGTCGATGATTTTAATAAATCGCGGGCAAATCTGGCGAATGTCGATGTATCGGCCGGTCGGAGGGATTAAAACGGAAATGTTTTCAATCAGGGGTTTAAAAGCGGCGCAACGGCCGTTTTCCAAAAATTCGGAATTATAACTCGCATTTAATAATTTAATTCCGCTCAATTAGGGCGTTATCGGTCACAATTTCGTACAATATTCGGCTGGCGTTATGGGCTTACGTCGACGTTTTGTCGAATTTATCGGGTGCTAAATCACACGGATCCACGATATAAAATAAGGCTTAAGAGCCCTTATGTGTCCCTTCCGGAAGAAAAATTTCAAAGGTTCTTTCAGCTGTATAATATCTGCGATTCGATGTAAAATTTACCACTGGGGATGAAGTAAACGTGTGGCAATTAGAGTTGAGAATTTTTCTCGTTAAGTCGATCTTAACTTTTAAAACGTTCAAAGCGGCTGCAAGTATAATAAGGATGGAGAAAATAATTTTCAGCTAAAAAAACACAGTGGTGAAAAGAATATCTTTTTCAATTCGCGAATGCAACGAAATTTGAACGAAGTTCTCAAAGGAAACATGGGAAAAAACGAATATTAAAAAGTAGACGTATATATCCGTTGTGCTGCACGAAAAATGTTCGTATCATAGAATGAGAACCTCGTTAAATAAAACCGTTCAAAGTGAAAGGGATCTTCGTAAATAAGCATTCGCTTACATAGATATTTGCAAAGAGACACGAATTGTGTTACAAGGAAAATAAAAATAGAATATTTTTCAAATGCTCGAACGTATACCGTGCACATACGATTACATAATATTGTAGGTACATATTTGAAGAGACATTTCATTACTTATCCTTGCGAATATACATACAGTACTAAATTTCAATACGAAAAACGAAATATACTCCTGTATAAAGAAATGAGAAACAAATCAACGACGAGAACACTTCTGTGCCGAGAGCAATTCCACATTTTCCAAATCATTCGGCATTCCGTCGAATGTGCATAAACAGTCGCAGAAAACTTCTCTCCAGATAGCTTGGCGTTTTCCCTTGAAATTCGGCAAACGTGCACTTTTCCACTTTCCGTTTCGACGTTTTTCCATTTTTCACGTCTCGGATACGCGTTCGCCCATAAAAACGATCCGACGGGCAAAAGTGACTTTTCATCGCTCCCGCTGAGCAATTACGGAGTATGGAAAAAAGGTACGTGTACGAATGCTCTACGTTTTTCAAATGCGTGAGTGAAACGTTAACGGTTTTCATTTTTCTAACAGTTCATTGGTGAATTTGAATTTTTTCACTGAAATAATCTTTTGAATTTTTATACCAACCAACTCTTGACGAAATCTAATTTAATTCATTTGAATACATTACACAATATCGATACGCATTGAAATATACATTATCGAGAAATTTCAATGAGATAATACTGTATATTGGGAAAAGGGTCCATAACGCATAATGGGTACCGAGCGAATAGTCGATGGAGTAACCGCAAATGTACTCGTATAGAGAAAGAGGTTTCGCAGGTCTCGCATTGTTCGATAATCGACTGCTTTTGGTCCACCAGGGGTTGACGAATTCGACAAAGCGACCTTTGACCCATTGTGAAGGTTTCCGATTCGATATTTACCACGAATGCATTAATCGCGATTAATGATGGCGTTTATGGGAGAGGGAAACAAAAAAGGGATGGTTTCATCGAATTCGATGGAATCGATCGTCGGTTTTAATGAAGAATTTTATATTTAGCGATGTTATAAATGAAATCTATTTTTGGTATTTTCATGAAATAAAATAAAAATAAGTCAATCGACTCAATATTAATGAAACGATGAAAATATAATAATGAAATCATCAAAAATTATTGTTCTTACATAAACTTATTCAAAACAGGTACATATATTGAATTTGATAAATTAATTGTTCTAGTTTTCAAAACGTCAATATGACATAATTTAAACATCCGTTGCGCAATTAATACGCGCGATATGATAGTTGACACGCATTCTATTTATGACATGTTCGAAATCATACATTCAAACAAATTATCAGAATTCACATAGTTCCTATGCCCGCGAAATTCCTCCACAGCAAATACCGCTACATAACGTCGAACTTTACGTGCAAATATTAGCGCGTGAAGTTAAATTAAACCTGCACGTGATTGTGTTCGCTTATTGCGCGCTCGCATTGTTTGATCATTATTAATTGTGTCCATTGTATTTGTAACGAGACAGATATATCAGAGTGACCAAACTCGAATTTAATTTCGATTATTTGCACGATCGCGCTTTTATCTTCGACAGAAAAAAACACACACACACGCCGATCGAACGGACATAAAATGAGAGCCGAATGAAAAAAATGGATTCGATCGGAAGCATAGGCGGTTTTCAGTCTGATGGGAGCGATCGTTCGAAAATGCAAATGGCCGTGTACGAGGGAACATTTGATTTTCCGCATAATATTAGAGATAACAGTCAAACACACTCGAAAGTACGTATGTCGGAACGTGAACGGTTATCGGCCGATAAAAGCCTCACATATCCCCAAAACTCGAATACCCTCCGCGAAATCAACGGTCGGGGATACAAAAATAATATTTCCGATTTTATGTAGACGATTAGGCGCGCTCTCGAATTGCTTTCGGCTCTACGGACATTTTTACGATGTCGGAAAATGTAACGATTTTTTTTTTCTAGGCGGAGTAAAGTTTCGAAAGGAAATTATCGGGTCGGTGAAATAATTGAAGTTTAGGGGGTTCGATCGATGTATATTTGTGTGGATAAATTGTGATTTCCTATAAAATTTTCAGGACCGCATGAAGCAGTTATTCAATTTGGGCCACGTCATTAGCGAAGTTATAAATTCCTATAGGAGATTATTGATTTCATTATGGTTGTGTTAAATCAATAACCATCACGTAATCGATGTACCGTTATGACAATGTCTATTCATGTAAATTTTTCATTTCGTAATGTCATCAATTGTATTTTTTCGAAGAATACCCGAATTGTAAAAATAAAGTCCTCAAAAGAAACCGAAAAGAAAAACAGTGTACATAAGTTTTAATAGAGTTTGAGGAAATTGCGTCAAGTTAGCACTCGAATTCGATTCGTCTGAATGAATCAATGCGAGTGTAAATCTGTGTCAGTATAATGGGACTTGTTCGATGCGAACTGTGCTTATGTAGCAGCTCTGCATGGTCATAAAGGATGCACGTGGGTCGATGTGCATCCTGCACAGATCCTCTGGACCAAAACGCATCACCCGTATCGATCCCATGGGATAGTCCCGGGACATTATTCACCGACGACGATCCACAGTCACACACTTGCCATTATACTGCGAAAAAAAGAGACTTCCAATGTTATTCTCGGGCGGGTCGTATAAAAATCTCGGCGAGAACATTGTCAGAATTTTCGTTTTTCGCGAAGATTGTGCATGAATAAATCGAAAATTTAACATGTAACACATAATATTTCATGAAAATTATTTAAAAAAATACGTGTTAGAAAAAGCGTTATGATTCTATGTATATGTTTATTATTTGAGTTATATAAATTCAATTTTCAAGGCTCGTTAACAACATAAGTAAATTTTCGCTCCATTAGGTATCGTACTTTTGAATGATGAGTTTGTAAAATCGAAATAATTTGTATAACGAGCTTTGTGATATACTATACACGTGCCGCGTTTGAAGTAGGAAATCGGGTTATTTGAATACGCTTTCGTTAGATTTGAGAATTTGTTTCGCATCAAAATTGGAATCAGATTGAATTTCTGAATGAATTCGAAACCACGTTCTGTTCAATAGCTCTTTATATTTTACATACATATATTATACGATTCTATAGTTTCATCTGAGTTCCCTATTCTGTATACAGAATTTACTTCTCGGAATGAATCTTCGTTCGGTGCAACCGCGAAATGCTGCATTGGCAAACTTCGCTCAACTTGAGCAACAATAATGAAGACCGAGATACTGTTAACTTAATCTTAATAAGCCGTAGCAAAGTGGTTTTCAGTTGATTTGAATTTATTTCATCTCGACTATAAACTGTCACAACTTGTGCAAATTATCCAGAAAACATATTTGATTTATACGAATACTGGGAGATTGCTTCGGGCGGTAGTGAAGTAATAAAGCCAAAATGCGAAGGTCGAAAATAGTGGTCAACGTAAGGCTTTGGCGCAGTCTCACCGTGAATTTCACTAGCGTCGGTAAGGTTTTGCATTCGTGTCCAAATCCCCGTGTAAACAGTCTCTGCAATCCCAGCGAAAGGGACGAATTTTGACGAGGATCACCGCAACAGATAAAGGGAGGACCAACTCGATTAGGTTACGTGCTCGCTTCGTGGTCTCTCTTCAAAGGTAACGTCACTTATTCGTTTCCGACCATTTTAAGGTCAGAAATACTCAGCGTCCACGTATAAATACGGTATCAGGTCTAAGTGAAAAACTTTTATTTCGGTGGAGAAAAAAAAGCAGTATTATCATAATGAAACAAGGAAAATGGAGTAATTCATGATGGTGCTGAATAATTGAGATGAATAAATTATTGCTCTTTAGGGCGAGATTCCTGTTTATTCTACAGCTCTGTGCTTTTTAAGCATCTGAAGGAATTAATTTCTTTGTTTTGTTTTCCTTATTTTTTTTTCATTTTTTCCTCTTCGTTCTGCTGGGAAAAGGGAATTTGGACAAAATTAATTTTAGTCACGTAAGATATTAATTGAAAAGGGAAACCTCGAGTGGTTTTGACATATTTCATTTTTGCCGAACGGGACATTTTTTCCCGACTCACGAATATATAATAATGAAATACCGACTCGTTTGTAAAAAGTTTTTAAAATTGAACCGAAGCGCAGCGAAAGGCGAGTGTGGAGGTTTCGAAACGGACGTAGAATCCTGACAAAGGATATTGGATGCGAGATCGACCAGCACCACGTACACATATAAAAACATATACATTCAGAAAGACCAATTGGTTTTGTGCGGTGGTCGACCAGACGATGTCCTAGAAATCGTACCCCTCTAACCAACCGGTGGGAGATAATTTCTTAGTGAGATGGTTCTCAGCAGAAGTCTTCTTTGCTTCGAGTGAACATTTTGTCCCTTGAAGTCTTACTCAAAATGGAAAATGTGGAGAAACCCACCAAACGCAAGGTTTAAAACGATCCAACACAGAAAAAAAGAATTACGACGATAAGGATTGATTTAAGAAACTGCACGGAGCTTGTGAAAAAAGCAAAGTGAGCATTGAATAAAATTACTATCGTGGCACTCGGCGAGATTAAATTGAACTCGTTTCTTTTTTCTATTCTTAGAGAGCAGTCGTCTTATATTGCCATCTACCAGAAAGAATAGACACGATTATATATTTTCGACATAAGTATGCTTTATTGTATTGCAATACGAAAAATTAAATCTCACAAAAAATATACTGAAAATTACATTCGAATAAAAATACGAAGCATTCGCTTTGAATCCCCGTACAATCTCCACCCTCGACTAAGCCTCGACCGAAAAACACCAAACCAACCTTTCGCATGCATCAAAGTATGCATAAGTCGAAACTCTTTTCAGAGCATATCACAAATTCCATATGAGCAGACATCGACTTCGACATCGACATCGAAGTCTGCCATTTCGGTTAGTGACGAGCCGAGCCATTCGCTCATTCATCTGGATCAGTGTTGTAGTCGAGGGGGAGCGTACGGGAGCGCGCTCCCTTACCTCTTTCTGGCCGGAGGAGCGCGCTCCCCCTTGAAAATTTCAAATAATCAAAATAGCATCAAATTTTCAAACGTATTGGATTCTACAAATCTAGACAAAGGTAATGAAAGCACCTTAGAGTACTCTAAGGGGGTGGTGGTGAAAATCAAGCGCTCCCCCACCTCAAAATTTACCACTACACCACTGATCTGGATGCGACGGAGTGGAAGCTGCGACTGCAACGCGCTGCAGCAGATAAGACCCTAACTCTCGAGGGGGGACGTCTGCGGACCCATCACTATCGCAATACGGTATCGCGGTCCTCGGCATCTGGGACGATAGATACCGAATCGAATAACCGTCGAGAAATTGGCTGCTTGCTCTAGACGTGTAGCTATTGTGTGTTGACTCGGCAGTCCGTTCGGTATCGGCGCGGTAAAAGCTTCCGTGGCTTTGTAAAAGCTCGCCGATAAGGCGAAGGCTCCGATGGTTATATAAAATAAATATGCAAAAATGTATGGGTGTGTGTGTATGTCTGGGAAAACGTGCATGCAGCTCTTTGAGCGGGAGAGTGTTGCCGTATAGTGGCAGCTGGGTGTAGATAAAGAGTAACAAAATAGAAGCGAACGACTTTCGATATGAGGGAAACTGGGCTTGTTCCGCCGTGCGATGTCATACTTCTGAATGGATCCGATACTTTGAAATGAAACTAGATTTTTCTAGAAATATTAGCATTCAAACTTATGCGCATGTTTAAAAAATACATCATCAAATAATAATTCTTTGAATGAATAATACGAAAGAAGATATAAGATAAATGAGGCATATTAAAAACTTTACCTTGAAGTTTATAACATTAATTCGACGATAAATCAAATTTCAGACATTCATAATTTTCCATTGAATAAATGCGCTGTTAAATTTTTGATGTTAAATTGAGCATATTCCTTTTAGAGACAATCGAAATTGCTTATTAACATTTTCGTAATAGACGCGAACGTGTCACCCATAGGCGCACTGTGCAAACAAACGATTTTTTCCCACAATGATCATGCCAATAAAAAAAGAGAGCGTAGGTTTGAACATAAATCTCCGAGCGCACTTTTAAAAACAATATTCAGCGACAAAATTTATTCGGGCCTATAACGTTTTACGCTCGATATGCGTAGGATGCGAGTAACGAACGTTTCGAAACAATAAAAATAATATATGTGCGACAATTAAGGCGATTTCAATTTGGAAGCAGAAGAGAGCGAAAAAAAATAGCGAAGGTATAATCAATTGTCTTAATTTGTCGGGGAAAAGTCCTTCTCATAAAGTGTGCGAGCGCGGCTCTCGAAACTTTGTTCGAAATTCAGCGGCGAGCACATAATTGGACGTTAAAATAGTGTTCGGGAAAGAAAATTTAATTTTCGGCACTCGACTCCGAGTCGCCGGGTGATTATTTGCCATTAAAATATCACACGTACTCCATTCTCATCGAATATAATTTCACCTTTTCCGGGTGTGTCCGTGGACGAATGAGGGCTCGGGGTGTGTTCTTTGTTCGGCTACGGTTTGAGCTCCGCGAATGCTTTTAAAGCTCAAAATCCTCCTCGAGGGTGGAGTTCTCTCCACCGCTCGGCGAGTGTGCCAAAGTAATTATTTTGAAGAGGCTCGTGTGATTTTGTCTGCATATAGCTAATGCATCGTCGGAGTGGAAGAGGTGTGCTTTGAGCGTACCACCTTTCTGATATATTTCAATTTATATGCTAATTCCGCTAAAAAATACTCCGACGAGGGGACGAGAAAAATGAAAACGAATTAAATTTACCGGGAACGAATAAAAATACGAGAAATTGCGAAAACAACGTCAATGTAAAACAGTAAATGAAAATGTAATCGAGAGATGATCATTTCCGAAAGAATTTTCAATTTGAATATAATTAATTATTCTTTTTAGCGCAGAGAAAAGTACAAATTCACATTTTAAATGAAAACGTATCATAATTGATATGAATTAGGAAGAAAATGCAGACTGGAAATGTTAACTAATTTTCATAATTTTTACACAGTTTTCCTCCTCATTTCATCTGTCTAGTCGCACTAGATCGTTTCGATAAAAATACAAAATATATAATCACACCTTCCTGATATACACGTAATACGAAAATAAACCAAAAAAAAAACCACACATTACACGCACCCCAATCCACGCCAGCTTATTACACCAGCCTAGATAAGTACCAGCAACACAAGATAAAACCACATACACTAAAATCACACAAAAAAAAACCTCAAAGTCAAAATTGAAGCGGAGCTTACGCGACATGCGAATGCAGCTTTAACGTGTACATTGATCGCTTAAAGGGGACGCAGTTAACCCATCGAAAAGGTCACGATGCACACGAGACAGGAGGTACGCCATAATACGCCCAAGAGGGCCACTGCTCGGCGAAAAGGGGTCGAAAGTGCCCTCGACCCCGCCGTTTCCGACCCCTGGCCACTGCGCCGCCCATCCGCTTTGCTTTGCTATGCTTCGCTCGCCCACGGGCTCGAATGCTCCGTATCCATTCCGCTTGGAGAGGGTATCAAGTGTTTTCGATCTGAATTATGGTCGAGACGATTTTGTGTCCGTGTCTTACACGGAGGTTTTTTTGCAGTCGGTAAGTACGCGTCGATGTTAGATTTTTTTTCAAATACGTTGAATTGTCTGTTTGAGAACTATAGAATTCAAATATTAATTCAAATCACTCGAATTGAGAGTAGATATTGGCTCTGGATATTTCCATTAGTTTGGTTTTGAAAAGGATATTAAGTGGTTTCGATATCGTATTTACATAGAGCTGTTCAGAGTTAAACTTGATTAACTTTACTTTTCGAAAAAAAAAAAAAACAAATGTCAAAGCAATTGGACTAGTAATACCTTTTCTATCTATGTGAAGTATATTTCTAGAATAATAAAGATAAATACCATTAAATGATGAAATTTTTTCGGTCACCAGATAAATCATTTATATCAGAAGTTATTACTTTAATGTGAACTAATCACATCCATTGATTATTATAAACAAAATTTTTATGTTTATATTTTTTGAAAAATTGAATAATGAATGAATTCAATAGAATGTCGAAAAACGAATCAAGTACGTTTGATCGTTTTTCTTGACTTTTATCTTTATGGAAATAAACACGTTTAGATTTGAACGTCTCATATATCATGTTGTGTGAAATTATAATCTTCGATTTTTAGAGTTGTTATTTTTAGTGATAAATTTTTGAATTTAATTGAAAAAAAGGCATCGATCGATGCGAAATCAAGTGCTGCAAATTCACAATACGCACAATGAATAATCGAGCGCGCAACGCGAAACAAATTCGAAACAATTCGTTCGCTTGATACGATCCAATTAAAAGGTCAAATTAACAAGCGAATTCGAAACATAAGATTACAATCAATCGAGCGTCGCTATACATACATAGTTGTACGATTCGGACAGTAGTCGGGGAAATTTTCAATTTAAAATTTTCCGAACAACGAGGAGACCGGTACAATGTGCCGATGCGGGCATCGGGAAGTTTGTGTATGCGGTTCAACTTCGTGTCCGTTGGCATCGTGTGCGGCGGCTAAGCAACTTGTTTAGGGGGTAGGGTTTAGCAACATTCGGTCGCCGAACTTGATAATGGAAATTAATTTAACTCGGAGGATCCAGAACAAACATTCCGCCAAGACCGAATCTGCTATGATTATTCGGTTTCGTTTGCTACGCTTCGCGTTGCACATTGTGTACACGAGGGCGAAATGTGTGTCAGATCGTAGAAACATTGTCTGAATTCGAACTGCTTTTGTTGTTTAGTAATCAAACGAGACATTTCAAAGTTGTTGTTTGACTCAATTACGTGATTGAACAGATTGAATACTCACTGCATTCTCCGTCGTGGCGCACTCTCGTGTTAGCTCTCTTTTCACATGATTCTTTTCTGAGTAAGCAAGGATTTGAGTAGGTTTTTCCGTCAGTCGAACATACGGGATCGTAATTCGTTGGACACCTTGCTGGACATTGGCAGAGAGTTCTTCCATCTCCCAAAGATACGCATGTGGCACCCCATCTGCAGAATGTTTTCTCGCATGGTTCTGAAATAAAACGATACAGATATATTAAGCAACTTATATAATATTCGTTTTGCAATTTAACTGTATCAAATGTAATTGAAATAGGTCAATGGTAAATAACTCACGAACAGTTCGACTTTTCGTACGAATTCCACGCCCACTTGCAAATTTTGCAGTTTATGTACATGTATTTATGGGCCACATAAAGGAATAAGTACGTGTGTGCGCAAGAAAACGGTTGAAAGAGATAAATGACCAAGAAGGATTGTCTCTATTTATTCAAATTTAAAAGAGGACATTCGAGAAAATAGCACGGACAAAGGTTTTACGACTTGCTGAATTTCACTATAAATATTCTATAAAATAAAATGCGAAAATAAGTGAAATGTTATACGAGACTCTATCTAAAATTTTGATTAAAACTTTTCACAAAAAAGCGTAAATTCACTAAACCACTGGAAGCAAAAAATAAAAAAATAAATTGTCCAACAATTTAATCAATGTAAAGATTTATAGTAAGTATTCAAACCTTTAGACATTTTTATCGGTTTCGATGTTCAAAAATGAAAGGTGCGCGTTTGATTGCTAACGTTGTATGAACGAATTTATAGTGAAAATTCTTTGAAAAAGTCTAGAAGAGATTTCATTTAGGGTCGATTGAAAACGTTCAAAGTAACGACATTACTTGAAAAACGTCTTTGAGAGACAAATTTTATCGACATAAAGCTTATACGTCAGTTTCGCAAACGAAAATAAATGAATCAATTTTTTATTCAAACTTCACTGTAAATAAAAAAACATAAACTCAAAATTTATTGATTTTATTTTTGAAAGCGTAATTTAAACATTTTTTTTCGAATATATTTATTATCGTTACAAAATAAATTAGGATTTTTCAAATTTTTACAAAAAATACGATTATATCATTGCCTCTAAATTGTACTTAAGGTCACGTTCAAACGTCTCAGACAAAACTGAGACCTAAATCAACATAAACCGAAAATGGTAATATAGAAATTTCTTTAACGTATATAGGTCTGCCCTTGTTTATTAGTTTGGGTTTAAGTTTAATTGCATGTCGTGTGAACGCATTGAGTATTTTGGCTTAAGCGATGATGGCAGTTACTATCATTTTAAGCTAGGAAAAGAACAGTTTTCAAAAAAAAAAATATGAATACTCAAATTGGGAGCCCTAGTTGGAAGACTGACTGTATTTGACTATATACTAAAAACGATTTCCTCGAACAAAAAGACTTTCCAATAATAAGCGAAGGCACAATACACACAACCCGCAACGACCTTTGCACGCAACAACCTCCTTGCGGCCGGCGACGAAATGTCGCACATTCGGGACCCCGCATCTGTCACGACGCTAATGACGGCTCCCTGCAAGACACAACGGCCTAATGGGGGCATTTCGGTGGCATTTCGACGTGGCCTTTAGTTCGGGTCGATGCCGACGCCTTCGAGCACTCCGGGGACACTTTTCGAAAGGGAAAGCCGGTTATTGCGCCTCTTCGGTCGTGAAGAAGCGAGCGCGTTTTAAATATTGGATGGTCGGCGTTTTGAATGCGGCAGTAGTGTGTTTTATTGGCTATTTTTTCGTATTTGGATATGTTCGAGTGGAGGTTTGAGGGTTTGCGTTGCGTGTGTTTATATGATGTTTTGGTGTATGGGTAGGATATGTGTTTTTAGGTGAAGGTGGATTTCGTGCGTTATATGACAGTTGTCAAGTGGATGGGCGGTTACTATATTGGAAATTTTAGGAGACCTATATAATATTTATATTATACTCTGTATTGATTTTTCTTGACATTTAAATTCAATTTATTTTTGTACTATAAAATATTAGGCATAAAAGTGAGTTTTTAGGAATACTTGAGAAGGTTATGATAGTTTTCATTCACATCGTACCATAACTAAACTTTTATTCTATCAAAACGTCATCGAATGGTTTTAATTTTCAGTATACATCTTGTTATTCAAGCATCAAAAATATGTCAACTTCAAAGGCAACTGGAAAAATACATCAATCTATTAACATTAAAAAATATATATATATGAAAATAGCTTAGAAAAATAACGCATCAATTCAAGATAATCTAAATTGGGTCTTCAAAAAAAAAATAAAGTGGTTTTGCGAAAATAAAGAAAGCTTCTATAGCTCGAAAAAAATATGTCTCACATAACGCACGGATCATCGTTTCTGAACACGACGCAAACCAATAAAGCGACAATAATTGAAACCGTTACGGAGACGATGGTCAACGATCACAATCTGAACTTTATATCAACGGCGAGCCAAGGTTCTCAATTAGTTTGAAACGTGACCACGGTGAAATATGGACCGCCCCGTACGTCCGTCCCCCGACTCAATTACTGAAATATGTTAGGCGGGGAAGAAGAAGGAAACAGGGGGGAGAGCAGCCTTAACAGTCTTCGGACCAGGTTAGAAACGTGGACCTCGAAAGGACTGTTTTCAATCTTAATTTGGCTAACGTTCGGAACTCGAACGGGACGTGCCCGAACTGGAACGCAATCAGCGCGCCTTGCCCGTAAAACGGAACGAATCGACCGAAGATAGATTTCCAGTCGGGAAAATAGGGAAAATTTCGACCGAATCTCGAAAAAACATTCCGTTTTACGACGGTTCAACCCGGTCTAGTGAAAAAAACATGTTTTTTTTTCGCCCCAGGCCGAATGTGCTAAATAGCGTTCGCGAAAACAGCACGCGTTCGTCGTTCGAATGGTATCATTAGTGTGATCGAAGAATGGATTGCGATCCGTTTTAAAATTCTGCGTGCGCTATTTTAGTTAGAGGACGCTCGTTGGAAATAAGGAACGGTTCAAAGACGGAAAAGTCGTTTGGCGATGTGTGTGTGTTTCTGTGTTGGAAAAGGTTGCTTCTCCGTTTTGTAAATATGTGCTCGTAGATCGAGATTGTATGTGCAAATAAAATAATAAATCATTGAGAGTAAGAGAAAGACGAGTTGAAATACAGAGAAAATTTAAAAATTAATTATAACAGTAGAATTCATGTATGTGCGAATTTAAAACGCAAGGTTTTGGCTTCATATTTCATCGAAAAATTATATTCGGACATTCAATTTATAAAATAATATTTTAACATTTAATTGGAAAATATCACCATCTGCATTAAATAAAATTTCTATGTACATTTTCAAATGATAAATTGTTCAAATAAGAGTAAAACGATAAATTTTATTTAGAAACTAAGCACGTAATTCATCGTTACGCTCGACTTTATTGAATATGAAAGTTTCACATTAAATTTCTCGAATTTAACGACGTTATGAACGCGAAGTAAAGACAGGACACGTTTTTAATTAATTTTCCTTACGTCGCGCAAATTATATTAGTTGCGAAAGTCAAACATCCGGCGTAACGATAAATATATTGAGTTAGTAACGGACGACAAAGGAGAGGCGAATTTTTTCCTCTTCGCTTTTCGCAAAAGGCAGCAGCTAGATGTACTCGGTCGTTCCTTGTTGGCGAAAGAATAAGGTTGTATATTTATTGGCAATACAAACAGAAAAGTTAAGTCAACAAAGTCGGTCGCTGCGAGGCTGGATGTGCCTTTTGCCAAAGGTAGATTCAGAAGTCGGACCGAAGAAGCGAACGGTACGTTGGTGAGCTGTACAATATGAGGAACGTCCTGGAAACGAAGGATATTTACTGTTCAGCTCTGGACGTCCATTGTGTCATCAGACGAAGGCTTTGTAGCCGATTTCCATTCCGAGTCGTCGCATGAAAGCTCTCCGAAGTTGCGAACGGGCAACTTGGCGACTAATCAAATTGGATAGATTTTTCGATTCAAAAGTGGGAAAATACCTATTGTCAATAGTTTGTTCTTGTCTAGAACGGTAGAATTGTTGAATGTTTCCATTCGCTACAATGCCCATCTGTATAGATAATAGATTTATTTATACACAACGATCTGTATTGAATACTTGTTTGATACATTTCATTTTTTTAATCAAAATTATTTTTGTGAAAAGACTTAAATATAATAAGATACGATAAAACTAGTTTTATATATGAATTCGGAATATTTTCTTTATCATCCCATCCGTATATAATATTCGTAAATAATAAGCGCGATCGCGCGTCGGATATGCAACAAAGGCTAAAGGGAAGATTGCCTACAAATAATGGCAATAACGAGAAAAACGTTCCAAGCCGTTAATAATATCTATCGAATTCTGGCTCCGTAGTTCCCATTCGTATCGGATACGTAATATATGGCATATATGGGAATAAAACGGACACGGCGAACGCCCGACACAATATTTCGAGCGCTTATGTTGTCTAAGAAAGCTCGACGAGATGATGAGATTAGTGGCACTTTTCGGATCTGGGATGAGATGTGTTATCGGACCAGAAGAACCGATTACGGTTAACGTCTACCGGTTCCACTTGTGTATGTGGTTTACGCCCCCGGGGCGAAATTGAAACAATAAATTCGGTAGACTGCGAAATCATATAGATGACCTCTTTCTTCCTTAGTAAAATACGATTCGGAAATGGAAATTATGGTTATTTTATTCAACTGTATTTAAATCGACCGGAAAATTTGTTTAGATATATTGATTTGTATGAATCGTGTTGAAATCAATTTTAAAAATACATTTCAGGAGTGGAGAAATTTGGTGTCTTGAAATATAACTTATTTGTAAGATGATTTGCTCTTTATATTATTTTCGTTCATTATAATTTCAAAAATTCTAAATGTAAGCAAAAATACCGATTATGTATAAAAAAGAAATTAATGCTACACTGACTCTAGCTCGCGATCAAAAGCGCTTAACGAAAAAGCTCAAGCATCACAAGACGAAAAAGAATAATATAATCAGCAATTTTGTAGAAAAAACATCTTTAATTTATCAACGTAATACCAGCATAAATTTAATATTTTATTGCACAAGGCAATCGCGATATATACGAACCCCAAAATTCAAGGATGAAATACATACATAAACAAACAAAAAACTCAAACATCCAAGAAGCATCAACAAACCCATTATTCCTAACACACCCTATATCCAAAACGGACTCAAGACGAGCTCAAAGTATCCCACAGACCGAATGCGAGATTAAGGGTGGATCTTCCGTTCGACACACGCCAAACATACATACATAATTGAGCTTCCATATACCCACCGAGATAATCAACACACGAAACGATCTTTGAACTGAAAATTAAAATGTATCAATTTGATAATACATTTATCAATAAATTACGAATGATAAATATCGTACCAATTATGCATAGTTTATAATCGACACTGTTGTTGGATTTGGCTCGTTTTATTTGATCCGTTGATTAAGCGTCGTTGGCCGGTGGTTGTTCGCGAAAGACGCATGGCGTCGGCAAGATAGAGCGCTGGATTAAGGTTCAGGCCCGTCGTTCATAATGTCGAGGATTATGTTGAACCACCACCCCTTAGACAAGGGGTTGCTGTATGGGGAAGTTCTCGATGGTTCGCCTATTCGTCAGCGTCGCTTAAAAATAATCCGCGCGCCGATTAATGGGGTTGAATGTATCGAAGCAGTATAGCGTATGGTGCTGTCATTTATGTGCTCGTTTGAGCAATTTTCTTTTTGATAATAAAAATATGAAGATTCATAAAGAATTTTATACGCAAATATACGAAAGCCTTGAAAATAATACGAGAAGTCTATTGAAGTCTCATTCATTTATCTGCGATGTCGTTTTGCATACCTCGCTAATGCACCTGTTCATATTTCATGTATTATGTTTCCTCGGGGAAATGACTAACAAATTGAACTTCAAAACCGCCCCAACTTCGCAGACAGTATTATATACGGTTTACATACAAATAAATAAATTTATCAAAGGGAAATAACGTCGGTATCATCGGCGTTTTTTTTTCTTTAAAATAATCAGATTGGCTCCTTTGGATAACTGGGTGCTCACGGTCCTATCTGGGAGAACATCTGTCCCGAGGGCAGTTTGCAGGGCCGTACTAGGAATGCCGGTGCGTTATCGCCAACATTTAATGGCTCATTAGAAGCAAAATAAACGGGGGTTTGGCTGTTTTTGAACCCTATGTGGTGTTCCGTGCCGTTGCATTGTATAGCTCTGTTCGGTCGCTAAAGGGTTAATGCGGTACGGAATTGTGGTATCCTTGGGTTTTGTTCTACAAAAAAAGTATTCATTCGACCAATTTTCTTTCATATAAAATGAAATTTATAATACAACATAGATTTTCATATAATAATGCAAAAACAAACAAAAGAGTTTTCGAAATTAAAATGATCATTATATAAAATGAAATTATATCATAAATAAATTGATAACTTCATCGCATATCGTATACGATGTCGAAAAAGCCAGCGAAAGAAAAAATCCACCTCTCGGAGAAGCATAGATATGAAAAGAAGTCGAGTATTTTTCTTTCGCCGCTTGCGAGAGACAAGGGATAACGCAGCGGATACACTTATGAAAAACGCGCGAAATTCTAGAAACGTTTTACATTGACAAAGTAGACTTTTGTAGAATCTGAAATTGGACCGGATGACAAAAGGAAAAGGAGCGCGTAACGGGCAGGAGACGAGCGAGCGGAAAAAATCACCCCGCGACAGGTATAAAGTGCACAGAAAGTGAGAGTAATCTTCGCAGTATTCAAAAAGCCAAACAAAAAAGGGGTGAAATCCTCTTTCTGGAGTCGTGTTGCGAATTTTAAGCGGCTTAAACAGAGATTCTAGGGGCGCAAAGTTGGAGCAGGCGTTCGAAGAAATTTCACCTAGAGCCAGCTAGGCGCGCGTTTTTTTTTCACCGAGGCGAAAATTTTAATTAAACCGAACTGTGCGGCGGTTAGGCCGGGTTTTCCTCAAATTCAAAATGCGGTAAACGGCAAAGGGGATCGTAGCGTAAATTATTTTGCGGTCACTGAGCACACCTCGCGGCGCCAAGGTGGTATAAGCGAGTTGCGTCTCTCCCCCAACTACTAACTTGCTTAGGCAAGAGCATGTGTTTGCGTCTTGCGACATTAAGGTTTTCCACCCTCCCGGTTTTCCACCACCCTGTAGTATAAGGCAAGTATGACAATAAATAACGGAGACCTCTCTCTTTCTAACTCTAGTGTGTTTCGCGGCACTGCGGTCGCTAGTTGGGCCGTAAAAAGCTTCGGTAATGTTGTTTCTTTGCACGGAAATACCGACGTTGAAATTGCCCAAAGTGCTTGCGGTAAGTTAATCCGTTGAAAAACGTTATATTTTTTTAATTCACTTAATTGTCATGAATGTATTCTTTAACAAAAGAAACGTCTCATTTAAGTAAATTATAGGAAAAAGCAATGAATGTTGAAATTCCTACTAGAGACTACTTTAGACGCTTAATTTTCGAATGCTTTTTCCTTGAATTAAATTATTTTGAAAGGAATAATATGAAAAAATGTAATTCGCATTATTTTCAAATCTAGAGATGTAAGCTCAAAGGAGAATTACACACACATGACGATCGAGAACCAACTGGAGCATAGGAATTTGCACAAAGAAGAGAGATTATATCCGTTGAATCGTGACACACCAAGAATACGTCCCTCTGCTGATAAGTAATAAGTGATAAATGTCCAGCCTCACCCCTTCAGAGGATTTACATTTGAGTGAGGGCGAGTGAAAGCGGATCATATTTTACCGAGCGTGAATTTCGCGCTTTCCAGTCCTGCGAGGAGAGCGGGTAAGAAAAGTGCTCCTTCAAAACTTGGCTTTTCTTTGAGAAGATTAATTTAAGTAGGAAGTATCCGCGGAATCCAAACTTTTCGTTTCGGATTGAAAAATGCTCCTTTGTGCGCCCCGGGTCCTTTTTGTGTGTACACTTTTTTTTTCCGCCTTTCGTTTTATATCCTTTGCGATTTTTTCGTACGTTCTATCTTATTTCGAATCCTCTTCATCTCGGAGGCGATCGTCGTATTGTGTTTTATTAAAAGACAGAAAAAGCGTCTCGGAATCTGACGCGCACTTCGCGAACGGTGGACGAGTGCATTCCGAGTGAAATGGAATTAGATAAATAACTCGGGTATCGTTCGCTTTGTGCTCCTCACTTCTTAATTAATAATACGGTGTAAAAGCTCGAGTTTTAATTTAATTTCGCCTTGGCGAAACATCGTCAGGCTTATTTGTTTTCGTAGAAAAGCGTGTGCCGTCGGGCGCTCGACAAAGACGAAAATTGTCCTCGTTCTTAATGCGCGTTGCTTATTAAAATCAAAGTCGAAAGTGCTTCACCTCGCGCAAATAGGCAATTTCGAAATTGAATTTGTAGCTTTTCACACACACACAACAGACTGTATATACGCACTGCGAAGATGAATGTTCACTTTGGAATAGGTACGGATTCGAAATGAGCCACTAATTCGCGACACGCGTGGGTCAAAGTTGGCGACAAAGTAAAAACAAGAGTGTTCGCCTTCTGGAAGTTCGCAAACAAATCATCTTTCAAAGCAGCGGCAGTGGCGAGAACGACCGCCCGGTACAAGTTTTCCGGAGATGGGCGGTAAATGTTTCGCTTTATTGTTTTTCCTTGTATTTATTGTACTGTAAAAAATGATTTGTGTTACCTGCACAGAAGTGTGTCTGCCGTAACACCTTGGGGCGAATTGAATTTACGGCTATCGAAACCATCTTTAATTCTTACAAACGCAATAAATCGTACTTCTTATAAAACGCCGTGTTCGTTGAGATAATTTAAAATCAATAAAACTATAAATGTTAGCGGTCCCAGATTTCGTCTATGGTAATTTATGCGATCGCTTTGTGTAGCCTGGATGCGTTCGAAGGCAATAAAAGTGAACAGGCAGCGACTGAAAAATATATATCTCTCTAGATATTTGTGATGCTGAAAGAGCGGAGCGAGCTCGATGCAAACGGCGACAATGCAATTTGCATCGTACACATAAACAGACAATGCAATTTGCTGGAGTTGCATACGGCGAAAGAAAGAAGATCTTTTGGCAAACAAACTACCGTCGTTTGCTGAAATAATCAGATTTCGCGCTGTGGATGCGGTGCCATTTATTTAATTGTGAGCGCGCTTTCTTTCATTGCGAAGTATGGATATTCAAAGATGCTAACTTCGAGAGTGCTTGTTAAAGTGTTTCTGTATACCGATGTGTATCGTGCTTGTGATGCGGTTGGTTTTAGAACTGCTCCGTTGTGTAACTAGAAACTTATTATCTGCGGATTGTTCCTTGAAAATACCTGCCCCAAGAGAGCCAAGAGAAGGAGATCCAGTGTAATATCGCGAGCGTGATAACAGAACGAAATTAAGATAAAATATACAAAACGTAGAATGCACAAGAAAGACGACGACAATCGCTTCGCGCCCCGTAACAACCTTCAGCGCCATAATGGAAAATCTTAATTTCTCAGCGATAGCACGAACGAACGCCGATAATATTAAATTTCGAACAATATTCGCGCAACTACATTAGCTCTTCGCGCTAATACGCGGTTAGCGTGAGTTAATCCGACAAATTGTTTTGACCAGTTGTCGGTGGTCGAGAGGGGTTGCAAACGTTGGTGGCTCGTCAGACTGGCTAATCTCATCCTCGGGAGTATGCTTCGGGTTAGTCTGAGTCGGAGGCCACCCTCTTCATCGCCTCGTGGGTAATGTAATCAGGTTTCCATTGAAAAAGGCCTGATTGATTGTGACGGGCCATGCAACGGGGTGCAACGGCCACCGATGTGTATACGGTAACATGCAACGGGCTTGCAATAACGCCGCACGTTAATTATTATTCTCCACGGTTTATGAATTATGGGAGTCATATTCGATGGTATCGCTGATTAAATTTTGAGTTAGTGCACGCCGCTTATTTTAGAAAATGCTCTGTAAGATCGGCGAATTCTAAATAGGATTTCTTAAGGTATAAGGATTTATAAGGTCGCTTAACTTAAACTGTTAAAACAAAAAGTAGTTAATGTTCTTGTAGTTGCGTGATAGCCAAATTGGTTTGCGGCGAGTTTTTCCTATGGCATAAATATTCCTTGATGTTACTGAAGAAGAACAAGAAAAAAGTGTTGAGGTCTAGTAGCCGTATCTTCATCACGCCAACAACGTTACGGCTTTTTGTACCGGTTATAATACATCAGGTCAGTGGGAAAACTGTTGAGCTTCACGGTCCGGTCCATGGGAAAAAGCTCCCTTAACCATCAAGAGTGGGTAGGGGAGAAGATAATAAAAACTTTCGGCTTAGACGAGTTTTATTTCGGTTTCTACCTTGCCCACCTCTTTCTACGTACTTGCAGTTTTTCCTTTGTGAAAAAAGAAAAGGCGGGCGAAAAAGAAAGAAAACTTTTCGTAATAAAACGAAAGCTTACCCGTGTAAACTAAAAAAAAAAATTATATGACCGACAAGCGCCCGTACTTTGAGGCATTATAAAATGAGATGATTCTCGAATTATATTTCTATCAAATATCAAGAGATAAAACGTTTTATGCTAGAATGGATTGAAAAGTATTAAATCAACACGAAATAATTATTAAAATTTTCGTTAAATAAATAGTTAAAAATTCTAAAATATTGAAAGTACTTCAAAAAAGAATCTAGCATAGAACTATTGTACTGATCAAAAGAAGTCGTACAGCTTCTCGTCTCTTTAAAAATAACGAGCAAAAGTTAAAATGCGAGCCGCGCACAGAACGAGCTTAATTATTGTCAATTTTCCGACTGAACGACAAAGGGGATATTTCGCGCAGCAAAAGCCCACATACACAAATAAGCTCAATTTGCCGCACCACCCGAGTGTCACTAACGAACGCCGCAGCGAAAACTTTGGACATTCAGCGAAAGCCGAGATATTTTTCGGTATTAATTACGGCGACATGCCAGAGACGGCTCCGGCTGAAATTGTTACAACACCGATCTCAATTCTAAACAAGGGAATGTTTAAACTTTGAATCGTAAAAGATAAATCAGATCCCGCATTCGCTTCCTCGAAATAATATAAAATCTTATCGAAATCTGATCGTTAACAGAACGTGTACGAAACTAGCGTGAAGGGAGTTGAAATGTGGCGTGTCAAATTGACCACAATGTGTGTTCCTTACAATCGTAGAGCACCAAACTAACAATGGGGCAGGCAGCCTAGGCTAAGCGATGTGCCATTAAACAGGCAGAAAACGACCTCAGAATATAACCACACGTAAACAGGCAGTAAGACCGGCGCAATTTGGCATCGGCTTCGTTCCCATCGAACCGTATTGTCTTGCACATTTGTAAAGGGGACGGCGGGAAATTAGTCCCGGGACGGGATGAACCCGACGGCTCGCTTTTTCCCCAGAAAGCCATAATGGGGGCAATTTTTATGGTGGTCGACTCACACCATTCGAGCCGACTGATAAAGAGCCAGAATCTGGACGAAGGGTTGAAAAAGCGGCGGGAAAGTCTGATGTTCTGAAAGCATTAGCTCCGAGGAAGTGTGAGTGATTTGTTGAAATTTGTTCAAACATACGACGAATCGATTCGTGAATGACCCACTTCTGTAATGGTTTTATCCTGTGCAATGACAAATGCCAAATTCGGTGGATGTAATTATGAGTGGCGTGAAAATTGAATGGTAACGAGACATGATTTTGATCAAAGAAAATTAACATCAAAAGAGTTGAGTGACTCCATGATTTAATAAAGGGGATAAATTGAAGACTTGAGAGAGCTTTTGATTTAAGGTGTTTTATATTTTTATTCCGAAAAGTGATCATTATTACTCGAAAATTTTGATTCTAAAAATTTTCAGATATTTTTAAAAATCGTATTTTTTATGTCATGATTTCTGTGGTAATAGAAACTGCTATAAGAATATTTTTCTTCAGATGTTGTCTCGATTGGAAACGCTGAAAAAGTAGCCAAGAAAGGGGTCGTAGCAGATCGCATCTTCTTGTATCTGGTGGCCATTATGGGGAATGGCATTTTTCATGTGGCTGCCCGGTCATATATTGATTACTCTGGATCGTTGTCTGTAAATTGGCTGTACGTACCGCAAAGCCAATTGATCAGATAGGATAATAGACTATATCACTAGCTAACTATAAATTCGATCATATACTCATTTTTACGCGATAATTAAGTGATTTCATTTAAACTGACAATTAAATTTAAAAAAATGATTTATTATTTCTGCAATGTGAGATAAAATGATGACCTAACATGAAAAATAATAAAGGTTTCAAACTCAGGTAAATTGTAAACTATAATTTATGACCCAATTTGAAAAGATTTATTACACATTTTGCATATGATTAAAATGGACACTCGTTCACGAAACATAATATTTCGAACAAAAAAAAATTCGTAATAAAATTTCGGCGGCGAGGTGGCGACCGCCATTTTCATCAGTTTACGGACGTCGGGAAGCGCGAATAAAGGAAAGACCTCGTAATTTTTTTTTCGAAAATATCTCTAAAAGCATTTTTGCCCGTGATTTTTCCAGGCGAACTTTTTCTGTTTTTCATCATTTTCACGAGGGGGACGCACAAAGACGTACGGCCGCGGTCGAAAATTAATACAGTCCCGGGAGGCTTTAGGAGAAAACAGGCAGCGGAATCCGCATCGTACGTTATATCCACCCTCAGGGATGATAATATCATTTTTTATTCGTCGGACCTTGCCTGGTCCTGCGAGAGGACATTTTCGCCGTGCAGAGGCCGGAAAAACAGGACGCGGCCGTAAAAGTGGCCAGAGATCGTCTCTTTGCGTCCCGGGCCATTATTAACCCGAGGAATGGCCTCATCAAAAGAGATTATGAACCGTGAAGGCCTTTGCGATTCGTACTATCCTCCTGTGTGTCCGAAAGGTACCAAAATTCTCGCCGTGGTGTTATAAAAACTCAATATACGACTCCATCGATGGCGACGATTGTGTTAACACATGTATTCAATATACGTAGTAAAAATATTTTGAATTTTATTTTCTTTTGATGGGATTTTTATATAATATATATTTTTTGGTCGAAATATAAGGCTGCTTTGCGAAAATTTAAATCAATAGTGTGCGCGTATTTGGGATATTTTGGATGCCATAAGTCATCTCTGGGGAGATATACCTCTTTTCATATTACAATATTATTATTATTGGAAGATGGTGCTCCGGTTCGATTTTGGCGAACTTCCGCTTCCACTCACATATATATTTCAGACGGTTTTCAGACTGAAGGGAGCGAAGGTTCTATGTAAATATTGAAACTAGGAATGGCGATGTTTGGATGTATGTTGCACTATCAGATTACTACCATCTATGACGTAATCGCTGAAATATGATATTGCATTAATATTTCAGAAAAAAGTGATATCAATTCTAAAGTTTAAAGTTTCTATTCGTTTGAAATTCTAATTAGGTCAACTTGGTGGAGTTAATTTGTTAGAATATTCTATATTTTGTGAATATTTAATCGAGAAATTTAGATATTGAATTGTGTTGGACAAATTGTATTTTCGAATCAGTTCATTTATCACAACGTTTGTCGAGAATCCAGCATTAGTAGATCTATTTAGATATCGTTCAACGTTTTACAAACAGTTGCCGTTTCGTTACAAATATACAACAGTTTCAATGAAGTTATCAAACAAGTCACGCGATATTCTCAAACACAATATCGAAAGTATAGTAATTTATTACGCAAGATATTACATTACGTTGGGTTTTGTGAATTTTAGCAATTGAATTCAAATCGATTTGACGGACAAGATAGATTTGACAAGATGTCGGGATAAAACTGTCAAAATACGCTGTACGAGAATATGAAAAGTTTTTTCCTTGTGTATATCGAATTAGTGGAAACGGAAAACTCGGAGAATGCGTGTCGTAACTTGCCCAACGCGTCCTGACATATGTTTGGAAAATCCTTGGGGCAACAAAGGCAGAAGAACGAGGTCTTCGTCTGATAATCCTTCGTAAATAATCTCGTCTGCTCCTCGAAATCCAAAGGGAATAGCTCGTGTTTTTATATGTTTAAGTATATTTATATCAATATTATAATAGTATATTTTCACCTGATAATAAAACGTTATTCCAGCTATGTTATTTTATTTCAGATAAATAACCTATTACACAAATTCAAGTGGTTAAACAGTGATTCGAATTCATCCGCACAAAAGTATACAAGTAACTTAACGAATAATCGCCTGCGGTGCCAAGTTCATCATCTCAATCAAGCCGTCACATCGAGTACGAAAAGTGGAGAGAATCATAATATTTCTGCGATAAAATTTCAAAATTCGCACACATAAGCCTTTTAACCCGGCTTCGGGGCTCTTTTCACCGTTCCATCGTCTAAAAAGTTCGGCCCGGCGAACCAACTCGATTATAATTGTCCCTTTCGGATGGAAAATTCGAGCGAAGCGACGAACGCTCGAAAACAATTGGAATTTCAAATTGGCCATTATGTCTTTCCGATTATTATCCATTACGTATTCCTTCGTGAAATCTTTATTTTGCGGAAAAGTTCGAGCGACTCGTTTGAAATCTGGACGCGCTTACTTCACCTCGCTGAATGTTGCACGATGTCTATTGTAAAGTAGTAGTTGTTTAAATTCAATTATTTAGATTATTTGAAATAAGTGAATTATTATTTTTTTATTTAAATTGTATATCTTGATGATATTTTCTTAAATGAATGTTAATAAGAAATTGTCAATATTTGATAAAAAAAAAATTACACAATTACACAAAAAACGAAATAAACAGAAAATCGTCCAAATTAAAATCAATTAGTCTGAAAGACTTTTCCGTATAATTTTTCAATCGCTCGAAAACCTCAAGCGTTATTAAAAAAAAAAAAAACTCAAACACAACTTTGCCATTTTAAAACTCGAACATTTTCTCGCTAAGTTAAATTTAATATAAAACAATTACGAAACAATCCAATTACTTCCGAATTCAAACAGACTCTCGGCGAGCGGCGGCGGCGACACTGCGAAAAACCTCCGAGCGATAAAACGAAAATACACCCAAAAAAATGTAAGGGGGGAAAAAAAGAAACAATCAACGGACGATTTCGAAAATTAAAGCCAAATCGTTGCGGCTGAGAGCGTTTGAAGAGAATTGTCGCTATTCTAGTGCGGCGGGATTTCGAGCTTATACCGAATTAATTTATACTCGGAGGGGCTCAAGAGACGGCGCCGGCAAATGGGCAGCATTTAAGGGTTGCTTCCGTCGGTTGAATTAAGCGTTCTAGGTTCTGAATTCTACGCGATTTATATATTATACATATAGATATATTCGAGTATTGTGCTCGGGAGGAATTGCCAGGGACTTTTGAGCGCTTAATTTTTACCGAAGCTCTTGCAGCCGGGCCCTCCTTATGAATGCGCTACACGAGAAAACCATTAGACTTCGAGCTTTCGCGTTCTCTCGCTCGCGATGAAGACTGTTTTTTCAAATTATCGCATATACTTTTGTTTGTTTGTACAGTGTGAATGTGTATGAGTCTATTTTTGCGTGCGCGTGTGTGTTTGTGGAAACGCTTTTTGGCGTGATGAAAATATATGCGACGCATTTTCTTTAATAAGCGGCAAATAGGCGACGTGTGTTGGCTGAGTGGTTTTGTACTTTTTTCACAGAAATAATTGATATAAATTGCAGATTTTTTATCATTTTCTTGTGCCTATGAAAAAATAAATTTATATTTCGAATAATATTTTCTAGAAAATTTGAATTGAATTGACTTTGTTAGTTAGAAGAATAAAAAAATACAAGTAAAGGTTAAAAAAAAATTGAAATACATTATATTATAATACAAATGCTGATACAGAAATAATCTTGACGTTAATTATGTAAAATATCAGGATCTCGGTGAAAATTAGGCTTATCGAATTTATTTCCTTCTTTCAGATATTATTAGCGATTTCATCGAGAGTGCCAATGTAAATAAGATTTTTTATACGATTCCTCTTCTCGTGAAATCAAATAATCTTCACGTTATACACTGTTCATTTCCATTAGGAAAATTCGATGCTTTATTGCTGGAGAAAAAATTCCCGAACGGCATCGTGAAAGCTTTTCAACGAAGATTCGAGTGAAAGCTCGCTTTTGTGAAAGGTGCCAGCGTTCCGCTTTCACATTTTACCTACGCGACATTACATCAGTATTTTTTTAATATCTATTTTTAGCAGAGCCACCTTTATCTTGAGAAAAAATAACGGAAGTGACGTCGAAAAATAATATTTCAAGCGTAGATATGTATGAATGATCACAAAAGCGGAAACTGATGATTTTTTCAGCGAATAGGTGTGAAAAATTCTTATTAAATGTTCGGTAAATATTTTATAGAATAAATGATATTTTTACTGAAATATATCGATTATCTATTTATTAAGCAACAAATTAGTCTAAGTCACAATTTAACCCCGTCACTTTAATAGAATATATTAAACATAGCCGTGAAAGCTAAATTTTCAAGTTAACATGGAAGCGAGTGTCGCGAAAGGAGATGTTTAATTGGTTTATCCGCGAACGGCGCAAATTAACAATTTATTTTGTCGAACAAATCACCGACAACACGTTTGGTAAGCAAATTTCTCTTAACAACATTGTCACTCACTCAAAAGGATTGTAAAGTAAACGAAAATCCAATTATGAGACTCTATTAAGAAAACTCGCTTCACGTTCGTGGCTTTTGTTCTTACTTATAGATAGGGAAGATTGAACATTTGGTTTTTGCATTCATTGATATGTGATGTAAGTACTTTAGAAAAAATCTAATAAAAATCCCAAAATTTTCTTTTACTGTATTTTTTAATTTTCCATCTCTGCAAACCGTGAAAATATTAGTAATTTTCAAATGCCTCGTCATATTAAAATGTCAGACGTTTTATCGCTTGGTGAATCAAAAAAATATTTTTTGCTGTTTTTTGTAGGCACAGTGGGCACATCAAGTGTAATATTCGAAAACGACAAATAAAAGCTTCAAGACCGATGTCAACCTTTTATAATACATCCAGAAAACGAATAAGTCGGCATATCAGCATTCATGTTTCAATGTTTTTCATCTTTTTTTTTATTCCTTGGTGAATCGGTGTCACAACTCATCTCTCTAAAGTCTGGTCATCACGATTTTTTCAGTAAAAAATCTTAAAAAAATATTCGCGCAAGTCTGTGAATACAAATTCGACCATGAAAAGAATATTTGATTTTTTCTTTGAGATATATTTCAAAATTTTATAAAGCTAATTTTGTATTTTTCACTAAAATGTAACACCTCGAGAGATTTACGATACACACTTCAGCTTTGAATTACATTTTACGTGCATCGAAAGTGCTTTCACTTGAAAAAAACGGAAAAATAGACTAGCTTTTCAAAGTGCAACATCGAAACTCGAACATGATGAAATAAGGCGGCTCCAGAGAGACGTTTTCCACTCACGTATACGTGTCCCGTACACTTCTAAAGATAGGTATAGGGATGTTTCAGTAGCGAAAAACGATAGAATATTGGAGCGGATAGACACTGAAAGGCGAAATGAAGCGGGTCCCTTTAATGAAATGCTTCATATAAAATTTTATACGAGGTAGTTTTCCTAGAAATAAGAAAATCAGCAATTTGTTGAAAATCTCGATAGATTTTATACGTAGTGAAATATAATAAAAACATAATTCTCGGTATTTATAAGAAAAATAATGAATATTTTTGAATTAGTCGTTTCATAATGCTAATAAAAAAATATTACATTGAAAATTTTACTCGATTATTTTTCAGTTCAATGCTAGACAAAATTCACAAAAAGTCTTAAAAAAAAAACAGATCAAAATGACACGAAGTACATATGTGTCTATCAATAGAGATTTTCTCTAACAATAAGTGCGATAAACTCAACTCATTTTTTTAATGGCGTTTCATTCCGGGTCGGATTTGAGCTTTCGCATTTCACCAGTTAGCCATGATATTTTAAAATCAGATCTACACATTTCAAATCTTAAAAGAACTCTTAAGAAATATTAATTTCATGAAACCGTCTACAAATATAAAATCTCTATCGATTACAGAAACGATCTCAATACTGCAAAAGTTTCGATCCGCCGATCCGTTTTGTCGGGGGAGGTACAGTCCCGCGATGAAGTGAAGCATTAGCGGGCGCGCGTGATATATCGACTGTGTCGCATTGAAAAATTGGCTTTATTCCGAAGGTCCAACGTGAAAATAATACGTCACCGGAACGACTGCTAAAGTCCCCGTCGAAAGCCTTGCCCCTTTCGGAGCACATACACACGATCCGCGGCTCAATGCCCGCGAACAGTCGGACGAGAATGGATGACCTTATCGCGGTATCCTCCTGATCCCGGCTCCGTCGTATAACGAGGCCTCCCCGCAGACGACGAGAAAGCCCCGAAAGCACTGTATTTTTTGCACAGGCTATAGACTCTCGTAGATGGCGGATAAGGGCTCGGAGATAGGGCGCCGTAATGGCCGAAGAGACTTCTTCGAGCGGGCGCCCATTTTTTCCCTTCATGCCTCGCGCTCTTGTTTGTATAATAAATGCGTGTCGCACAAGATTCAAATAAGCTCGCCTATAAATTTGTAAAGCTGCGAGCGTTTTTATCTCGACACCCTTTTCGGCGGAGGCGCGTCCGCGAGGATTCGACCTTTTTCCGAGATGCAGCCGCCGATATCGGACGGTGTTTACCGCGAATACTAAATGAGCGGAGTGGATTCGTTTTTGAATTTTGAATTCGCTCGAGGAAATTTACAAAAGATCGATTTAATCAAAAGATAGCGCGGAAACTGCGAATGGACAAAGTGCGCGAGATGACGGCGTATGTTTGTGCGTATTGCGCGAGTTCGCGCATATCAAAACGTTCGGTCGTTTACATTTGTACGTTCCCCCGTTTCGAGGGCGTTTTTTATGATAAAAAGTCATAAAAATTCAGAATATAGAGGGACCCTCTCAGATGTATATCATCACCTTATCGCATCCGCTTCGGTAAATTTCCATATTGTTTAGGATAAACGCTCCGCTGGCACACTTTATTTTGTAAATTTACAACGGTCCCCGAACGACGCAAAATTCACACTTTTGCGTATGCGTCCGTGAACGCATACATAGCCTCAAATTTCGTACGTATATTCGTTGAAATATTATTCTAGAAAAAACTCAATTTTCCACAGTATAATTGAAAATTCTCCATGCAGTGCTGTGGAATAAATAACGATGGCAGAGGTACACAGAAAAATATATTGGATTATTCAATTTATAGTGAAATGTTGGATTTTCAAATTTAATAAATAGATACTTAATAATGTTACACTGTATGAAACAAATATATTTTATTATCATCTAATACTAAAATTATATGTACCAACGATTTTGATTTTGTATTTGGTTTCGTGTTTCTCTTTAGTTTGTGAGCTACAGAATGTGGTAGATAACAACCACGAAGGGATGCTGAAACTATAGTGTGCATATTCAGATAAGAGTTGTATGTTTTCTACATTAAATACCCGGAATATATTATATAATAATTCAAATATTAATAAAGATATATAAGTCGAGGAAAAATTGCAATAAAAAAAAAATAATATACTTGGAGGTACGAAAATAAATTTAGATATGATCATTCATAAGTTTAACTTTGTGGAATGATCAAACTGCGTAAATGAAATAAGGGAGCAATAAAAGGGTGGCAAAATGGGCAATCAAAATGCATTACATGCAGCTGCGGAGAAAATATCATTTTATCTAAACAATATCAAGGCTCTAAACGGTCTTTTAAGCAGCATAATAGAAACGGAGATAAATAAGAAGGATGAATTTACATATTTATGCGCTGTTAGATATCCATAAAAGAGGGTCACAAAAAACGAACGGAGATGGGGGAAATAAGCAAACTCGTAAAAGCTTATTCCTATTCGTACATTATATACGAATTATTAAAAATGAAAATAAGTACCTGTCTCTCGAAATCTAAATCCGAATCAATTGAACTTTGACCCGGCAGCTTTCCATCGAAAATCAAACCCGTATCTAAGCTTTCGCAGCGCAGGGCCGCTAAGTGAGAGAGTTTCGGGTCCATGGGATCGTTTCATGGTTTCAAAAGTCATTCTAAAGTTTCGCACCCTTCAAATCCCATCGTCGACAAGATCGTGCGGAAGTGTCGAACCGCAAACATTTGTTATGTTCGTTTATAATATAAACATACAAACCAGCTGGCTGCAGATACTCGGAGTACTTCACAGTGATTGAAAATTCACTAATTAGAACCCTAGGGTGTAGGCAAGTGTAAAAGTTTTGACTAATCATATTTATGTAGATTTAAAAGTTAGTTTATGAACTCACAGAATATATCATATTGAACATTATATTATAATAGAACTTCTTCATAAAACCAATCGATATTCTTACGAAAAGAAATACAAATAAAATCCTCACGTTACTTATGTACATAAAAAAAAACAGTACACTAGATATTTTTCACGTAATCGTCACAAATGTCACGATTCAACAGTTATAAAAAGACGCCCGTTATACAAATACCCGTATAAATCCGGAAAATATGCCATGACACTTTCAACTCGCGCTCTATTTTACCTCGAGCGTACCCTAATACGTTATTTTTTGTGAGTGTTTTTTTTCATTTTATTTTGTACATTATTATATTATGTAGGTCGTCGATTTGTGGGGTGATATATTGGAACTTAAACATTCGCTTTTATGCGGCTCGTACAAGTGGTCGCTCCATCAATCACGCGCTGAAAGTTGAATGCCACAGCCGCTTTCATTTTCCGCGCGGGGAGGAGGCTTTTATTTTTATTTAGCAGGATTTTCCTTTTCAGCCGTGGAAATATTCACATCGACGTTGGGAATTATCCACCTTCGAGTGTTTCGGTTCCCTTTCCATTTAGTTTTCATTCATTTATTCTTAGGGATTAGTATGTTTTCGCACTTGCTAGGTTACACATTTTGAAGGAAATCCACTATCCCGCCTGTTATACCAGACTACACAATAAATAACATATTTTTTTTCTACAGAATAATCAGAAAAACATGTTTAATCTAATGATTAAATAACCTACTCATATAGTTAATTTAGTTAATTATGCTAAAGAATTGTAATTTTTTTTATATAGATAAATTTTCCAACATCGAATATTACAGCGTTTTAAAGTGAAGTGCTTTTTTCAACACAAAAAAGCGAATTGATTTTCATTGCATAGCCTTGTTTATTTTTTTCGAATATCACAACAATGGTGTGTATTTTGGAAGTTAACACGTGTACGTTCTCATTTCGCTCTGTAGAATGAATTTAGACGCCATTGCTGCGATGCAGAGGGTATTTTTCACATATTTTCTCTTTTTGTACACGGGAGGCGTATACATTTTCCCTCTTGTGTTTGTATAATGGCCGGTACAATTAGGGTGAGTTTTTGTGAACGCCCAAAATTTTATTACGTTTCCTTTTAAAAGAAGATTGATCGTGTCGACGACGCTATCTTGAATTTGAGAAAATTTCGTGCAAAAAAAACTCACACATCAAATTTATCATAATATAAAAAAAGACATGTTGAAACAAAGTTGTTCAATATAAATACATTAGATATATGTATATCAAAAATATCAAAAAAAATTAACAGAAAAAAAAATGAATATCATGTTTTTATAAGAATGAAAAAAATAATTTATAGGAGTTTTTATTTAAAATTAATTATTTGCTAAATATAAAAATAAATCAAATAAACCAACGATGAATCGAATTATGTGTTTATTCGTCGATAATGCATAAATCGATTACTGAATATTAGCAGAATGGAGCACGCTCCCGGCGTAAAGTATACGCGCACAATAAAAGCAAAGGGGGAAAAGGCTTATCTTAAGGGAGCATCTCCTACAAATAAAATACAATTCAAATACGAAAGTGTCACGTTTACTTTGTATCAGATAAGAGAGGAGAGAATATTCCACAGGCGAGAAGAAAATTTGTCGCCGGTACCCGACCGCCTCGGTTGTGCGCCACGAACATAAAATTTACACGTAGAAGCGTTCCACGAATATCTTATGATAGTTGTCTCGCATAACTTCTTGTATTTTCCCAATCTTTCGCAACGGCGGCATTTTCAAACGAAACGTCCGCATTTTCACAGACGCTCTTCGGACACGAGAGTGCGGATGGAGCGTGCCGCAAGTGTGCAGCTAGCACTCAAAACTTTCAAATGTTTTTCGTGCTGTTTCATCTTATATTCGAAATGTCCATTTTAATTTCAAATGTTATACTTATTCAATATCTCGTAAGAATTTTTATCATGAATACATTGTATATTCAGTCTATAAAATACTAGCTACTGTGACTCGAGAGTATCGACATTAAGCTGATTGAAAAGTAATAAAAAAATGAATCAAATTTAAGTTTGAATTTTAAATGATTTATAATATTTAGTTACAGTTCGGTACGAAAAGCTTTCCTGATGTGTATAAAACAACACTAAGACACAATCGGGTGCACATTTCAACCCTTTAAGCTCCAGAGAATTTTTCAAAGAGTTACCTGCAACTCTGTGGTCTGTTAAGAATTTCTTAAAATTATTAATATTCAATGAAAAAAAATGAAACGAATGCCTTTTCCATGTTTTATTTTTAAATTGAATTAACGCATTTAATTAAATTTGAAAAAAAAAACTGGTTTGACTCGACACGGAATCGTGAAAAACAAATGATTATTGAGTCACACTTGACACGTAGCTCAAAAGGAACATAGAACGTATACACAGAATATGAATCAAATATATTTTACATTGAATTAGAACATTTTTTCATTTATGAACTTTCAGAACGGAAACTATTCAAGCGGAAACCAAAGAAGACGACACGTTATATTCCTCGAGCTGCTTCGCCTCAACACGGGCGCCCAATCGACAATGAGCGATAAAGAGCGCGTGTCGACCATTTTCCGGAAATTCCCGCATAAATTCCCCGTATAATATAGCAATCTGTGCGTGATGCGAGACGAGAGGAGCGACTTGCACGATTCTTCTAACAAGAACAAATTCGGGTGGTGTTGGAGCGCGTGACGCACCCCCAAAGAGTAAGGGGATAACGATCGGCCTGTTCACCCTCGGCATTTTTTCCATCTTATTTTCCCCTCATACACATTTTTTCCATCCTCTCGGACGCGCTTTGTGATGATATTTCTTCGCGGGGATGGTCTTAAACACCGTTCCGGGGGATAATCTGTGTATACAAGTGTGCGCATTAGAAGACGCACGAATTCTCACGTTTGCGGTAAACGATCTTGATGCGAACGAATGCCGGCATAATTCTGCATAAAATAAACATATCGAATCTGGGTTTGGTTTATCGAAGTGGTGTTATTCGAGTGCCGTGTGCGGTGTCGAGGGAGTTTTGGGAAATGTTGAATTTAATCGGCCGTGCGTGTCTTGATCGATTGGATTCTCAATTAAGTCGATATTTTTGTAAATTAACATATTATGTTTGCTTTTTATTGTGTACGCGATGCTATTATAAAATATTCATAAGCATTTTACAGAACGTTTGAAACGCTTATGCGAATGATCAGTACAATCGTGCGGAATACTTGCGATTGATAAGCACATTGATAGTAGATATGGATTTTATCACACCGTAATGCGAATGACTTATCATGTACATTTCAACAGATGTCGATATTTTTTTGCACTTTCAATAGACGATATTAATTATTCATTATTTGTTTGGTTTTAAAATTGATTCAGCAAAAAAATGATATTTCACAAATTTCAAAAAATATATTGTTGAAAAAAAATGTTCCGCCAAATTTGTCGCGACTAGGATTCGAACCTAGGTAACCACGCCCACGACGTAGGGTCCTACCGCTAGACGATCGCGACTTTCGGAACTGATAAAGAATCGTTATGTTTAGTCGATTTTATAGTTGTTTCACATTGAAGTTATTTTCACTATTTAATGATGAAATAAAAAAATAAAAAAAATCAATTACAATATACGAGTATATACAAACGAAAAAAACACTTATGAGAGATTTATAAAAACTGCTAATGTTTGTAAGGTGAAAAAAATCTTTCATAAAGATCTAGAAAAAAATAATAGCTCCGATTTTCAACAAATTGCCATGACCAGGATTCGAACCTGGGTTACTACGGCCACAACGTAGGGTCCTAACCACTAGACGATCATGGCCATAGGAGCTAATGATTATCTAGGAAATGAGTGGGATTTTTTACAATATTCCGTATGACGGATAATTCACATGTTCGTAATTTCATTTGTGATATATTCAAATACAATTCATATGTATGAAAGTAGGTACAATATCATTGCAGGCCGTAATCCGACGTTGTTTGGCTTCAAGGTTCATATGACTAGACAGTAATTACGGAATAGTTCAGAAACACGCTTTGTGGTTAGATTTGTACCAGAGAAAGATTTTTTTTCAATTTGTACTTTATATAAACTTCCACTTGATTCTGATGACATTTGATATGTTTTGGAAATGGCAATCGTCGACATAAACAATTTGACGAAGAGTATTTTGCTCAAACTGGGATTTGAACTCAGGATATATCATTCTCTAGTCCATGTCACAAACCCTTGTGATACGATTTCTTTTGTATAGTCTAATAAAATTTAGTTTTTTCAAAGTTTCATATTATTTTTAAGCGACTGTATTTATTCTTTTATGTGCATTTTTTTATAGATAATTCTCTCCGATTCATTGCAAATCACACCCAAATATGCATTGTGCGATATCAAACAATACACAACGATAAGATTACATTTATCTTT
The DNA here is from genome assembly GCA_024721215.1 of Cheumatopsyche charites. Classification (NCBI taxonomy): domain Eukaryota; kingdom Metazoa; phylum Arthropoda; class Insecta; order Trichoptera; family Hydropsychidae; genus Cheumatopsyche; species Cheumatopsyche charites. The sequence goes on from CM045574.1 coordinate 7,992,593, forward strand.
ATTATCAGAATACCAATAGAGAATAAATTTCTTACACACAATCAAAAATGCACAATAAAATTTCTCGAAACCGACACGTGTTACGAAAGCAGATCGATTCAATTAAAAACTCAAACGAAGCCTGACCTAAGCAAACATATTATGCCATCCGATTGCTTAGGTCCACACACTCACCACTTCGAGGGACAAATCCTCGAAAACGGGACCGGAAGCCGCGTCCCGGGACGGCAACGAAAACACGGGACACGCACAATGGCACGTGTCGTAAATAATGTCGAACCTACGGCCGAAATGTTGCGAAGGGACTGAAAAGCCCTGGCCAGAATCTGCATAATGTTGATCGCACACCGGCAATTTAAGAATGGTGCTTCGAGACCCTATGTGCGTCCGCAGCATAAACGCGTATCACGCTTGCGTATTTATAAGCGGTAATGTGTCGCTTTATTGTGCTTTCGTGCATGTTTTTTGGGAAAAATGCGTTTTTTTTCAGTTTAGAGGAGGATTGAATAGAAAAGTTGAGGTTTGGCGTTTTTTTGAAGTAGTTTTAGTTTGTTGAGTTTGGTTTAGTTGAGGTTTTAAGGGAAGTTTAGGTATTATTTTGTTCAAACTTTTTAATAGAGAAAATTTCATTGATTTGTGATTTATTGAAAACAAAAAGATCAATTTTTAATATTCGTATCAGTTCCAATAGCCATGATCGTCTAGTGGTTAGGACCCTACGTTGTGGCCGTAGTAACCCAGGTTCGAATCCTGGTCATGGCAGGAACTTATTTTTCTTACAAATCACGAAAATTCTATATTTTTGAATACAAAGTTTCAAACTATAGCACATATTAGTTTCTATTTTCTATCATTGAAATTGTGGACACAAAATATTACTAGAAAATATGGAAAAGATAAGAAAATATTGTGCGGAAAAATCCGACATCTATTGATAAATACCGACATATATGTTCATGAGAATATGAACACTGCAAAATGTTGAAAAAAAAAATATTTTCGCATATTGAAAAATAAATGCATGAATACAGTCACTCTACAAACCAAAAGTTTTATAATCAGTAATGATGAAACATTAAGAAAAACATTTTTTATTAAGTGACTTCAGTCAATTATTTGTGAGTAAGTTTGGAAACATTTATATGAACAATATCGCTTAACGTTGCGAAACTTTTATGATTTTCAATAACTCAATTTCTTCCGGTTCAGTAGTTGGAAAATAGCCCGTATTATTTTATATTATGGTTCAATAAAAGAAGATCACATTGAGTGAAATAATGTTAGTATTTCAAATAACATTTTCAATTCAAATAAAATGTATGAAATACTAAAATTGCAAAGCTCAATTATTGAATATAGAATATTATGGCATCAGAGGTTCACGAGTGTATGAAAATCGGTTAATCGTTTTCAAGTAGGGAACTGAATCTGTGAAACGGTGCGCGTAGCAAATTGATATTAGCATAACTCGACTATCATCCGTTAATTTAATTGTACAAATTCGACTATGGCTCACTCTGAAAGTAACCTCTTCGCTCGAATATAAGCACACGTAATAACGACGTCGGCTACAACTTCGAACATTTTCCAGTCACGTTTAATTCCACCCCCATTATTTTGATTCGCAACGACGCCAGCTGACTGTGGTGGGAAATATTTGGAATTCCGCCGGGAAAAACTCAAAAGAAAGAAAGAAAGAAATATGAAAAACAAAAAAAGCAGCCGTTACCGGAAACAGCACAAGGGAGGCAAAAGAGCGAATTTTTTTCCGCTAAATCGGCGAAAGTAGGAAATTAAGCGAGAGTCAACACGCAGAATAAGATTGGTGGTAAGAACGCGGATAAGGCTCGAATGTTTTCGAGGTTCAGGAAGAAAAAAAACGAATTTTAGAGTTGAAAAATAAATAGTAAACCATTATTATATTATGAAAAAAGCACTTTTTTTTCACTGAAAATAGGAAATCTTAAGAGAATACGAAAAAAATCAGGGAAAAATCGCCTATACGACATCAAAAGCCCATCAACCTTCTTTATGCTTGCCTTAAGTGATATATACGTATTATTTTTTCCAAGTACGTACAGATTGATCTTTATAGGTTCTCACCATAAAGTCGAGAGAGATGCCCTAGCTTGTAAATCACGCAGAGGCGACGGGTCGTGGCGACACCAACGAAAAGTTGTGCCCTCGAATTAAGACAGGGCCGCGTCGAACGACGTCTAACGGCCACCGAGGGGAGAACCGAAGGCTTCGAAGGGAACGAGGACTTCGAAGGAACGAGGGTGGTTCGCGAAATGACGGTGTGAGGGAATCCTCCATGGCCGATGGCTCAAAGGTATGAGGGCATCTTTAGAGTACACCCTTCGTGATGGCCAGTTAAGGGTGGGTTGATAAAGAGGACGTAACGCGCTTAACAGCCCCGCAGGGAGATCGCCGTCTTCGGAGATGTTGAATTATGCGATGCCTACGAGCCGCCAAAACGTGATTAATATTAGCACGTAATTATCGACCGATTTTAAGCCCGATACATAAGGTAGAGTGTACGTAATTAATCTTTGAGGACATCGAATTTACGCTTGTCAATTTTATTTTAGTTTTTTTTGTATATATAGTTAGTCAATATAAACGAATGAATGCGCTCCAAATTGTGAATACTTAACGAACCATCAGATTTAACTCAACGAGTTCCAATTACTGAACGAGCTCCCGTTGCCGAAAAAAAAAATGAACCAAACGAACTCAAAGTACGAAACTCTAACGAAGTAACCGTGCAACATTCGACCGATTCAAAATCGACAAACGGCATTTAATTAGTCGGCATTAGACCTAGACTTCGAGCGACCATCGATAGAATTCCATCGAACTCTCGATAGCGCTCCGGTCGAGTCTCGGGCCAGGTCCTAACTATGCTCGAAGTCGTATCGAGTTAAATGTTAATGTGTCGCATCGCCGGGGGGTCCAGAGACAGGGGGGCCGAGGGGTCGGAGCCTTCGCCCCCCGGGGGTCGTAACTCTTGCGGGGGCTTAGCCCACCCCGTACAAATCCTCCCCGGCGTAATCCCGGGAACCTTATCGGACGGCGGTTCATTGTACGGCGACGAACTGTGTTTTGCCTGTATAATCGTCGGGAATTATGGAATTATGCGTCGGAAATCATTACCGAGCCGAGTTTAGGCTAGATGATTTTCGCTGTTCGAAAATATATGTCTTTGAGTTTCGGTTTAGTTCGGATTGTTGGCGGAATTAATTGGTGTTTCTAAGCTGCCGTCTCGCTGATAATTAAACTACCACTCGAATAGATGCATTGTTGTGATAAGCTGATGTCTACCGATACCATTGATTAATCTGATTCAATCAATTATTATCGGTTCGAACTATTCTAATTAAACTGTAATATAACCGATCTATCAAAGAAAAATATTCAATTTTATGTCTATACATATGTATACTTATTGGTTTTAATAAAGCCGAGGTAGAGTACTTAACGTGAACCTTTCATCGAAAATAAAAGCAAACCCGGGTTATTTTGATATAATATCGGATCATGAAATTTGATACTCGCAGTTTGCATTTTAACGAGATGCATGACAATGATACATAGTTTGAAGCATTTAATTAATGCCACAACACCGGGTCAAAAATTATATTTTAAAATTTAACGAAAAAAAAAATTGAACGGATTTTAATTGAATCTACAAAGAAATTGCATCCCAATATTTCAATAATTATTTACTTATCTCAAGTGCTACGTAACTTTGTGTTAACGTTTTTTTTTTAATAGCCAATGACAGCTCTTATCGTACTCAACACGCTCAAATTCCACATCGAAAATAATGCAGCACTCGAGTCGAGTCACTTACAATTGAAAGATCGGATCTAAGTGAATGTACGCAGTACACAGAACGAAATCAACGCCGATCCGACCAAACAAAGATTAACGAACGGTTTAATTAGGTTACCGATTAGGCACCGCAAGTCCGTACGCGAGGCTTCCACGCGAAATAATCGCCCGAGAAACACTATCCGACACCGAAACAATTCAGCTGGGGGTTTGCGCTCGTATTGCCTATCAGCCTTCACAGGTGTAAATCGCAACTTTTGCGCCGCTAACAAGATTTAAGATACAGCCGTCTGCGCGTAAATCACGGTTTAGCCGTCCGTACACGTGCACGGAACAAGCCGGGGGAGGAAATGGGGTTGTGGGCGATGGTGGTTGATGGCGATAGCCGACATTTTCGCGTGTCTTAAGTGTCTCTGTGAATACTTTGAACGATGGCGGTTTTATTCGCGTATCGATGTTACGTGTGGGTAATCCTACGTTTTAACGTCGAGGCTCGTAAAAGGTTTCACTTTGGATACGTTTCAATCTAGATGTGAAATTTTGATGAGTTGATAATTTTATTTTTACTGCTTTGGTTAACTATCTATTGAGTTTCAGTAAATTCACTAGCATCGATTGTTCAAATATCTGTCTCTGTTCCAAGAATTTTTGACAGTTTTAAGTTGACGAGCGGACAGTAACTCTATTGTTGGTTGAATAACGTAGTGAAAAAAACGCGCACAAATATTGTTTTTTGATATTGCTTTGAAACAGTGCGTTAATTGAAGTTATTTGACCTCAAAGTTTCAGAAAAAAAGCAAATAAAACACTTCATATATTGTATATGTAAGGAAAAATTGATTGCAATTTTTATAATGGTTAATTAACAAAAATAAAACTGGCAGAATTATAAACTCGGTGCGGTTTAAAAATCGTAATTGTACTACGTACTAAAAAATGCTTTTGTATTATACTCGTTGGGAAAATTTCTGTTTTTCGTGACAAACACGTGACGAAACAATAAAATAATAAAATTTAAATTAGCTTCCATATTGTAATTACGGGGAAATAAATGTTAAAAAAAGTACAAACATTCACACGAATTTGAAAATGTGTGTTCGACCTCGCCATATGTGAATTTCAATTTTCTTAACAATTGTTAAATAATATTTTTGAAAATATAAAAAAATGAATCACTAAATATATTTCAAAATAGAAATAAACTTTATACAGTTTTTTGATCAACGATTTTTTTTGTATAAAAAGGAAGTTGTGAGAATGTAGCATGAGCTCATGTCATGTGTTTTTACCATTAGGTACTTTGCGAGTCACTAATAAGCTTCGAGCAATCAATTACAATGGCTATTACTGCTATTACGGTAATATTTTTTTATCGTCAAAATGGTGATATTTTCCATGCTTCGATAACATTAGATACGATTTCAAGGCAGAAAAAGTAATTTCGAAAACATGAGGTCCAACGTATGTATGTAATATTGTATTGAATTTCAACTAAGAAACTCAATTAGGCTCATTTGTGTATGTTTTCGGTCGATGAAACATTTCGTGTACATTATAATAATAACACAGTATGTAAATAAATACCAAAATCGGATTATGAAATAATATGAGAAAAGCGAATAATACGATAAAGATGTTATATTGTTTATCCTAATTATTTGATATGTCAGAAAAAACGAATACATATACCAACATCAAAAGAGAAAAACAATATATTCGATGAATGTATTAGGAATATGAAAAAAAGAAAGAACACACAAGCATATACATTTCCGCATACGAATAAAATGAATATGAGATTACCTTCGGATATGGGCTGCCTCGGCTTGTAGGCCGTATCTGAAACAAAAAGAGAAAAAGAAACATAAGAACAGTGACATTGGCTAAACTTGACATGTTGCGGTTTGACATTTCAGTATTTTCTTTATATACGTTATTTTTTTTTTTTAAACAAAAAGTTTTCTTCGTCCGACCAGTTTTCAACGCAATCCATATTCGAGCCCTTCGGTATACACACAGCGGTTTGCCCACGGAAAACTTTTAATTAAAGGAACTTTAATCTTTCTAATGTCTACACGAGGAAGGTGGTTAGAGGGCGGAACTTGGCTTTATGCTGGCGGTAGTTTTCTGAAAGCTCTCGAAGAATAATTCGTTCTTTATTATTTTCTCACCACAGTAGTTAACGCATTATTCAAGATAGTTTAACTCAGATTACGCGAAAGATCGTGCATGTGCTATTATCCACATTGTGTATTACGAGAGGGTTGTCTTGCAAATGCAGCTATTGTTTTGGATAGCACAATAGACTTAGGCTTCACATAGTTCAATATTATGATTTATTGTTGTTCAGATATCGTAAAATTTGTATTAATTGATTATTTTTTTTGATATATTGATTCAATTATAAATAAATATTCGAATGTCGATTAATAAAAATAAATTTATTTCGTGAAAATAATCATAAGTATTATATTATGTGTAAGGAAATATTAACAAATCGATTTGAGAGATAAATCTGAAAACATTTTAATCCAGTTCGGCTATAGGCTATTAAGATTTTGAAAAATGCATACCCGTTTAACGGAGAAAAAACTGACATGAGAAAGCCGAAAAAAATGAATAATGACTTTTCGCAACACGATTTTCTACAGCATTTTCTCGCACGGAAAAGGGAAGGTTTTCGTGGGGTCATTGTAGTCGTTGGCGAAATTCCCCTAGAATAACCATCGAGAATGGGGAGGATTTTTCCGGAAAACCTCTAATGGTTTCTTTTTATCGGACAAAGATTTCGGGCGTCGCGACATTAATTATCTCGAATCCCGGATAAATGAGATCGGCAAAAAATGACGTCTATGTGTCGGTGGCGAACCAGAACTGGAAAACCCTAGCACTTTTTTCATTCCTATTTCACTTCGAATTATCTCGTTTCAGAGAACAGATTGAGAACAATTTCAATAAAAATGTCACTTTCATGCTGATAGAAATATTCAATTAAAAGTGCAATGTAGAAAATATATCTTGATTCATTCGATACGATCATATATGAATTTGAATTAATGTGGAAACAAAATTGATAGATATTAAATAAAATAAAAAATATTCTGATTGTCCACGTAAAAATCATTTTGTTTGATTAGTTTTAAGCGTTGGTTCATTGAAAATGATCGATCGTTTAATTGAGATTCAAGCAGAAGCGTTTACTCGGTCGCCTGATTCGATTTTAAAGTCGTGCGGAAAATCCAATTTTCGCGATCGCGGCGAATTGAAAAATAAAATTAAAAAAAGAGGTTCTTTCCAAAATCATTAATGAAATCTCGAAACGAACAAAAGGACGAATGAACGAAACCATTATTGGCACTTCGCTTTTAACGTTTAACTCCGCATTTTTTCTTCTGGCCGCGTTCGTGTTCAACAGGATTAAAATGGGTCTTTTTATTCAGAAAACGATTACGTTTTTTTTGAAACAGTTGCAAATTAGTGGGCCGTCCATCGTTTTGATTGCTATTACCAAAGAGCAACTTATTTCCTCACACACATTTTGAATGCAGTACGAAATTATGTACTTTTTCAACTCCGAGACGTTGTAAATCGCAAAGAAAATTGTAGGCCTAGCTTCGCCGGGGGTTCGTAATAACGTGGTACCGTTTTGCATGGGCGACATTGTTTCATATATATATATAATATTATATAAATATGTATACGTTTTTGTGCAAGAGCAGTATCTGGGGCGTCGTTCCACGTGTCAAAAGTTAATTTTATCCGGACAGAGTAGGGTGAGTTTGTTTTCTTGTTTGCTCCGTGCAAAATCACCGTAAGCACACTCTCGCCCCCATACTCCACTTTCACCCCTCGAACCATCAAAATTTCGACGGCTTTTTCTTTATCATGAAATTAATTATAATCTGCAAAGTTTACAAACGAAGCTAATTTTCGGAATATGAAAAATTCATACAGTTAAAATATACACTTTTACCCGACTCCTGATAATGAACTTCCATTTTAAAAAGTTTAATACGAAAATAAAAAGTTTAAAATGAAGTCTAATATAAAGAAAATTATAAATTTTCAACTATAAGCTAGAAGAATATATACAATGCTTTTTCGCTACATTATAGCCGAGATGTGCACATGGAAAGGATCTATTATACAGTGACGTAGTGCTAAATTTTAAGATGCAGATATGCTCGAAAAACATATTAACAAATGAAATGTACAGATATTCATAAAAATAATATAGTCATCAGAATTTATATTCATCGTTTTCATCTGGTTTAATGTAACCAGATACATTGAAAAACTTCCATATTTAAGTTTTGAAATTTTAAAGCTGTCTCGATTAGAGGTGGTGAAACTACACCACTGATTGCGACAATGTCTGAAAGGAAGTGCGTTGGAATAATACACATATAAACACACGTAGATGTGTCGACACGTGGGCAAAGTGAGCAGGAGGCTTATTCGTCACGTGGTGAACGGAGACAGTGACAAGTGTTTCTCGGAGCTGAGCCGTTATCGCGGTCGCGCCGGCCGCTCTGCATCAATCACATAACAACGAAACCTTGTTTTGTTGTTGGAGAATAAATGTACAAGGGTGTTTGTTGTACTCTATGCAGTGTCGCACTCTAAATAGGGGAAGTATGGCGTTTTTGAGTGATGTCGATTTAATTTCATGGACGTGATTTGACGATGAATCAAAAAAAATATTGATCTGATGTGAATCTTTTAATTCAAACCATTCGATTTGTTTCAGTTTAGATATAGAATATTGTTAATAAATCAATGCAATATTTAAATAAATAAGTTATATTCTTCGAATAGGATATTTAAATAAATCAATAGACAGTTTTACGAGTCTAAAAACAGCAAGAAGTAAAATCAATCAGCTTGTGAAAACATTACAAAATTTATTTACTTCTAAAACATTTGTTATAATATTTTCTTTAAAATGTAAACACAAAAAAATATTGTGTTTTAAAGTAATCAAAATATTCAACCATATTCTATCTAATAACATTAGTCAGTTGAAACGAAAAATAAACACTGCGGAAATCACAAATACGCGTAATTCACATTGTTCAAAAAAATTATACTCAACATTTAAACCCATCATTGAATTTTCGCAAAACAAACGAATCCAAATTAAATAAAACAATAGCGAAAACAAATTAACATACGCACACGAAAACAAACAGAGCGCGAAAACGAAACATCAACGCCTAAATTTTAAATCGCGCCACACCACTGTTTAAACCACGCACACATACAACACCCAAACACCCGGTCTAAACTGGAAAACCGACCCTCCGGAAAACAGGAAAACCGGAAAATCCACATCTATGTATATATATTTATATATGAATATACGCATATGAATTCTCGCAGGGGGTGGTGGGTGGGAGAGCACGTGGCCCGAAGGGTTGGACCGACGCTCTTCCTTCATCATATTATATTTCGTTCGTTTTTCGTTCCGTTTTATTGTTTGCAGATTCTCGTGCGAGTCGACAAAGGGAGGTACGATTCGGTATCTGCCGGTTTTGCGAATTTTTTTTTAGGTTCGTGGTATTGTCTTCCGAAGGGCGATTAAAAACGGCGGTTGTTTCGATGGCACTCGTGCGTGAATGCGATTGCTGTTCGTTGCTTCGGAGGGGGTGGATTTATGATTTTTTTTTCATTTTGAACGTGAGGGTTGTTTTTGGATTGAATTACGTTCGATTTGAATTTCGATTGCCAATCGAAATTCTTGATTGACTTATTCAGCGATTGGGATATATCGAGCATTACCATTTCGGAATAATATGTGATTATGAAGATAATCCAATCATATACACGACACTATGATGTATTTAAAAAATTTAATATGTGCATAAAATCATTAAAAAATCAATATTCACATTTTGCAGGAAGTATAAGCGCGTACGAACACAATACATTAACGTCTAAGCAAGTGTGATTAATTAAATCGCGAATTCCCATCTAGGCGATCGATGCGAACCCAATTACGCCGACACAAATTAATTTAAGCACGTTAAACAGAAACCTACTGTACCTACCGCGGATCATAAAGGTGTGTACGCACAAGAATAATTATGAATAACTGAAATTTTTTTCAATTAACAATTCAAAAAGAAAATTTTAGATTCCAAACATAAGGAAGCGTTTACTTCCTTTTTTTTATCGTAAAGAAAGGTTATGTGCGTACGCTTCTTTAGTGGTACGGATGAAAGTTAACTTCGACCGCGGTTATTATTGAAGAGTTAAATCTCCCAGGGCAAAACGATAGCACGATATTGCCAGTTTCTGAAGACGTGTACGTGCTGAAAAGCGGCATAACGTTGAGCAAACATTGTGTGTGCGATTATTGCGTCCTTAGTAGGCGCCGTGTTCCGCAATCTCGACTGGGATGTCTCAATATTTCACACGTGTGTTATTATGTATGTACGTGCTCGTTAGTTGGCTATACGAATGGAAATCTAATACGGATGCGATTAGTGTGAATCAAACTAGTTGAATGTTGGTGATTTCGATATATTCAACTAACGTATACACTGACAAACTTGATACTTTTTGTTTAAATCACAGTTGATTTAACAGTTTCAACACTAAGCGAGTTTTAAGTAATGATACATGATTATTGATGTGTTGGATAACAGAAAATATTATACCTTAATGATTTGAGATGAAATGTAAGATGGTGCATTAGAATTGGAATATTTCTTCGTAAAAAGATTCGGTGTCTGTCACAATGCTTGACACATTGAACATAACCACAAACTAACTGCCGGACTAAACGTCAAACTTGGTACATGCGCATTTTTACTGATAACGAATTGGTCATAACAACAGGTTTCACGTCTAATATAAATCGAAGAAAAAAATAATCATTCGACGTTGATTATTTTAATGTATTTTTTCAGTCAAAATAATGTTAAATATTTTTAGAATATGAAAAAAAAATTTTTTTTGAGATTTATATTTTATTTTCTTCGTTGGAATTTGAATATTGCATGTAGCTATATAATTTCTACTGGATAATTTGAGAGCAAGAAGGATTATATAATATATTTTTAAAAGACTACCTACAGTTCTTTTCCGGCTTACATTTTCCATGAAAATTAATAAATTCCGAGGCTCATCTTTTGATATTACGGAGATGGTTTATTCTTATATTCTATACATATAAGTTACGTATAAAAATAAGTGAAATTATATTAAAAATACATGATTAAATTAATTCATAAAATATTTATGAACTTGCAAAATCAGATACCAATCTAGTGATCTAGTGTTGTAAATAAAAAGAAAATGTGAAATAAACTACATACATATAAAAACAACATTCTATTAAATATGCATTTAAATTTTTGAATTAGGAAATTAAATTGAATTCAATTTGAACAGGCGGCAGAATCAATTAAAAAAAAGCACTAAATAATACATCGATATCATATTAAAAATTAAAATAAGTGGTGAAGAAAAGCATTACGTGCATGACGACTTTTTAAAACATTATTTTTACCTTTGTTATATCGATGCGAACCGCTGCGTGGTATCGGCACGTTGTCCGAATAATCTGCAAAAAAATCATAAGAAATAATGCTTCATATTCCGACGGCACAAACATTTGAAACAACAGGACAAAACACACAAAACGACATTGTTTCCGAAAACCTCGCGATAGTACATAATAGATATAGATTAGTGTAAAGCGAGAGCCCATCTCTGGGCGTGGGCGAGTAATCCTTTATTGCCGCGTTGTTCTGGAGTCGGGCTAGCTTTTAAAAGCTAAGTTTCAGCTATTGGCTTAGCGGAAGTTCCCTTGCTGTGCAGTTAAACACCAAACAGCATTACGGGGACAGTGTTCTCCGTTGTTACGGATTCGTTTGCCTCGCTCTCTACGATAGGACCCCCAGTCGCGATAAAGATCCACCTGAATCCGACACTTTTAGACGATACGTGCACAACGCCGTTTGCTTTGGATAATATATCAGAGAAACGCGCCGGGAATTTCAAATGTTTATTGTTTCTTGTAGCAGAAACGTTGCAATGTCTCCTGCAGTAGAATATGTTCGAAATTTATTTTTACTTATTACAGAAATTATATATAAATGTTTCGAATGGCAAAATTAAATTTGAATCAATCCTTTATATATTTGCTAAATTGAAAACGAATTACGTACATGCCCAGCAATTAGAAACGATCCGACAATCAATTGGAAACTATCATCACACGAGGGACATCACGAAAAACCCTCATTCAAATTCAAATCGACTTCAGAGTGGCGCACGCCGTTTAAGCCGCCCGGAAAGTTTTCCGCGCCGGAAAATTCCCACTGGGAAAAGCGGAAGCGATGACCGCGTCCCTTGGCAAAAAATAATAATAATATAAAAAAAAAATCTCGCATTATACGAGGAATCCCTTTAAATTCGAGTCCCCGGGACGCCCTTCGTCACACATGTGTCCCGTCCCGGCAACGTTGACGCGAACGTGCGGACAATGGAGGCGCGGCGCGAAATCAATGCGGGCCCGCTTGACAGTTATGGGCTTTCGTTTTCAAAGTTGCCGAATTCGGTCAAAGCCCTGTCCCTTTTCCATATTGAAGGTTGTCAGCTCTGAAATAAAAAAAAAAGGGCCGCCTATTTTATTTTTTTATTTTGTGAGAAGGACGCGTATATTATTTCCCGCTGTGCTTGTGTGACGCGGACCCTTTGAGCTGTCGATAGGCGTGTGTGCGATTTGAACATTGTCGAAATTCGCTTCTGCACTTTTTGATGTTTTTGATGTGAAAGAAGCCTTTTGTGGAAAGCGATAACGCGCTTGATGAGCGGAGGGACTGTTGCGATTTTCATTTGTGTGCGCGCTTACAATAGAACGATTTTCTTACATTCGCATCGGAAAAAGTAATGTAGTGCGAAGCGAATCAATATTCGAATGAATGTAAACGCGAAAAGTGATTTACGTGAATTGCGCTTTCGAAACAATCCGCAGAATGTTATGATAATGTGGGCGTGAAAACGGTCGTTGCGAAACGGTTTTCGCGCAGTTTTACATTAAATTTCAAATTCGCTTCCGCAATTTTAACGCGTTTACACCGAAATAATGGATCGTTGAAAGCGTTAAGAGTTAGACAGGCGGAAATGCATTTGCGAAAAGCGCGAAATATGAAATACGCAACCGCAGGGACGAATAACACGTGGGGGGGATAAGAGGGGTCGGCTCTTTTAAATTTTTCACAAGAATTTATTTCGAAAATCTATTCATAAAAATACGTACAACGTTACGAAATGATTTTTCGATCTAATATCGTGAAAGCTGAAAACAAAAACGACTAAAAATTTGAATAACAACCTGTAAAGCGAAAAGCAATCCAATTATCGCGCGCGAATGAAATTCCATACATGAATATATCGAGCCAAGTAAATTTCGCATTGATTAATTACTTTCGAATAAAGCCACGCGCTTTTTATGCATACATTCAAATCTACACACACAACCGATATAATATACTTTCATATCTCAAATCATATCGAAGCTTAAAACGTCATTAAAACACATTAACAGACTAAAGCCTCAGAGATATACATAGAGCATCGAATATTGAAGCGACCCAGCAATGTTTGCACAGCAGACAACCCATACAACCAATTGGCATGCACTCGATTAGTTTATGAATGATGCAACCAGCATCCCAAGAGCATCAACACACACACGTCGTGGGACGTGCGCAGACGTGCTCGTCCCGTCTCGTCCCGTCCCGTCCCGTCCCGTCCCGCGTGTCCCGGGACTAATGGCGCAGACCGGATCCCAACTAGGCCGGCCCAGTTAGGGCCCAGTGCGACTCGGCTAACTGGACCAATTTGCCGTTAATCCATATTTGATTACGGAGGGCCTTGCGGGTGCTTCGCCAAGTGCAAAGGTCGCGCATTATCCATCCTCTTGTGCATAATTAAACGGGACCGAACTGCTGGGATGGGCGTTGAAATTCTGCGAATAGGGAAACGCAATTAGTCTTTCCGTTGTAGTGTCGGGTTAATTAACGCTTATGTGAGGGATGGTCGTGTGTTTTTTTAATTCGTGCGCAATAAATCTGAATTTGATTTCACAATTGAAAGGGTTGAATTTTTAATTGAATCTGTTGCGTTTTCAATTTATTTTTATTGTTCGATCGATTGGATTAACATGAAAATTTTGTGCGAATATTTTTTATTCGAATGTGTTAATATTGAAGTGATGTATACTTAGTAGATGTGTATAAAAAGTTAACTTTTAAGTTTTATTTCGAAGATTCAAATTAAGTTTTTTGTTTTTTTAAGTATTAAAACGAAGGGGAATATATTTGGATCGTTAATGCACGTAAATATTGAAACATTTTAATATTGTATATTTTGAGGGTGAAGTTTGGGTTCCAGGTTATTCTTTTGTGAATTTTGAGTAAACAATATAAAATGAAATTTGTTACTTAATGTCTAATTTAAATTTTAGATTAATTCAGAAACTTTTGAAAGTCAATATTTGGTTATTTTTTTTAGATTTCATATTGTTTTCATGCAAAATTATAAAAGAAGTTTGGATATAAAACTTTTTTATTAACTGCAATATAGTCAGCGTGAAAAATTTAATATTTTTTACAGATAATTAAATAGTTGTGTAAATTTGAAAATTTTGCATAACCGTTAAAATATTTTTTAATTAGTTCTCGAGAGATGAAATTGGCGAAAAATATTCACGAAGCATACAAAACAAACAAAAAGCAATATTAAAATTGATAGAACTAATTAAAAACAAATTTGTGTACGGGCAATCAAACATCTATTCAAGCTCTTAATCAAAACAACCTTGCGCTGAACAAGCAAACTAAATTCACGAACCAACTGACGAACTAGTAAAATAGACTCAATCGAAACTAAACAAACGCTTAAAAACATACTCGTACATGTAATTCAAATAAAAATGATACAATTTATAATTATCACAACTAAATTTTATTTAAAAAACTGAGAATTCATAAGTTCATATGATACTACAAACGAACTCGACAAATCGAAACGCTTGCACATCTTCTGTCAACCTCAATCGAAACTTAACAAACACTCAAATTGATATAAATATTCTCGATGATAGCAGTATAAATTGCAAATATACAGTACATATTTAACATTAAATAAATACATAAACTAAACTACATATATTTGAACAACCAAGCATCCAAACATCTGCACGACAAACTCAACTGACTCGCATAACGACAGCGGCGCAAGAAATCAACATTCGCATATATTCCGACAACCTCAAAACAGATTCAATCGAAACTAAACAAACACTTTTCACTAACCTTAACTACATTATAACTTAGATAGAGTTTGGCTCTTTGAGCTTGCCTTAACAGCTGTCAAACTCAATAGAAAAAAAACATGCTTGCTATGTTAAGTGAAAATATTGATAAAAATAATATATAGGTATCGTAACTAAGCCATATTTGAGCATCCACAGCCCAACATAACAAACCCAACTAAACTCGCGACAAACACACCGACAACCACACAAGAAATCAACGCTCCTACATCTTCTGGCAACCTTATGCCTCAACGTCTACGAGAAAATTTCATCGCATCAACAACGTTGCACGTACGCGTCAAGTCAACCAGTCATCCCGTCGACCTGGGACCCTGGAGCCCTCCAGGTCCTCACCCTTCCGAAGAACACACCCTTGTTTCGCAGGGGGGTTGACAAAGGGCGCTTCCACCGAATGACAAATGGCAATCCCGCAGCTGAGTGATATTCACAAAGCGGGACGCATCTAGTGGATGTACGGACGACGTATTAGAGGACTTTTCCGGAACCGAGTGTAGGCGCGTCTCAAGGTATGTATGTGTACGTAAAGGGGTCGCGAATTTATTGTGTTACGAGAACGTATCGGAAGTTTGTGTTTATTTTCGTCGAGATTTTGTGTCTTTTCGACGATATATTTGGAAAGTTGTGTGTGTGTTTAATTTTCGTTGTAAATTGAAGGTATGTCGTGCGTGAAAAATTGTATGAAAGGTTACGTCGAAATGTCATGGGTAACGTAAGATTGTCTTTAAATAAACCGAAATGAGAAATATGCTCTTAATTTTAAATACATTTTGATTCAATTAGATAAATCAAAATGTCATGTTGTTTTTTTATTGTTGATAAGTCTTTATAGCATGAAAAATTTTAAATACGTTTCGTTTAAAAAATATTGCATATGTGCACGGAACTAGACTGAAATGAAATAAAAACACACAGTAATCCGTCATATTTCATAATATTTTACTTCATTCCATTTATGCACGATTCGTATTATTCATACGCGATCATTCATGCAACATTTGCGTATCGAAAAATATTTTTACATACACTCGTATATCAAAGGAAAAACTTTCATGCACCGATTCGGATTATGTCACGTTGCGATCGGGTGTACATTAAAAGCAAAAATTTAACAGCAGCTTTTATCATCGCAGCTTTTTTAACGAATTTTCCGACGCTTCATAAGAGCGGCCGGAAAAAAAGACTACAACAAACGTATAAGTGTTGCAGCGCACGGAGCATTCACGACCGATATAAAAATTATACTGAAAAATTTACGGCAATTTTTATATCACAGATGCGTCCCCGTATTTACAGGACGTGCGGGACGCGCAGATCAGAAGCTGAAAATGCAAGTTTAACGAGCGTCGCGATAAAACGAACCGCACCTATGTACGTCCCATTATTATATTATACAAGGATGGGGAGAGATGTACGTACACGGGGTGCATTATCATTACACAATGTACGCGTATTATGTGTGTATACGTACGGCGGATATTTCCCAGAACGAGTTTTCCGAAAAACCAACCGCATAAAAGTGTAAAATATTATGGCGCGATACAAGTTAATATAAGCGCTTTATTGCGCCGCTCCGTTTTCCGCGAAATATTCGCGCGGTTGCATGAACGATGGCTTTTTCGAAATTGTTCGCGAAACGTTGCAGCGGTGATTGAAATTAAAATTTCGCATGCCGAAGCGTTTTTGATTTTTCGACTTTATGTCTGAAAATGGTTTTGATCTGTTTTCATTAATACGTTTTTTTGTTCGACCATTGTTTTCGTTTTGTGGTCAGCGTAGTTAAATATTAAATGCCTGTGCTATTTTCGTATTAATGGATTCATTATTTATGATTTTTCACATGAAAAAGTATGCTTGTTTTGTATATTTTTAATTCATATGAAAATATTATCGATAGTTTTGTGCATTCACCTATCCGATCACTACTGGTTGTAAGTTTAAAATGTTTTGAAATTGGTACTGTATTGTGAGACAATTAGGTTTTATTATTCAAACGTTGATTAGTAGAAACCGTTAGTTATAGTTAAATTAAATAAAAATATGCTGCGGTTAATTAGTCTAATGAAAGAATGGAATAATAACTGAACTTCTTGATCCAATTAAAGAGATCAAAGCGAAATTGTAAACGAAGACAAATTTTCAAAACCTGACACCCTGCATTCGAATTTCATCAACTGGAAAGAGCTACGCTATACCATCTTCATGCGTCCTCATTACGCACAATTCGAAACATTACACGCGCTCGTCGGGGTGTTGCTGCTGGTTAATTTTCGCCTTTTCATCTTCAATAAAGTGTGCCGACACGTGTGATACGATATTCGATACACACTCCTCTCGAACACTTCAACGTCGTCGCCTAGGAGCGAGGAGAGTTTAAGGCGTTGCACTAAACCGCGTTGATTAAATCCGCTCTTCATGCCCGACACGTTCCGAACGTAGCCCAGACTACGGCAGGTGCATTTTAGATTTTCACGTTTTCGCGGGTCGTATACATGTGCTCGTAGCGGAAAGGAGAGGGCCTCGATTAGAGCCTTTGTTCCGCCAAATGGGCTGTTTGCCGATAAAACTCGAGGAGAATGTACGTATGTACGAGTATGTACTTGTACAAGGCACTTCGTCTATTCTCGCGACGGATTGAAAATAGATTAAGCGTAGGCGTTCGATTCGATGAGTGATATAAGTTGGAAAGGTCGTATGGTAATTAATTTCGAGAAAATTTAAGTGTCCGTATTGTAAGATGCGAGTGGAGTGAGATGTTTACAAAGGAGGAAATTAAGGGTTATTCTTAGAAATGTTCAATTCAACAAAGAGTTATTTGATATTGTTTGTGAACTTCGGACAATTTCGAATTGTTTAATCGAGAAAAATATTTTTGTTATTCTAATTTTAAATTAAATACTATTTTTTTTTTTCGAATATTTTTTTTAATTTTCACGAAAAAAATAAATACGATGTGAATAGGAAACAAAATCGTTTCCTTATAAAAATGCAAATCGTCTCTTTTGAAATCGTTTCCATGGCCACAAATCTTCATTTCGCTCGCACGAGAAGAACGAACTATCCGATTTGCGTACACGAAGATTTACGACGAATCTGCGGGACGATCTTCGGCGTCCCCATGGAATCGGTCAGATATCGCTAATATCGTTCGATTTTCGATTCACTTTTGTAAATTGTGTGTCGACCGCACGTGAAATACTACATACGTGGTGTGCACGTACATACATAGGTACGTGTACCTGTCCCGAATCCGATAGGGACATTTCCCATTTGTAGCGGCACACTGTGCAAACAATCGAGTTTTCAATTACTTAGCCCGATGCTATCTCGTTGGAGATTGAACGCGTTTCGATCGCTTTTATGGTTACCGAATACGATTGTGGTACGTATAGTCGATCAGTATCGAAAGGAGATATTATCCGATGCTGTGGAGTTTCGGATGGTTCGTTTTTTAATATTGGACCACTTAGGAGCTGATCGAAATCCGATTATGGCTTCTCGCATTTTGATACTCGAGGGTTTTATATTTAGGCCTTTTTTTTAATTATGCTAGGAAATATATTTTTTACAATTAAAAATATGCCATCGTTAAATTCGGCCCGAGTTTATGGCGGCGTTGAAAAATTTTTGCGTAGAAAATAAGGCTCTCGTCGGAAGAGGAGAGCAAAAATATGGTGCGAGGCGATAATTTGCGCAGGGCATAAATTTTTCAAAAAGCCATTCGTGCAAAGATAGCGCGTCGTCAGATATTGTTCTCTCTCCCCTTTCAGAGGGACGAAGATGGTTCAGGCTGCCAAGGATCAGGCCTTCGTCTTCTTTATTCTTATCGTCGTCGACTGGCGTGGCAATAATCATAAAAATAACACGGCAATAAAAAGCAGATGCTTAATTCGAATTATGCGTATTTATGAGGACTACGCACGGCTGAGACGTGGAAATTTTAAAGAGCGAGAAATGTGAATAGATAACGCGCAGTGTTCCTCGCCGAGTACAAATGTTCTCGAGGAATTATTGTGGAAATTCAGCTAAAAATATCCGAGGTATATACGAAATATTTATATAATATGAAATTTTGCTTAAAATTAAGTGAGAGTATAAAAAATATCAAAAAAATACAGAGAAAAATTATACTTACAATTGTAATAGAATAACAATCCAGCGACGAGTGTGAAAACAACAACCATCAAAATGACTAAGAACAAAAATATAGCTGGTTTGCAACACGTCACCCAACAATCGACATCTTGACCATTGGGAGCAGGTGTGCTGCTGCCACCGCCCAACATTGCACAACATTTTTGCATAAAGCTTCTTTGAGATGTTGCATTATCAACAACTTCTGTACCTCTAGGGACCACAGAACTATCGCCGGTTTCATTTACAACGACGCCTTGCTGTTGACTCTGATACGGATATCCTCTGTTAGTTATACGAACGAAACCAGCTTGGTCATCGTCTTCTTGAGGATTTTGATAGACTCCATATGAGGCGACCATGTCAACAGCAGATTGATGGACAGGCTTTTGTTGTGCATTGTCATTGTTGAATGTCGCTTCTGGACTTCCAGTCGGCCAGCATTCGCAAGAACATCTATCTTCTTTTCGTCGAAGTCTACTTGTGGTTGTTGTCCTTCTGGTCACATCAGTGCCATTTTCACCTTCGTGTTTTTTGTCATCTTCTTTGCGTTGCTCTTTAGACGTTCTCGGAAGAGTTTCATGTGGTCTAGCATGGTGATTATGGTTGTTCCTGTGATTCTCTAAATACCAATTTCTCTCTTCAGCTCTGAGAGTGTTGTCGTTATTGCCTTCGTATAGATCGGGTCTTTGGACAATGTGCGGATTTGTCGTATTGTAGTTAGACGGACTGAATCTGGGATCCGTCGGATATAGGTCGTGCGGGATATGTGCAAAATTTGGATCATACCCATGATTTTGGTTGGGAGTATAATAGTTGTTTAGCGGAGAAGTGTATTCATATGGGGGTCTATGCATTTTAGATGGAATTATAAACTTTCACGAACTGTCATTCTTTGAATTCACATGTTATTGTATTTACTTAATATGATCACTCACATTTTTGGAATTTTATTTCGTAGGGATTTTTCTCGGTTGACATTATTTATACTTGTCAGAATGTTTTCTTTGTATAAGAAGAAAAAATAAATACAATAAAGCTACACAACTTTTACGATATTCAAATTCGTGGCATAATTGTGCTCAGGTAACGCGGAAAAAAATAAAAATAAAATTGGAAAACTTTACGATCAACGAAAAATTGAAAACTCTGGAGGAAAATAAAAACTTAATGAATGTAACTTCCAGTTCCTGTTGTGAACGGAGAAAGATAAACAGTTAAGTATTCAACAAAAACGAAAACGCTCAACAATGAATGGAATTTCAATATAAATAAAGTACCTCTTAAAATAAATAACTAATTACGCTTATTAATTTTCTCGTCATTATCGGAAATCAATAAAATATAACAGGTAAAATATTTGAGAAATATCTTATGATTCAACAGTAAAAAGCACGATAAATTAGTATGTTCCGTTGATAATTAAAATAACACAATACTGTGTCATAAGATCGATATTAAATCTAATAAAGGAGAACCAACTTTCCAACAGTTTCTCGTACCATAGCAATGTCGTTGTACGTGTAATAAGTGCTAGGCGAAACGGCATAAACCATCTACACGTACCAGCTGTTCCACGAACAATAATAAAGTTAGCCATATACAGGTAACCGTATGCTGTATTGTATTTCTAACCCTATGTAGGTTAGAAGTTATTAAATTTAATTGAAATAATTACATATTTATGATACAAACAAATCGATGGTGATTTTTTCGTATGAACTTTGCGTTTTAAAACCCACGTTAGCATTTCGACTTTATTATTCGAAATCGTCAAAGTGTTCCTGGGAGATGTTGAACGCAGACTTCGTAGCCGCAGTAGAGGAATAAATTGAAATAAAGTTTATTTCTAGCTGAAGATGCATTTGAGCTGCCCAAGTGCATTTGAATTTTTCATATTGATGATTTCGAGTACGTTTCACCGACCGAAGGATATAAGCTATGGGACTCGAGGACCTTTTCGTTCTTGGGAAAACTGCAACGTTTGCTAAGACGTTTCTTACTTTTTACATGTGTGCAAAAAGTCTTAAAGTCAAATATGTAGGTATACATATATAGGTGGCAGTAGTATGCAGAAGCTTCTCCGAAGTCAAGTACTTCGAATTTAGATGCTCAAAGACTTTGAACGTGATGCGTTCACTGGAATCGTATTGGGAACGTGTATCTCAAAATTTTACCTAAAAGTAAATGTATTTTTCTCCAATTTATTTTCTTACGGAAATTAAAAAAGTTTCAGCAAACTAACAAAGTTTTATGATGTGTAAAATTTTATAAAAAAAATGTGATGTGATTTTCATTTTCAAAATTAAATTCTTCTATTCACATAATATAATACAATTTACCTATTAAGTGTAATTAAATACATTCTATATTAAGCGTTTGATACTATCATAAATTTCAGGATATCGTTTTTGACCCAAATTGAAGGGTATAATAACAGAAAATTTCGGAATCGAATTCGATCCAAATTTAATTATCGTAATAAACGACACCACGTACATATAATCTTATGAAACAAAAAAGATCATCAATAGACAATGTAAAGCGTTCCGTCGGAAACAAATTGTCCTTACAAAGCGATCGTGTACAGCGAAGGCTTCTGAGTTTGTACGAAAAAAAAAACATGAAAAGAAACACCTTTAGCACTAATTACAAAACGCTCATTTTCATGGCTGACAGGCGAACCCGACACGCGACCAGATATCAAAATGTTATTAATCATGAACTGTCAGTGCGCAGCGGTGCCTTAACGAAAAGGCGATCGCATTAAGCTCTACAGTTGCCAAATCGGCTTATGACCAACTCGGTTGCCAAATGTGGTATGAGCTAAACATTGAAAATATAATTTGAAAAGATATTCGATTATTCCGCATGAAAATATTGAATAGAAAATTTTAATATTTCTAATGATTTTTATCTCATTAAAAGCGACTAGAATAATAAAGTGATAATTTTATTGAAAATTCGAATATAAACTGTTGTTTCTATTATCGCAGCGTGGAAATATATTGAATTGCGAGTGCGGTTTTCGGAAAATTATTATATTCATATTAATCGATTTTCTAATGACGGGGGTTTATGCAAGCGTAAAAGCTTAAACATAACATATTCTGCATTGTTTCCGTTTATTGCATATTCTGTTTCAAATTTTCAATACCAATAAATCCGACGGTATAAATCCGAATGCAATGGCACGAATAATTGGTTGTCGATCAATGCTTCGCCGAGTGCAACTGCTGCAATGCTGACAAAAGGGAAATTGAGCCTATAATTAACAAAATTTTATATTGGACATTATCATTTGTTGAAAACTTTTATTGTTTGATTTTCGAAAATTCGGATTTTTTAAAAGAGTGTGTTTTTTTATTTAAAAAGAAATTTACAGAAATGCAACTCATTCTCGAATGAGAAATTAATCGCAGGTGAATGAAAATTATATGTTAATGTACTTAATTAAAACAGTGAAAAAAAATAATCAGAATTTATATTCGCATATAATAACTCATATGAAATGAGTTTATTTGAACCTTATATATTAAACATATCTCAGCTTTATTTCATACATTGAAAACCTTTGTAGCGTTTTGTTATTCAAATGTTACGATTCCTTTCCATATTACAAAACCGCTTCATACATAATAATGAGACGTCGAAGTAAGTCGACGAATAATCGAAATTATTATCGTATTTGTTATACGCTTAAACCGAAAACCGATAATGAATTTATATTACATTATATGGAACACAGCCTATATATTATACATAAATATTTATTTTTCCATAAAATTTCATGAAATTAAAGACAAAAAAAATGTTTCAGCGTCATAAAAAGAACCTCAAATATAATAGAAAAATGGATCATTTTTTTACCGTGGGTTTACGTCAACGATATAATTTTTCGGATAATAAGTACTTTTTACCTTTTACTCGAGCGGTTAGAAGGGATAACAACTTTGACGTTTCGTCACCCGGTTAAATACAAAAGTTGCCGAAAAAGAGAATGAACACAAACAGAACCCGTTACTCTTATAAATAAATAATGACTCGAGCTAGGGGGAAACGTACAAGGGAGGCGGCAACTTTTTTCCTGGTTACTCTAAAGGCTGTATAAGGGACAGGCACCCTCGCACTGCGTACATAATACACTAAAATATACCTTATATAAAATAATAATAAAAAAAAAATACCGAGCGTGAATGTTGCATGCTGTGCGCGACGTAATCTTTCTTTGTATAAAGTTACGCTCAATAAACCCTGAGTGGTGAATTAGTTCAAAAGATTTAATCGCATTAAGTACTATTATATTTAACACTATATGATACTACCGAGGCTGTGTTCGCGATTTCATTCTTATATTTGGTTCTCGTACTACCAATTAATATCGAATTTCGTTTAATTAATACGCTTTCTTGAAACGTTGCCGTATTGATATTAGAATTTAATTATATTCCATGTGAAAATAAGAGAAAGGGGTCTGTCGACGGGAGTAAACCTATTTTCATTATATAATATTTTGTCAGAAAATTAATTAACTCAAAATAAATTAAGGTTATATTTTGTGTTGGTATTAATCAGACACTCTGCGATGAAATATCCATCAATTCTTAGTGACTAGAAGTAAATAGATTCATCATGCTTCCGGATTTAATTATATAAAATATCTAAGCATTGAAAAAGTGATTCAACATTTTTTTTAAATAATGAATTATTAAATTAAACATGATATATTTATATGAATGCATATAATACATTACATCATATTCTATCCACTTTAATAAGTGAGATTGAAATTGCAACCGTTCAATTATAATTCGTTATAACTAAGTAAATCGATCTTGTTAATGAAGTAACAAATCACAAAATAAATGATACGTTGTTTACGCTTTCTCGGGAAAAACAAATAATCATATCACGTAGATAACATGAAACGAATTCATAAACAAGAGGAAAGATTAATTAGATATATACGAAAAGGGCGAAAACGTTTTGAAACTTTTTCCACATACAAGTATAAGAAAAAAATGCGAGAAATACGATAAAAAGAAAGTCATTCTATAGAGACGTTGATGAAAAACGACTCGTTTTAGAAATTATTCGTAGAGGGGAATAGAAATAGCAATAGATACGGTACATTTACTCGAAAAAAAAATGAAACATTAATGAAAAACACATGTGAAATAATATGAAATATATATGAGTTTACATAAAGCAAATGAAGAGGCTATATCAAGTTTTGACAGAGCATTATTGAGTCGAGACGTTAAGGGAATAAACGTCAATAAGTTGACCGAACTCAGAATTGAGCCGCAACACCGTATTGTATGTATACAAACATTGATTTTAAATGGTTCTTAATTGAGTTTAAACACTTATTAGAATGATTTAAAAATGGAGAGTCGAATTGAGATAAGCAAAATATTTAAATTAAAATAAAATTTAAAACTTTTCGACAAACTTACGATATGAATGTTGGCTTTTAAAATAATATACGCACGAATTTATCTTTTTTTTTTAAATGAAAAAAAATATTTTATGACAGAATTGTAAAAATATTATTTACGACAATGCATCGCGAAAAAATTCCAAATTTGTCGTTCGATACGCGACACGGAATATTTCATAAATATTCCATGAGCCGAATCGTACACGAGCCGAAAGCACAATCGACAGCTGGAAAACTTAAAAAAAAAAATACAAAAACCAAAAATATAAAAATAAAAAAAAAAAACAAATAAAAAAAATTACACAGAGCACGATTAGACCGCGAGATCAATCCATGGATTCGAATTTTCCGCGAAAGTTTCGCGCGTCGAGTTCTTACGAGATTCGTCGGGGTTCGGAAAATCGGTCGTCGAGCGGCGTCAGGGGTGCGTGCGTGTCGCGTGGCGGGCCGCGGTCGACTGGGGGCCCGGCGGCGACGCCCTCACCCCCTCACCCCCGGGCGCTGCGCCCCCCGGAGCGGTGTGGGGCCGGGGGCGCACGCTCCGACGCCGTTTTCAATTTCGAACCGATGCTATGAGGTGCGTCGCCTTCGTTAGGACTCTCCGATCTATTCGGGCTTGATGGTGATTTTTTTTCAATGTGTGTTTTTAAAGGAATCGCTTTTTATTATTGTGATTGAAAATTCATTTTTTTCGATGTTTGGGTGGAAAAGTGAGATATTACGTTTCAGAAACGAGAACGTGGTGAATAAACGAATCTAAGGTAAATAGGCTTGAGTAATTATTGTAATTACTGATTTTTAAAAATTTAATATCTATATTATAAATACGCTAACGATGCTCGAAATTTTCAGACACAGCTGTGGCTCGAACCCGCGCCTGCAGATTATTAACCCACTGTCCACGCTCTGAGCCACGGGTCGTAATTACGGAACTGCATCGTTTAACATATTTAAGACGTACAATCTTTTTTTATTTCACACATAGATGGCAATACGAATTTGATTAATTCCGAACTATTTTGATACACATGCGCCTACTGCTAGTTCAAACTAAAAGCCTTACATAAAACGTTTCTTTTACGAGTGCAATACCTTACATTTTCACTCAGGTATCGATATGACATTTCGAAAAAAGCCTACTATCCCGACGGTTAAACTGAATTCACTCTGTCAACTTATTAGGTCTGCTTAGATAGGTAATACGTGTTAATACCTAGAATCGATATGACGAAATATAATAAAATGAATTGTAATTTAAATGCTCATTTAATAATCTAAAATAGAATGTGCTCATTTATTTTGATCGTTTCGGTGGAAATTATTTGTATGAATTGAATTGATCTGGGCATTAGGGTTAGAAATTCTAAACGGTTTTGATATATGAAAAGGTCTAATTTTAATATGTATACGAGAAATTGCACTCTTGTGGTATCATTGTCTAGATTGCTCTGGATATCTAGATTACATTGCTAACACATTTAACATTGAGAGGTTTAATGTTTTTCGTCTAGACAAAATTGAGGCCATTGTGGAAAATCTACGAAGCGTGGTGGAAAAAATCGCTATCAATATTTTAAAATATATTTCGTAGAAAATTAAACATTCCATTCTAAGTAAACCATTAAGGTTGGTTTAAAAATATATATTTTAATATCAAAATTTTATATCTACAACATTGTGAAATGTCATAAATATTACATTTTTTACATTCATAAGAAAATTAATAATTGATGAATATATGTACATGTACATTTTTTTTCAAATAAATATGTTGTAAACATTGCATCTAAATGATCGATCGTTACAACTAAAAATAAAACTATTTGCTATCTTTTTTTTTCTTAGATACAAACGCGAAAACTTCAAATCACGTGATACCATTCGATTATCATATTTCTGACAATAAACGGCGCGAAAGATATTAAATGCAAGCGCATGTTAGACGAAAATATCAAAAGTTTATCAAGATATCATGTTTCAAAAATAAAACCGCTGTAAAAGGGCTGAAATATACTGTTTTACTACATATATTTTCGTAGTCAGATACGTCGCGATTAAGCTTGATAAGTGGCCATTCAACTACGCTCGGGATTTTCGCGTTCACCAAGGACGACTTTGTTATGGAAATAAAACAAACATAATCAAATCGCAACATAAATATGCATGAAATGATTAAAAACCACACTTTTATACATCTACACCTAAACAAAAAATAAACCAATCACGAACATTATTGAAATAATCAGCACAATCTCTTTATACTGGTATTCGATCGATTCGTATTGACTTCAAAGGGTGACACTATCGTTAGACGATCCCGTCTATTGGGACATCTGTCTATCTACATATCTATAATAATATACCTTTTCAGGTGAGGTTGTGTGGGAAGATGACATCTCCATCAGCATTTGTCGGGACGCGTCCTCTTCAACGTTCCAGAAGTGGATCTAGTACCGTTGGTTGTATGCAATCTGTCACGAGTGTCTCGTACTTCGCGTGTACTCTTCAATTCACTTTTTTTTCAGCATTCCAGTTTTCAGCGAACACAATTATTTTCCGTTGTGGTAAAAAAGTTGGTTCGCTTAATGAAAGTCCCGGTCGGCGCTATCGCCGTAGTGCAGCACTTTAAAAATGTAATATTGTTCTTCTCTATGAACTTCATTTAAGTGTTTTTGAATTAAGGGGAGTTTTTCGATTATGTAACAGTTTCGAGTGTAATTTGAGGTGTAATAATATTTTAACGATATTTTAATTACGGTTCCGTAATTAGAAAGAGGATAAGAAAATTTAAATAGATACGAAAAACTTGTTAATGGTAATCGATAAATTGCAAAAATATTCAAAGTGAGCTTAAAACTGTCTATTAATAAATTAATTTTATGTTAAAAATATAATTTATATTTAGGTTTTTTAAATAACGTCAATTGATTATTATGTAACAATATTGTATATATCATTTAATTTAAGATATTTATCGAGAAGAGAGTTCATTAAAAAAATATGGAAATTCAAAATAAGTATTATTATAAAGCGTTGGAAAATCATCCAGAAAATTATTACGGAGCGTTTTGAAGAATACAATAAAAACTTTTTTACGTCCGTTACGATTATATTTTAAAAATTCAAGTGCGCGCTGAAACAAAGTTACGCAATTTCGCAATTCAATCTCGAAAATTGCGCCGTTGCCTCTTTACGCTCGATTATTTCGTTTTTTTCTCTTTTTTCACCTTCCCTTTTTTACTACACGAAAGAATTGGCCACCGTACATGGGAGCGATAATCTGAATTCTTTCGTTTAACGCGGACGATGATAAATATTAACGACTCTCGAAACCGTCAACGTTGATATATTGCGCGAAATGAAAACTGGGGAAAAAAATAATAGGGCAAATCAAAACGGACGCGTGAAATAAAACGATTTTCC
Organism: Cheumatopsyche charites; assembly: GCA_024721215.1. Lineage (NCBI taxonomy): Eukaryota > Metazoa > Arthropoda > Insecta > Trichoptera > Hydropsychidae > Cheumatopsyche > Cheumatopsyche charites. The sequence continues at coordinate 8,020,780 of CM045574.1, forward strand.
AATTAAAGCTGAACGATCATGGTATGCGGTCGTGGAAAAATTACATTCAAGTTTCCGGAAAAACCTCATTTCAATTCGGTATAAGTGCACGTTAATTTTTTTTATTGTATAAATCGAAAATTAATTTTCCTTGTCAGTTCAATTAGTATTGTGATAAATCTCTAGAAACGATTGAAGTTATTTTTTATTGTTATATCTTTATTGTACTAGTGAAGATGGTTTCAGCATCATAGGATGAAACTTAGGAGAGAAAGTTTATAAGTGTATAAAGACTTTTTATTATTATGTCACTTCTAAAAAACTTTGTTTTGTATATTATGAAAAAGGTGTTTCGTGTTCATTTTCTTATGATGATCTCAATATAAAGTATAGTAAAATAATATACTTCGAATTAATTTAGATTTTTTTTATACTAACAGCCTTATATTATGTTATATGCGTACATCTTGTATCACTTTCTTATGTAATATGGTTCTAAAAGTTATATTAAATTCAAAATGTCTAATTAAATTCTCTGCGTTCGTTGTTTGTTCGGTTTCGGTCGGTGATCGGGTCGCGCAAAAGCCTATGCTGAAGGTTTCGAATAATTTGATGCTGTTGTGCTCGTCGTTAAGTAAATATTTGAGAAGCGACTGAAATTAATTAGCATATTCAAATCAAACTACGTTGATTGATCCTGATAAACATCGCGTTTCGACAATTTTGCGATAATCGAAATTATCTACGGCACTCGATGGAATCACGTTTAGAGTTTATTTGCACAATTGTCGAATGATCGAACTTTTATCTCATTTGCGTATTTTACTTATATTCGGATAAAATATTATTCGCACGCAATAATGTGTCAAATTATCATAGGTGGAAATTTATTGCGAAGTGCACAATGGCGCGAAATGATAATTTCAAAATCGAATTTAACGAGTATAAATTTCAGTAACAGGAATAAATTTCGGATCATCTTCGGAATCCATAAATTTCGATTCATTCGGACGCATTACTATTCAGGTTCTGTTTGTGCTAAACAAACACATAAAATTATAGCAGTTGTTCGCGCATAAACAGTTTTAATTAAACAACAAACTTTTCAGCGTCCAGGTGTCGGCATAATTCAGCTACACACATAAAGGATAACAATACATAGTTGTGTTCACATTCGTGCAAGCTAACAAAATACACACGAATTTTGAAAGTACAAATATTCGCAGGACGAATGTTTAATATAATATTGACATCAAAACAACAGGATTGAAACATGGATAACGAGACATTATTGAAAGTTTTACGAAAACTGTTAATTATAACACTTAGAACTATATATTTAAAATTACATCTGATTTTAAAGAACATTCATCATTTAAATTTTCTGTGGAAGCAATATTTACTGCCAGCAGTATAAAGCTTCGGTGAAAATTGGGATACTGAGAGAAATATTTCACATGCGACTAAGCTAGTTTTCCTTGTTATTTTCAACTCAGTTGTATGACTACGCCATACATAATCATTTGAGAATGTGTAAACGATAAAAGTATAATACTACGCTGCAATGTTGGTATGAAAAATTTCGGATTTTGTTTTGTATTGTTATAAAATAAAATGATTTTGTAAACTGTGACACGATACTAATTTTCAATTTATAATGACCATTGCTAAATTACGACGAATTTTACTTAGAGCATTATATTGCAGACAAAACTCCTCGAACTAGTTACGAATGAAAAAAATTGAATTCAAACCAACAGCTTTATGGCTTTGTAGCGGTAAGACAGTCACCCGACTAAATAAATAAATAAACACAGAGCACCAAAGAGGGAAGGATAGAAAACGAGGCAGCATCGGAAGGGGGCACTTTGTTTATTTATTTTTTATTTTACGCTATTTTTTTGCTTTCTTTCGTCGCAGTCCTTTTTTTCTGTCGCCTTCAAGATAGGCCCACGAGACGCTAGCTGCCTTTAAATTATTCAAAGGCTCATTCGTGTTATTGTTTTCATTGACGAAAAGAAGGAGAAAAAATGTCTACGCACATTTTGTGCTATTAATAATATACGAAGTGCACAAACAACGCATAATTTATTGTCAATAACGATTTTATACTAAAAATATAAGCATGCATATTTGTTTTTTTAGAATAATTGAGCTTACGATTGAAATATTGATTTATGGAATATTTATTCGATGCTTATAAATGGAGTGGCGTAGAAGGGAATTTCGCGGAAATTATACTTAAGTCTCTGGAGTTCTTAGCGGTGTCGCTGTCTCCACACATATTTATACGATAGGGTGGATGCATCTTGGAACTTAACTTCACCCGCCACACTTTGATACAGTGGAACTAATAAATCCTCAAGGAACACTTCAAAGTCTCCGGGTCTGAAGAAGCGGAGGTGGGCATGCCGTTTATGCCGAGTCAGCGCTCTCTGAATGTCTGCTAATAGCTTTATATTAACTTTATTCGTGTTCCAGACGATATTTCACGTTTTCAACGAGCTCTCTTTTTGAAAGGCATGAAAATAAAATTATCGAAACGATCTAGCTGGTAAATTGTGTTGTTTCGTTCGAAGTACGTATTTCGTTTTTCATATGTATTTCAACGTTTAAAATCATATATGCGAATACTAATCAGAATGGAATCGATAAAGATCATTAACGAATATAAACAATCATGTATGAGAAAAATCAATATTTGCTCATGCCGATGGGTGCTTTATGCTATAGAAACTCAAATAACCGTCGGGTCTTCCCAATTTCGGAGTTAGGATAACCACAAACTTCATAGCTATATTGATTATTAAATTCAAACGGCCCAAATTACTTGTTCATATGAATATTTCTAAAATATTCAATATTTATTTAACATTATCAACAATGAACTCTATAATATTTTTAGGCGAATTCTTGTTATATAGTGTTTTTACGTGAAATGAATAATAATTATAAATTGTAAAAAAAACTATATAATTATTTTTTAATTCATGCTTAGAGAGTTGAAACACATGCATATATAGAAATTATTTGACTAAAATTTTGTATAGATCAATAATACTTGTCGAATTAGTACATTCAAGATTGATTAGACCGTTTGATAAAAGTCTACTTAATTATATTAGTGTTCAATTACAAATATAAATATATATATGCAAAATGCCGACAGTTGACTTTGATTGAAGGGTTTCGAAAAAAAGCATTTATTACTCGAGTGTTTGATGTTTCAAAAATAACACGTTTAAACCATCAAAATTTTGCGTTTAAATGACAAGTTTCGACCGGAGGAAACTTCTATATGATTGATTACCGTGAAAGTTTTGTTTGTGAGCTAAAACTTTCTTTTTCGGACGCTTAACCCGAAACATTTAACCAGGGGGTGGTGATCAATTAACCCATGGTTGCCCTTCTAAACTTTGTTTATATTTATGAAAATAATCATACATATGGCGTACATATATATGGCCAGAAACTCATTTTTTAACATAAATATTGACGACGTATATACATATTTAACATAGATACGTATATTTGTATTAATTACACAGTAATGACGTAGACATGTATCTGCAGTTCGTGAATGTTTGATGCGGCTTTCCTCAATTAGGAAAGTTGCAATTTCCAAATTCGGTGCACTTACATATATTAATATATGTAGATATACATATAATTTTCATTTAATGGAGGGAAATATATTAATGTCACGAATTTGAATTGTTCGAATTTCAAATCCTTTGATTGTACTGTAATAATCCATGCAAATTAAATTTGGAATACGCATTTAGGAATGCGCATATTGAGTAAAACGTCGAGGAATTCATATTATGGCCCGATAATGAATGGATTACAATACATTAGCGGTCTCGTTACATTTTTGAGTTCATGGGTTCGACGAGGGGATTTCTTCGGACATCTGCTTGAGGGGTGGGAACGTTACGCGAAGGTCCTTATTAAATTTGCAGAAGAATATCAATATTTATCTTAGCCGGCGGGGAGAAAATGAAAAGACCGTTAAGGGAAAGTGGATTAGGACATTAATGCCCTAATTTTGTCCGTTTTATTCGCTATGTAAATTCACCGTCGTTTTATGCATTTTAAACGAATTCAAATTATCTCTTTTATATTCATGATCTTGAAAATTGTACATAGAAAAAATCTCAATTCACTTTCTGAACAAATGTGACCTTCGCCACGATAGAATTCCGCAAAACCTCTACATTCAATCTTGTCGCTTTGCAGTATTTATGTATATAAAATTAACGACGTTTTACAAGTTGGTCTTGTTACTTTTGCAAGGGACGAAAGTCATCAACTTTTACAGCTGCAGAGTGTGCAATACGGTAATTTGTTCATGTAACTAACTAACTAGCTCTGCACTTTTACCGCGAACTTTTCTCGCCGAGTCTCTGGACTGCATTAGTACTTCACTGTTAATTCACGAAATATTTTACCCCACGCTTAAATGAGTTCGCGAACTAATTATATTTAATTACAATTTGTTGAATGCATTTAAGATGTATGAGCGTAACAATCTTCAAATCATATTTATATAATTAATCTATTTGTCTTAAATATTATATGTAGATATATCACAGAATGAAAAATGTATCTTAAAAAAACACATATGAAAAATCACATTACTTTGGACAGCGAAACAAGAGCGTATAAGCCGCGGAGTCGACTGTGATCAAAATGTAAATGTCGCGCTGAAAAATCCGCGAATGTGTTGATTTTTTCTTCAGCATCCACCCCAACGAAGACGTCTTTAGGTATATTTCTCTTTTTTTTTTCTAACATTCGTCGACGAAGATCGACGGCACCGACGCCCGAGAGGAAAATCTATTTATTATCCACGGCGTCACCGACGAATTTCCGAGTGATTTTCACCTCTCGCTTTGCCCGCAGGTATCTTTCTCTAGATTCGGAGCACAAAGGGAGAACAGGTCAAAACATAGGGGGTGCGTGAAGGGAAAATGTTTTATATTTTCCGAAGGACGAGATAAGGGCGGAGAAACAACACGGAGCTGGAAAAAATAAGACGACGAAACCGTTTTTCGGCTCGGCGTCGCCATTCCGTGCGCTCGGATGATGATGATGTCATTTTTTTCTTCGGAAGAGAAATGTGTCAAATGCACATTTCTTCATCGTCAAGCTTTTACTTGTTGTTTTTTGTCTATTTTTATAACGATAATGTACGAATAATAAAGAACAGTGTGAATTTTGCCGTCGCATATGTTTGTTAAATTATGGGATTGAAGAAATTAATTAATATAAAAAAAAAAAACATAATTTTATTTTTTTTTTTCAATATTTGAAGCAATTTGAAATAAATGAACTACATTAACTAGTTATTTTCAGAAATCAACTGTGGAATGAGCTAAGCGTGCTAGACTTGAAATATGACTTTTTACGCTTGTGTTCCGTTGAATAATTAATCACGTTATTCTTAATTTCCATCGATCGAAATAGGGCCAGTGCGGCGAACACGTAACAACGCGTTAAAAACTCGCTCCATGATTTATTCAAAAGTCGCAGTGATTCTGAAAAATATAAAAAAAAACAAAGGACGACAACGAGCCGTATGATTTATGTACGGAATGTTCGAACGAAAAATCGCATACGAAAGCGAGCAGTTTTCCACCATTTCCTTAGTGGTAGTCCGAACGAAAATTAATAGCTTTTTTTATACTGTCGAATGAGATTTTTTTCACTACATAAGCGAATACGCTAGTTGAAGAATAGCGTTTAATAAATGTCATTGCGGCATAAGCGTGCGTTACAATCCACAAGATGTCCCTTGGAAAATGGGGCTTTTGATATTCAGGAGGCTGGTTCGCGACACCTTTATATGAGAGTGCCTCGTGTCACAATAAATATTGAAAATATCGTCCAGAAACACTTTTGGATGCGGGCTCGAAATAGAGGAAAGAATGGATGTCCTAAGGTGGTGTGAAGGAAGCTCATAAAGGCGGTTGCTTCGCATGAGTCCTAATATATCGCAAGGAAAATGAAATTTCCGTATGAGTGCGTTTTTTATATATTTTCCAAAGAAAAATTAGAATTCGAAGAAATAAAAATATTTCAAAATATATTATTGAATAGGTATGTCTGTTGGTATGTAATATAATAATAGCGAGCTTTTGATCGCTTTAATAAAAGAGTCACGTTAAGTAACTCTCGGAAAAAATTAATAAAGTCACAACTCTTTGCGAGTCTGCAGATAAAAGTAATATTTTCATTTGAATAAAATTTAATCTGAACCATTTTACTATGAAAAGGATGATTTTTTTTCATTGACGCGAACATTAATTTTCATTAAAACTACTGTCAACTCGACCGATTTATTATGTCGCAATGATTCCGTTTCTTCGACTGTTCAAAATTTAATTACGATATTCAAACGGACGCTCCCTTCCTAATTTCTTTGCACGGAAAACCTCAGATGCTTAACGACGCAAAATAAAAAGGAGTTTCCCTTTCAAATTTCCCTCGCAGAAGTAAACAGATGTCATGTTGATGAAGATAAAACGGTGCGACCTTTGTCAAGTGAGTCCTCGACGAAAATTGGGCCGATGTATACGATACAGGTTATACGTAGAAGGGAAAAAACTTATCTGTCGTGTTGTAGACGGTGACCTTTTACACTTTAAATTCAACCCGACCACTTCGTGGTGGCTGTTGCCCGCAAGAAAGGATCCCAAAGTGGAGAGAGCTAGCCTACAAATAGAGTTAATATTGAATTCCTGTTCGGAAATACTACTCGAACTAAGACCTACAAAATGCTTCTCTAAAACTGATTACGGTCAAGACGTTTCACCACAATTACTTCTGAAACTTTTCGTTTTATATACATTTATATAAATTTTAAAGTAAATGGGTGATTGATGAAAAATACTTAAACTTTTTGCGAGAATTCCTAACTTATTGTCAGGTCGAAAATAAAAGTTGGGGTCGAGAAAGCGCCAACGATTTCTGCGACTTGGAGCGAAATTGTTTTCGCTCGTGATTTTTCACGATTTTCGCACAAATCTCAAAAAATCTATAACATCAAGAGTTCATCGACCCAAGGGCATGTTTTCGTTTCAAGCAACAAACTTCTTTCGAAGAAATAAATATTTTAACAGATCCACCCCACTCGGTCGAGGCAAGAGGGCGCGCCTCCGGATTATCTTGACGCGATCCGAACCGGGGCTAATTATCATCAAAAGAATATTAAGGTAATTACGAAATGCTCCTAAAAGCCCATTTACACACTTACTCGTGCACTTCCTCTGGGGACTCCCTTTCCTGCCGGCCGTGTTTCATTATGCCGTCGCGGTTCGGGCTAGGTACAAATCCTAGCGGAGCCCACTTATTAATTTAACATCACCCACACACTATGCACGTGTAACGTCCCGTTTAATATTACACGATCATGTTATAAAAGTACACGCTTTGAATTTTCTCGAAGAAATTCCGCAAGGATACATACATATATAAGTCGAAACGCCAATCGAAACGAGGCTCGCTGCGGGCGCTTGTTAACCCTTTCATGACCGCATGCACTTTGAAAAAAATTTGATTGATCGCCATAATCACGTCCATCATACTATTTATGAGTGTATAATATTTTTTTTATCGTATTCGCGTGTCCGCGAGGATCGCGTCCGGCCTCCTAGCTGTTAACACCGTACGGAATGAACATTAAAACGGCATTAACCCGAAGGTCCGCGGGCGGTAATTAGTGGTCGTGAAAATTGCGTTTTTATCACCTGATTCGGCTGTCGACGTCCCGACAACTAACTATTCCAATCTCGAACCGGGAATAAATCATAAATTTCGGCTTAGTGTAAGTCACGTGCGAAATTCGCCCGGCTTTTCGCCGCCGAATATCCAAGTGTATACATTTCCGCGGCAGCGGCTGTCAGATGCGAAAGCTTTCACGGAATCGACGGTTACGAGAAAATTCAATTAAGGATAATCTCAAACAGAATAATAAATTCATCGTTTAGTTCTGCAAATATTTTATCTGACCGGATCTTTTGAGAATTATGCGCGAAAGCTTTTATAGACGCTCATGGGCCCCGAACTTTGGTTAAATTTTCCAGATATAATATCGAGATATTACAATTTCGCTCACGTTAACAATACTTTCGAGAGGAAGAGAAATATTGAATATACCGCGTTAAAATTTAATCGTTTTATAAAATTAATCAAGCATTCAGCATATACTATAAATTTATTGTTTGAATAATTATTTTATCATTGAAACAATCTAGTTAAATATGACGATATGATCATGGTACATTGACTAAATTATTCATTGAATCAAAGAATTGTAGGAAAACGTTAACGAAAATTCGATTACGGTAAAGTTTTCAAACGATACGTACATTAAAATAAACGAAACAAATAATCTGAGTCGCGCACTCTCGACGAAAGGGCGTTAATAAATGCGGAGCGCGTATTACGAGCGCTCGTGTAAATACTACGTACTGAAAGCGTATGTGTAGCAAGTCGGACGTTTCAGCTGTACACGTCTTCACGTGAAATTTTCCACGTGAATATGCGAAACTTTGCGCGGCAACACCGTGACTTTCATATATTTCATTTAATGAGCCGACTGAGGCGGCAGCCACCTTACAATTTACGAAATACGCCACTTCGTTTGCTCAAGAGTGCAGTAAAGCGACACTTATTCGATGCAAATTCAAAATTTACCCCTTTCGTAATCGAGTTTTTTAATTAATATCAAAAATATTTGAACAAACAGTGCTTATATTGGAATTGAAATTCATTTCAATACAGTTATCCTCTGTTTAATGCGATTACTACACATGGTTTTTTTTTAGTGCGCGTGTGATATTTTTTCGAATAAACGCACTATGTGAAGTAATCACGATAAACGGGGGAAGACTATAATTTTTTTGTTAATCCACACGGAAAATATAATTCGAAATCATCGTGAAAGAAATTAGTGAAAATATTTTTTGAATTTAATTTCGATTCTAAGAATCAAGATTCGACTAGATCGCGTAAATATATCGTATGCACTCTTACGTACGGGAGCTTTACGTCTACGCGACGATACGTGCCGGGGTTGAAAACACGTATACGTACGTACCTAGTCCGAAGCACAGCGTGTATGTAGCGAATTTACATAACAAAGGTTGAGCGCCGCTGGCTTTTCGGTTGCTGCCCGTCGACCGGTAAATACTTTCCGAACAATGATTCGAACAATGTTCCCGGTGCAATTTCAGCCGTAGACTTTGCGCCGCGACACGCTTCAATTCCGTGACACTTGATTTGAACCTCTGTTTGCATATTCCGCCCTAACGTATATTCGATCTGGATGGACGCGTGTGTCGCTCCAGTTCAGATTGATTCTCTGTGACGTTTTGTGATTGCGGTCAAATGTGTTTTCATCGTTGAGTCACGGTCTGTTGATTTCCATTTTCCATTCTGAGTACTAGATCGAGAATTTTGAATTAAATCAAAATATATGTAATTTTACATTAATACAGTGGAATCTCGCTATTCAACTGTCTTGATATTCGTACAACTCGCTAATCTTACGATTAAATTCAGTGAAATTCGGGTCGATATTTTTGCGCTGCCCTACGATTCTGATAAGCTCCGTCGAAAATAACAATTAAATTAAAAAAAGTCGTGACGAAAATTTAAAGTAGAATTCGTGACTCTGATTAGGCAACTTTACACAATTCATTGTGTAAAGATATAAATTAGCAATCAACTACAATTGATAACCAACGACTACAGAATCGTCAATCCAATTCACATTTTATGATACGTGAAAAATTAATTCGCCATTCGTACGACTCGCTATTCGTACTGACTCCCGGAACAGATCGCATACGAACAGCGCGATTCCACTGTAAAATACACTTATATCGATTCGTATGCTAAACATCAAATCGTCCGAACAATACGCGCATTGAATCGAAAGCTCGCATCGAAACCCGAAACTCCCCTCGATCGAGAAATCGCATCTTCGTATACACACATACACAAAATACGCCTACAAAACAACTTCGGCGTCCCGTGCATTCAATTTGGAACCCTCTGCAGACGAAGGTTCAACCCTGGGGTTCAAAACCCGAGGCTTTCACTCGGGGGTACGTAAAGGTACGTGCACTCAATCACCGCGCGAATCAAACGCTTTGACGAAACGGTCGTTTAACACGCGACCGAAGCGTCAAAAACGCCACCCTCCGTGTCAACCGGAATCGTCATCAAAGTCGAAGGCTGTATTTGCACTGTTCGGTATTGAATTGGATGATTTTGATATGTGTGAAGTTCGATGGTGGTTTTTAACGAGAGCGTATATTAATGATTCGTATATGATTAATCGGAAAATTATATTTATTGAATTGCGATTTATTTCGTGTGGCAGTTTTGAATCGCTTGTTGAATTCGGTTGATTGGTTACGTTAGACTGTGAACGATGTATCTAACTATGATCATTTATACATATCGATAACTTAGTGGAAAACTGTGATGTTGAACTCACGTGGACGCCAATGTTGTTAATCAAAACTATTTCTATGTCCCTATTGATTCATAAAGTACATAGAATTGGTTTTCTCCTAACCACGTTCGAGTTTGAGAGAGTGCAATTTCTCACATCGCCAATAAGGTGTCGATATGTAATGACCTTATATAATATTTGTTACAAGATTAATTTGTTTTTCTTTTTTATTTAAATATCTAATGTGTAGTAGTCTATATAAAAGCGCTCCAGTCTCTAGCGACACCAATATCAGAAGACAATTTTGAGTAATTATACAAAATTTCAATTCGTTCTATTTGTTTCGTCGATTTGATTACATAAGACGTTTACCATCAGTTCTGATTTATTAAGTTAAAATGCAAAGAAAAAAATTTTTTTTTCAAAACCCATAATATGAAATTGAGTAAATGCGGTGGATCAATTCGATGGTTTCTGCATAGTTAAAGTTTCGGAATTATGTTACGGAGCGCGTATCGAGCGGTAACTGCACACGGAGGAGCATATGAATTTTCGAGCTACACATTTAACGACCGTAGTGAAAATCCCTTTGTGTTCAGTTGAAACGGAATGCGAACAACTGAACATTTAGTCCGAATAATTAAATTGACTTCGCGTCCGTTATTAAAGTGCACAAAAGGGACGTCACCTTCTGTTGTTCGGTACTTATATCAAAAGAGTATTCGAAGCGTCGGTATGTATGTTAATTGTGAAATAGCACTTCTAGCTGATTGTTTCTGAACGAATGTCCTAATGCAGTACATAATGAATACCAATAAAATTTGAATTCATATTTTGATAGATATGTATGTAGATAATCGTATAGAATTTTAAATGAGGATTTAAAAATATGTTTAATAGAGATTTTACGTGAATATTTGGTTTCATATTGTAAAAATGAAAATATGATAAAAAAAAAAATCATGGTATTTCATGACAAATAAGACGACATATGCGATATGACGCACATTTTACAGTTCCACTTAGCATAAAATATTCCTTAAGTTTTTTCTTTCCTTTCCGCTTACAAATCATTACGTTCAACTTCCATTTTATAAATTGAACTTTTTTTCTCGGAAAAATAATGAAAAAAGAACTTCCATTGCCTCGGGCGTTCGTATTTTTCATTTTATTTTCCCCCCTTTGGTCGATCGCATCACAAATACACCAACCATCCCATTGTTGCGTTCGCGTCTTCATACAATTTCGCATCGTTTAGAATTTGCGGAAATTGTACAGACACTGTAGGTAGTAAACTTACAAAAGAGTCTGTGGAGGGGTTAATATGCGACTACATGTCCTACAGAAGTTAATTACCGGAAGAAAGGGAGCAGTTTTCAGGCCACGAGGTTAATAATACAACCAAGAAGTTTTCGGAGCACACGTGCAACAAAGAAATTAAATTAATCCAAATGCAACAATATATGTATGTAGAAATTTCAGTAGTACACGTTAATTATAATTGTGAATTGCAAACGACTCTCAATAGTTGAATGTGATACAACGTAGCTTATGTATCTCGTCTGGAGTGTGCACCTACTTTATACCTTAAGTATCACTATCCCACTTGATATTGTGTTCCAAGTTTCTAAACTAACGTCATCTACTTACATAAAGTTTATCTTAATAATCAAGAACTTGCTTTGCATATTACAGTATGAACATATATGTGTTTTAATCAAAAACCTCATTACCCATTCATGATATTTTACTAATAATTTCGTAAATAGTTGATAACATCGCTGCAGTAGGAAAATTAAGATTTCAGGTTGAAATAGAAAACTACAAAATAATACTGTTCACCTGCATTATTTGATTTTGATATATTGCTTATGAAATTTTTTGAATATGAAGTATAAAATTTCAGGATTTCGAGTAAGGATGTAATAAGCACGTTGCTAGTATGAAATGGTTGCCGGCTCCTGTCACGCAATACTATTCAGTCAAATTATGAAAGCGGTTATGGCTATTCAAAACTACCCTTCAGTACATCCGATTTTCGTAATTTATTCAATACCCAGGTTCATTCAAATTTCAATTTCAATTTCAATTAAAATATTTAATATCTAGTTACTAAAAATTGAAATGATCGTTTTCACATATTATAATTTCGTTTTTGATATTCGATTTTAATCTTTAAATCTATCAAATATATGTAAATCATACATCGTATTTATATGTATATTTTGATGCAAAAATGAAAAAAATCAAACTTATATTCAAAATCGGCAGTCAAAGGCTTCGATTGTGTCATATCCGCTCGAAATCAAGGGTCGGACGATAAAGGGCAATACGGGCTAAATCTAGAGGGGTCAAACATTCTACAGTTCATCCTTTGTTCGAATTTCCATTGTGCACCACCTCTAACTCACGAGGTGCTTATTTACGAACGAACGATGCCAATATTTAAAGCGAAGGATAGAGTTCAATAGGTGAATGCATGATTTTGACGTTTTCCGTATTACGTATACGTCATGTAGCGCTTGACTTAAATTTCCTTCTCCAGGTAAATTGTACAGCTTAAAACATACAATATTCTGATTTTCTATTAGTGGATTTAATTTATATGCGGAAATATTCATTTTGAAATGTCGAAATTTAATTACAACTAATCAAGATTCTCTTTGGTTTGAATTAACTTTGAAAGGTAATTTTGAACTGCAGCTTTTTTCCCTTGCAAACATACGAAAAAAAGACATGTCTGCGGAAGCGTACTAACATCGTTAGAAAGCATTACGTGTACGTTCCGTACATTATGTATAATACATACATATACAAAGCGAATACTTTGTTACGTGGAAGGCCGAGCCCTTTGTAACGGGCGAACAAACAAGTCGTCCCCGTATCCTTTCCGCGGAGAAAAAGGATAACGTATTTTTAGGCGGGACGCAATGGAAATAAATTACCGGCGTCGGTCTGTACAAATAGCGGTTACTATGATAAACAATTTAATTTACTTTCATGTTTTCGTAGGGTTGTCGGCGAAGATGCTCCCTTACCCTTTTCCGCTGCTCTCTGAGGTCCGGTCTTGCGAAATCCGAAAGGATCTTCCTCCTTCGGACGACCGAACAAAACGGAGACAAAGCCACCGAAATTATAAAGGTTTATTTATTTTCTGGTTTTATGTTACTAAAAGGGGGAGGGTCGTTTCATTTGACGGTTAATTATTCCGAGTTAGCCGAATGAATGTCGCGGTTCGTTTCTTGTTTATCTCGTTTGATCGCCTTGAATGTAAATAACCGCGTTGATGAATGAGGATTAAAAATATTTGTGTATTAATAAGGTTTGTGGTTGTGTGTATAATATAATATTTGCACTCAAATAAGTAAAATCAAGATACATGAATAATGGTTGAGATAAATTGAAATTTTCGTTTCAACTCGAAACTGAAGAACAAACTTTCAACAATAGCATATGCTTAATATATTCTTTGAAAATCGAAAAAGTTTTCTGTTGGATAGTAAAATATATCATAGGATAGACGTGAAATTTGTTTCGGAAATAGAAAATATTTTAAAAATAAATGAAAAATACGTCCATATACAAAGGTATTATAACCAAATAGGTATACTTGAATTGATTGACGTTTATTTATTTGTAATTTAAATTGAAATGCATATATTTAATTAATATTTATACTCAGTGCATGAATATATGTTATGTAATATAATATAACATAGTGCTAGTTATAACCTTACCCTAAGACAAGGGGTGTTAACAAGATCCATTTAGATAAAGGGTCAGCGTGACTTATCTCTCGCGTTCGTCTCGTGATTAAAGACACAAAATTCACAACAAAGGACTTTGATAATGTCAAAGCGGAGACGAGGGCAATATTTATATTAAATTATCAACTAAACTAATAAAAAATGTATCAGCATCAATATTTAATTGAACGCAGAGAGAACGCGACGCCAACTGAGCCCAGCGAAAATTGACAATTCCGCGTGATTTGTTGCCGCAGTGTGTTCTCAGCCTATGTAATATGCGATTGGATGAGGCGATTTCGCCACGTAACAACCGCGATAAACACTCGTTTTTCCTAGAGATACGAGTTTCGTGCAAAGCTTCCCTCTAGAAAAGCGCCCTCGCGAAAACGTGCCCCGGTCGAGGGTTGTATCGAAGGGGTTGGGAGGTTCGAGTGGAATTTGCAAATTGAAATATGGTTGTGCTAAATTTGAAATTGTATTCGGCGGGTGCACGCGCCGAAGACGTACACGCGCGCTTACGTAACGTTTACGTATCAGGGGCTCTGTCCCGGGAAGTCTCGGTTGAGGTTTTCCAAGAAAACTTCGAATCAAACTTACACGTTTTCGAATTCTTATTTTTCAGCAGAAACATTGAGAATAATAACAAAACATAACATATTGAAAAAATCAAAAAATCTATATTATAAATACGCTAACGATGCTCGAAATTTTCAAGCATAGCCGTGAATCGAACCCGGGCGTTCAATTCACAAGCCCGCGCCTTACACTCCAAACTACACGTCGTAATTACGAAACTGCATTGTTTAACATATTTAGGGCGAAATTTTTTTTTTATTTCACACATAGATGGCAATACGAAATTTGATTAATTCCGAACTATTTTGATACACATGCGCCTACTGCTAGTTTTAATAAAAGCTAAATTACTATCAAAGCATTTGTGTTCTACCTGAATTAAAATAAGAATCGTTTTCGCACTTGTAGAGGAAACAATCAACGTGACCATTTAGCTCAACAGTTGTGTTAAGTTTAATTCGATTATTTTTTTTCAGGATAACCTAAATTAAATTATTATTGTTTTGGTATATTATTGATCTACTCCACTAATATAGATAAGTACTATAATTTTCTATAGGGTTTTTCGATATGAAAGACTTTAACTTTTACAGGTAATTACGGTTATATTAGTAAATCTATTGCTCAATAATATCTAAATCATATTAGAAAAACAAATAAAGTGACTGAATTATATAATATATAGGGTGATTCTGGAAGTGTTGGATATACGAAAGAGATGACCAACGACTACTTTTGAAACGAAGCTTTTGGTTATCTCTTGTAAGTCCAACACTCCCGGAATTACCTTATCATTTATTTTATACTCAATGAAAAATCCTATAGGTATATCAACCAAACACAAACATTGAAATGAAATTATATTATACATTCCTGAAATTAATCAGAATGACAGTCATGATTTTCCTATGTTTGGAAAAGCGTTGAAAATCAGAATCCCTATTATGTTAGGGGTGAGCGGTGTACAGGTGCTTCGGACGCCGAGCCCGACTCTCGAAATGAATGGGTTTGAAGTTTAACGAAACGAAACCGTTTGCCGATGAAATACGGTACTTTGGCCACGGAGCAAGAGGTAACTCCGGAGTTACTGTTTCGTGCGATGGCTACTACACGGTTCGGTTCGATTGTTGCTAGGTGTTCGAAAACGATGCTGTCACTTTTGGCTTCGTTTCGGATTTTAGTGTGCATTTGTCGCAGATGCTATAAATGAAGCTGATTGTATGTTTTATTTCAAGTAGGTGTATGTGTTTTATTGTAGATGGAATAAAAAAGAAAAATAAATGGTTTTCACGTAAATGCTTTGGAATCTAAAAGTGATTTATGGAATTTTTATGAAACATAAACTCGTACCGAATTTCTTTCTTTAGTGAGAGAAATAAAGATTGTAATAATTAAAACGTTTTCGCCAAATGAAATATAATACCCAAGGTTCCTGAAAAATATCAATTTATTAAAAGGTTAATCGTTCGTTTGAGATAATCGAGAAATTCTTTTTGAAAGAATAGCAAATATTATTTTTTAATAAATTATTATAATATAATATTGTAAAATTGTTTTATTTTCATAGAAAATATTCAAAATGGAAAAAAAAGCAAAGATTGTTATTTTGATCGTCTCAAAAATAAGAATGTTTTTTTTCCCATATTCTGATTGTTTATTCGTTTTTATTTAGGGCCTATTTATTTATTTACCTTAAAAAAACAAAACTAAGAAATATATAAAAGAAAACTCACGAAGCTCAAAATTTTTCAGACAATTCATGCATGCATCGGAGAACGTTTGCTTCACATCGTAGCATATGTAAATGATAGCATCATAAAACACTCCGTAATATACGATATTCTTGTAAATCAAAGTTTCTCGTAACGAATAAAGTTTTTCTCGCGAAGAAAGCTGTGTGAAAGGTATGTGCAATCTTTGAGAAAAGATACGCTTTCGCAGCACAAGAAAATTCTTATATTCATAATGCAAGAACGTGGTGAAGATAAAATGCGATGGAAGAAAACTTATCTGTGAGTTTTCAAATACAAATAATGTATTTGTAAGTCATATTCGAGCAGAAAATAATGGTTACGTAAATAACCTTTTATCTATGAATCGTTATAAAAAACTTACCATGTTTCACGATATTTTCAAAATAAAATTCTTCAAAAATCACCTACCTGTAACAAATAAAAAACAAATATATAAGTGCACGTAAATCTCAACACACTGTGAAGAAATACAAATGTACTATATTAGGCAAAAAAACATAAATTCATTTGACATTATAATATAAATTTGCTTTATTAAAGCTTCCATAATCCTAATGGACTAATAGATGCAATTGCTTGCTGATTAGTATTGATTGTTGCCGTCAAAGCAAACCAATCAACTTAACTATTAACGAGCTTGAAATCTATCGAACATGAAAAGCTCTATATGGACATACGACGAATGTAGTATACCCTAATATATAAACAATGAAATTGCATCCATGAACATTATCACCATACATCAACTCAGATAAATATCATTTTAAAAATCCCACAATACAGTTTCAAAATTATAAAAATCTATGTATTTTCAAATGAACCAAACGATAAAATTATTCATTTGGCGACATTGAATCCCGAAAGCGTTGCGTCAGCCTTGTACGCGAAAGGGATGATACAGCTTTAATATTTGATGTCGGCTAGCGGTTAGCGCTTGAGTTGAATTTAATTTTGTCGTTAATTGAAAATACGGATACGTCTTGGTGATTGTCGACAACGTCCTGGAAGTTTCCATGTATATAATTGATTTACGGCCGCGGTCTCGTCACTCAAACTCAAAGGGTATGTAACGTGTGAGCACACGGTGACATGTGCCCTCAGCCACTTCGCTTCAATAATAGCACAGGTAAATCCGTTCTCAGTTAGTTATGCGAATTTGTCGGGATGTATTCGGATATTGCCATTCTCGTTTATGAACATCCGTCATAAATGCTGAGATTGAACACATTTTCCTAAGCGGTTATCGACTCAAATAGTACAGTTAAAGGTCGGTTTTGCGTATCCCGACGAGCAGCAAGAGGCACGCAACATAGTCAACAATGGAAACCCAAATAAACTAGATTATTCTCATTGTTGATTGTCGCAAAAGGGGATTAATACTTTCTTAATCAAAATGTGTTCGTTTATAATATTTTCGAGATTAATTAGTGTTTTTTTTTGTCGTGTCGTTGGACTTTGACGTTGTCGAGGTCGCTGCTTCGGGTCGCCGCGCTTTCGGCAAACAATAATTTCCTCGTAAAACCGCAACTCGTTTCCGGATTACTACCGGCTGTGAATAATGTAGCCAAGGGAGGCCCAAAACCCGGTTGCAATGCGGCACCACCCCCATCAGGTAGCTCAGCTTTCTATGATTTATGTAAACTGGTTGCAGGTTCGACATAGGAGAGGATTTTTCACGTTACTTCCGCATCCGCGAGCGCGTAACGCCCACGCGAACCTTTTTGGAAATAATTAAAAGCATTTTTTTCCTCGGGCGTATTTATGATATTTTTTCACAGATAAAATGAAATAATCAGAGAAAAAGTATTAATATAAGCGCCGATTTCTTTTTATGCGAATTTTTCGATCAAATGTAAATCGCTCGTGAAAAAAAACGGCCGTTGAATTTCAATATAATGTTTGATAAAGGCCGAATCGCAAATTGCAGAAAAAAAATATTCGAAGAGAGGGTAGGTCGTAAAATATAATTTTTCCGTAGGCGAAAATTTTCCATTCAAAACGGAATATTAAATCGGTCCCTGACCATTGTTTTTCCATTTGTCGCGTTTCACGCCGCCGTAGCACTCGACCACCGTCGGCTCGCGACCGATTTTTCCAGCTTAAAAGCCTATAATCAGACGTTTTCATTGAAATTTTCGAATCGAAAATAAAATAAAGAGGCGGACACGACAAAATGGAGGCTTTCAGCGCTGGCGAAAGCTTTTCACAGTCGAGTTTCACGCGACGCACATAAACACACGTATCGAGTATCCGAAAAAAAATTTCGCACGATATTCGTCGCCGTCACTAAAACGACATTTTAATAACAGGGTTATTTTAAACGACATTTGACATGTATGCATTTTCAATATATTCAAAAATAATTGCAACGACTCTACGTACGTACTTGTATGTGTCCTTCAGATGAATATTCAGACTTTATAATTCATAAAGGATAATGAAAAAAAAACCGAATTCAGAACATACATATCTTGTTAAATTTTCTTATTTGAATCTGTTTAATGAAATTGGATATAAAAATATATGAATACATACATATTAATCATCATACGTCAAAAAGATAGTATAAAAGTCGTTTGCGGTCGGTTTGTTAATGGTACGCGTCCGGATAATCGCTATATCGTAAACGAGGGTGGTTTTATTTTATTTTTTGTCGCTTCAACCAGAAAATCGTAACAACGAGGCTCGAGGGTCGTCAGACCGTAAAAAATCGTCAACTGGGTACTTAGAGCGTCTTGGTAGACCTGGCGCACGTCCCTTTTGGTGTCGTTAAAGCGTCGCGACGTCTTGTAAACTGCATGCTTATAAGCTTGTAACCGAAAGGGCTGACAAACTAGAGGTAAATAGTCACCTGCAAAGGTCTCTCTCGGCTATTTTGTATGAAAATTTCGAGATTCTGAAAGATAGATTTTATCATTTGAATCACTTTTACTCTAATTGGGATATATAAAATATTTTAACATTATATTTTTCAAGAATATATGATGAGTATTTGTTTGAAATGATATCAGTGTTTAGTTCACGAGAAATCGTTTCGCGTATAAATTGATACCGTTCAAACGAAAATGATATTTCAATACACTTTAAGGTCGCAGGGCTCATTTATCACTAAAAGGTTATAACACAAAGGTTAATAACAAAAACATCAATAAAGATCTTACATAAGTATAAAGCGAATAAGCAAGTGATATTCGAACTTACGAAACATCATATATACTACAGTTCATTATCAGAGTAAAATACGGAGACATTAACGTGACATATTCGCACCACTAAAGTGATATTAGCTTCGCATTCGAAAGCTTATCGGCATGTTTATATTATAATATATTTTAACGAACCGATCAAAGATTTACTGTTATTACTCACCGCGTGCATAGGGACGATGGTGGTTCGACATGAACATGCGACACAATATAAACTCGCATGGTGCCGCGCATAATAAGCGCTTTATCGTACGAATGTTTACGACCGTCACTTTAAATTCAATCGTCGGTTATATCGTATCGATAAAGCACCCTGCGATATCTTAACGTTGCCCACAATTTAGATTCCGTACCCATTTGCCGAAACACAATCGTAACCAATTAAGATCATACATGGAATTCGATATTCCGAACGGAGGATCTATTTTTTTTATAGTACAATGAGCCGCTATCGCAAGTTTTAATTAAGCACTGTAGTTTTAGTGGGGCCGTATGTCTTTTCGAAAGTACTTTTTATCTGCCTTACAGCGAGCTTTATGGTTATTCGTGTAGTTGTCGGACGTAGTCCTCGTCGATAAATGTGTGGCTTTGGATTTTAGAACAAGTGGGCGGATGGGCGGTGTCCGTATGAGGCTTGTCGTGCCCTATGGGCCGGGCCCTAAAATCCGATGACAGGGACCCCTTAATTACACGTTTTGGGACCTCTTTTGTTGTGCAGAGTGCACAACTTTTTGGGTGGTCTGAAGGGAATGGAAACTACTCTTAAAGAACCGAAAGTATAAATTTATATTAAAAAAAATGATAATTTTGTGCAATTCAATCAACTCCGTGGTACGATCTAAATTCTGGGTGGGTATCGTTTCTCATATTCCGAGATTTCGCGATACGCGCTCGAACGAGCGTTACTGGCTTATTACGTGCAACAAGAACTGTTTTATGATGATAAGTGGCTTAGGGAACGCCTCCGTGAACCCCAAAGTCTTGTGTTATTTTGTAAGCATGTACTCACACTCGATAGACACATCGACGACACGTAAATAATTCGACGAAAGCGCCTAAAGGATGATGGTGCTCCAAGGAAAGGAGCTTTTCTTTGAGGAAAATCGATACGTGTTTTGTGCATCATTAGCTCGGTGAAAACATCCTCGTTAGGGAAAAATAAAATACGTACAATGAAAATAGAATCATTAGCATCTCTTTTAGTAAGTATTCGATGAAATTTACCAACCAAAATAGATATTTTCATGGCTTCGAAAATAATGTTAATGAATTTCAATATTTTTGTGTCATAAGAAATAAGACGTGAGAATGAATCTTCTTTGAAATAGAATATTATTGAGCAAATATTTTATTAGAGGTATAATATTTTCGAAAATCACTATCTGGTTTATTATAATTTAAAAAAAGGTTGTAATATACTGAAAAACAATGGTAAGAGCATGTGTGTAAGTTATTTTGGCTTTACGTTGCTTTCAAAGTCACCAAGTATAATTATGGAAAAATCGTGGGTGTTCGAAAAATGGTGACGCTCATTGTTATTATGTTGTAATTTGCATATATAATATAGATTTCATAATTGTTTTGCAATCGCTGATGATGATCGTCATCGATATGTGCACGAGTAGTTTTAAAGTTTTAATATATGTATATAAGCGCCATTGGAAGCAAAAAAAATCATATAAAATATTTCGCATTTTACAGTTGCCTAATTAATAAACCTAACATTAATTCTCGAAAAATATCATATTAAAATATAAAAAATGTGACTTTTATATTGCTTCGCATATTGTTGTGAGATGAGATCATTAGGTTTATATGGTGTCGAGATAAGATCAAGATTTTTTATTAGCAATCACATCTAGTTTTATGTTTGTTTTGAAGCCAAATGTCACCAATGTGATATTTGATATAAAGTTAAATATTTATTAGTTAGTGTAAATTGATTCTGATTCTAAATTTAGTTATTTTTCTGATATTCGATACTCTTTAGCCAATAATTCAATTGTTTATTTTTATATATTTATACAAATTTTAACAATTTTATTTAAATATTTGAATTTGAATTTAAATATTTTAATATTTTAATTAAATATAAAATAATTGAAAATATTGTGTTTCAAAATAGCACGACACGGATTGTCTTATGTTAACGATGAGAACGAAATGTCGTATTGTCGAATTTGAGAATCTCTCATGATTCGGAAATTTGAACTCGAATTCGGCTTGCGGTGTTTTTCTTGACTACGTGAACAGAAGTCTTTGGCTCTGTTGGATTTGCAGAAGAGTCACAAGGCACAGAAGAGGCCGGGTCGGGTAATCAACTAGAGACAAAACAAGAAAAGACAAACAGCAGAGTCAACAAACAATAAGACGCTCCAGATTCGGGTGCTAAACGGAGCGGTTACGCCAAAAATGAGAGAAGTGTTTGCTTTCGGGATCGATCAAATATACGAATCCAATAAAGCCAAAGTTCTGCTGAAATAAATTGAGTAATATTCTTTTCGACACGGTATTATTTATTGTTCACTTTTATTGCTTTTGACATATGAAATCTGAAAATAATTCATAATTTGGTTATGTCGTGTGTAAACTCATATCGCACCATTAGGATTTATATGGATGCGTGTCCATTAAATCCCTTCCATTTCACTTTTATTCCTTTTAATACTTTTACGGTTCATTGTCTAGTGCGTATTCTTTAATATGCGCTTTACGACGACATCTATCGACCGTAAAATGATAGTCGTAAAACGAACAGTTTTTTCCTCCTGATTTAACACACCTTTAAAAGCCATCCCGAGGGTCATCCAGAAGATGCTACGGATCATATCTCGAATATTACGAAGACTCGACAACAATATTAAGCAATAAATCAGCATTAGCCTCCAGCTGATGTGATGCCATGTGGGAAGCTGTCATACTCTAAATAATTTATATCAAATTTGTGTCGATAAGTTCTGCGACAAATGACTCGCTATTACCTTAATGCTTAGCGCCAAGAGAGAGTGTGGCATTTAGAAAATGAAAAAAATGGCAGTAATTTATTATAGACTTGAGTATTGTGCTCATCGAGACGACATTATGCAGCGCGGTAAGATAACTCGTAAATTGTGAGCTCATTTTAGTATATCGGCTATCGATTGAACTGTTCTGTCCTCGTTGAGGAATTACGCCTCCACTCAACTGTTTCATCTAGCGAGGATGAGTCATTTCGTCTATAATGATATAAATCTTCGATCGAATTATGTAAATTTTTACAGAATATCAAAACGTGTCTCGTCGGATACAAATCGTCTGTAATGTGAGTCGTATTTGTCTTGTAATCTCGCACAAGACGTCATCTTTATTCTCAGAAGAAAAATTTCATAAGGTCGAATCATTTTTATTTCTCAAGAATTCTATTTGAAATATGTATTTCCATAGGAAAATATTGAATTCACGATTAGAATGACATAATCATTGTTTAGAAGAGAATCATTTCTAATATGCCAAACACTCGTAATTTCAATGTTTAACAATAAATAATTATGTACACCTTCAATCATAATTAACATTGAACAACCAGAAACAAGAACAATTCAGTTGACGGACGACTCAACAAATTTTAATAGTGCAACAGCACGAAATTGTTCAAGCTTCCAACAATAGATTCTGAGAATATTATCCGTTAAGGATTGACGTAAATTACAAAGCGCATAAGGAACAAGACGTACGTATAAAGAAAACGAGCACGTTTCACAATCGCAAAATTTACTTTATACGTCTCTTAATACAGCGGTCTCTTCTCGTTTATGGAAGACGTTAGGATTTCTAGATAATACGTCGTGAAAATAACGCCTTCGAACGCCATGCAACTAAACGAAATTAACGTACGGTTCAATCAAGACTTAACATACAAACATGTAAAATTCGTACCATCTCCAACTCGACGGATACAAAATCGAATATGAAATACGCCCACGAGGAACGTTCGCGATATCGCGATATAAACTCCCGACTGAGCCTTTGTGCGTACGTTTGCTTCGAGATATTGTCGAGTATAAGTAGCTAGGGCATTGTGGCTCACCGTGCATACTTGTGGTATATTGTGCAATGCTTTGTGCGATTCTTCACCTTTTTCAGCGGGATGTTTCTTTTCCGAGCGGCGTCTCAATTATGCAACACAATGGTCAAAGAAGCTACGTACACAAGCTTGCTCAACGGTACGTGGTAGCAACAATGCAACGTGAAAACGGTCTGTTATACTTGCATAGCTATTATAATTGAAACGTCTCAGTATTTTGTCGGGCTTGTGCGAATTTACGACGATAATCCTTTTGGCGCTCGCTGAGCCTGACGTGGGATCCCGTATGAATTGTTGAGCATTGTTATTGGCCTTTTCTGCTAAGACTTCCCTCGAGACGGTTGTGGTTTGATATTTTCAGTCGTATACTGTTTTTTCAACTTTTTAGTATGTTTTGTATGCGTAGAAGTTGTTTCGTTTTCTATGAGATGTTTAAATTGTTATGGTTTTTTCATCCTTTCAGTTGTTTTATTTAAAAATATTCGTCTAGCATATGTTCGATAATGATTCACATAAATATTAATAAGAAAATTAAATAGAATTTGGTAATGGAGTGTTTAATGATTCAATAAAAATTTGTCTGACATCATTTGAAAAAAAAAACATTGAGTCATTCTAATTATGAGAGTAGAAGACATCCTTGTTTGATAAATTGTAAAATAAACCTAGAAATATATAAAAAAAACATATTTATGTGCATTTTATTCTAAACTATATAAAAACTAAAGAAAATAATAAATTTTCGTCAATTTAAAGACTGTATGAGATGGGTATATATAATTTTGTATACATTACGGACGTCCATGAACCTTAACTTTGATGGCCAATTTTTCAATTTTATCAAATGGCGCAATATGCTAGCTCGAAGCGTATGCGGAGGTCGTTTTAAGAATTATTATTTAATGTGAAAATCGAACAGGTATTGTAAAATCACTAAAATTGAACCGATAAGGAGAACCAAGAAGATTTCGAACGGATTAACGGTCAATCGGTGTCACTTAATCCAATAGTGTAACCAATTTACTACCATTTAGAATATTATATTTTCCGGTTATCAATAAATACTACTTAGTGACACATTCAAGTTTCGATTTGAAATCATGCATAAGACTTTTGTAGAAACTAGGTAATATTTTTTAGAATAAAGAGGTCGAAAGTGTAATTGAAAATCACACAAAAAAGAAAAAAATCGTAAAGCTATACTGTAATGATAATGTCATAGTTTTCCTTTAATTTATATATAGATAGATGAAAATACGAAACAATGACAATATGACTGTCAAAAATACAATACATTTTGTATAACTTCACGTAGATTATATTGTTTATTACATTTTTTCTTTATTTTCATATCTATTGTCTCGTTGAATAGAGTCATACACAATAAAGCAGTGGGCGATGTGAATGATTTTCCCCGTAACGTTATCAAATCACGCGAGACTCGATAAGTTCGTGGATTTCGAAAAATAAATGTGCCATTAAGGACGTCAAAATTATTTTGTGTCTCTTACTCGTAAATATCATAAATTAATAAAATAAAAATAAAAAAAAGCACTGCCAGCGATAAATCTATCGACAATTTTCTTTTGTGCGACCCGTTAATAAATCAAACGGTGAAATCGCTTGATACATCATAAGCTTTTTTTACAACACGCTTATACTAGACGATTGAGTATGGAAGTCGTGTTTTTACCGAATAAAATTTTTACGGGTGTATTATTTTTATAGGAAATCGTACACGAAAATTATGTTCGATAAAACACACAATATTTGCATACACGTTTGCTTATTAACATACACCTATGTAAGGCATTTTTATTTATGAAGAAATCTTTTCCCCGTTTGACATGAATGTTTTTCCACATAACAATTTAATCACATGTGAACTTCGATTTAAAAGCGATTTATATCCATTCGATTTTGATTCGAACATTGAATTATGCGCATGTTATGCATGGAAATTACAGAAATGAATCAAGTTAAAAATAAAAATATTATCGTATTTAAAACAACGATAGATAAAAACGGTACGAAATTCATAAATAAAACTCTTTTTTTTCTAAAACTTCGAAATGGGTCTTATTTTGTGAGCATGATACATGAGGCATATAAACATGTATGAGCGTATACCAAAAATTCAACAGACCAAAACGTCGAAATTCGCGTGAACGCACATGCATCGGGTCAAATCGCATGCAAATTCAGCTAGACCCATCCAAAATTCAAACGTGTCCCACTCCGTGTCCCGCATCCCGACTTGTATCCCGTCCCGTCTCCACGGGATACGTCCCGCGATAATGCAGAACACCCTTCCGGGGAATGATTTACGACCCAGCGATCCCATGCGACCGATAAGGCCAAAACGAAACATAGAAAATTAAAAAAGAAAAGAGAAACATCCGAATGATGAAAATTAATGACCGCTCGTCGCTGAAGCGTTTCCTTGCCGGCCACCATTATTAATTCGACAGTCGAAAAGAGTTCATGGTTTCGTATTAGAGTTTGAACGAATCTATCGCAAATATATCGTTTGTCTTTGAATGCGATATTGTTGTATTGGCGTTCTCGGTAAATTGCGTTTGTCGCGTGATTTATGCGATGGTCGCTATTTATCTTGTACCAACTATTATTGTTGTTATGTGTGAATCGTTGTGTATTGCGTATGCGTGCTTTCGATGTCGATTTTCCGGTGAAATTTGATTATCGAGTTGAGCGGGATTGACGTTTGAAAATCTGTTTGTATTATAAAAAGCGTTCGTTTCGCGTGATGAGAATAATCGATAAAAGTAATTTTCGGTTTGTTTGCGATGAACTGAAAAATAATTGTGTGTTGATAAATATGAATGGAAAGGTTCTTATATCTTAATGAAATTTGCGTAAATGTTTTCTGATAGTGTGAAAAGCTTTGTAACTAAATGTAATCAATGAATTTATTATATGTGCATATAATAAGTGTAAATATTTTAAAATAATTAAATTATGTCATAAATATGTTGTTATTGAATATTGAGGATCTATTGCACTATTATTTAAAATCCAATGTTACCTTAGTATAATATATTATGAAACGATGAAAAATCAGAGCAGTGTTGTTTTAGTTATCATGAAATATGAGAGAAACTCGTAAAGCAAAACTAGGTTAACATCCACGGTACCTGTTGTTTATACAGTGGAACATTCTCAATTTTAGTTTCGTTAAAAAAATGAATAAAACCAGTGGAAGAAAATTATATCTATTCAAAGATACACAGTTATGTGTTAACTGGAAAGTATCTTCTAGGAGACGTCGTACATAGTACAAGCATCACCGTCGGAGACACTTCGAAAATATTCGAGGAAGTTAACTGCTCGGCACGAACGGACGTCGCGTTGATTTTCCACAGAAAGTTGTCGAGTGGTTAAATGAAATAGTGTTTGCTGTAATTTGCAGTTGTTTCGGGTCGCCAACACGTACAGCTGAAACAAATGGCCTGGAATGAAACGAGCGCTTGAATCACAGCGCCGCGACAGATTTTCAGCGGTCGCTCGCAAAGAACATACTGTTACATATTTCATACGAATACAAACCGCTGACAAATGTTAAGCACCGTGATAAATTTGAAATAACGCGTCACTAGAGATTAACTCGATTAATTAAATGGAAAAATCGTATTAACATTACTAACAGCAGCTTTGATTCAATTTCAAATAGCAAAAGCCGAAAGCTCGTCTGAAATTAATGCGGAAACTCGAAATGCGACAAAAGCTCACGCACAGCACTGTCACAAGTATGGCAATCATCGTGCGAATCATATGGCGTGGTCGTATAGAAAATTTCAACCACATTGTGTGCACCCGGGGACGGATTTCAATTCAGAATCAACGTTACACACTTCTGATTAGTCGAGCACCCACCCCGATTCCAATTAAGCGACAACCGACTGGATATAGAGCAACTTTGAAGGCTTATCTGTGTTCAAACGATGAAGTTTATCTCGACCGTAGTGCGGGGGACGATCGACCGCGCCTAAAATAAAGCGGCTAAGAATTCAAGGAATGATTCCATTGTATCAACGAATTGTCAGTGTTTCTATCGAATACTATGCAAATTACATTATTGAATAATTCAAAGTTATTGAAATAATATCAATTACATTGAGAATTCTTAATAAATTCAACTATATTAAGGATATATGAGCCTTTCAGAGCTAAACGTAACTAACTTCACCAGGCAATAAGTCGAGAAAAACAACTTCCTTCGAAAAAACCCTTAATTACATTCATAATTTCACATTTCCGAAATTTTGAATATAAAATTTTAATTAGGTATAATAATGTTACGGATGTGATCGATCCTTATAAGAGTACAGAATTTATCAAAATGGCTTATGAAATAAATCATTTACTATCTGGCGGCCAAATATAATTTGTCATCAATGATATTTATTATATTATTAAGAAAATATATTTTACACAAAGAATATTGTAATTATACCAAGTGCCCTAAAATTTTAATTTCATTTTCGTCAAAAAGCTATATTGGTCACGATTAGCACTGAAAGGCTTATATTGTAATAGGCGGGACGGTAAGTTTTCCCCTTCGAAAAGTATCTAAGATACGAATTTTCTGAAAACGACCAATGAAAGAAATCTATTCATACAAATACTACTGTATTTGTTTCTGAAAATAAGTTGAAATCATAAGATACCTGTCTCGCTGTTGAATAAGAAAACAGTCGAGATGTCCGGACACCGAATTACTTCGCTCTACCGATTCGTTCGAATCAACCAGTTGCTAGACACGATAGTTCCAGAACGGTCTTGGTAGAAAATCAACACAGCCGGCTACCGGGGCTCGTTGACGAGCTCGTTCGGAGACATTAATATTTATTAGCAAGCACAATGATTGTTGACATTTGCAAGGTGTGAATACGCGAGCGAGTTGCCACCATGCTCTTCGAAGCTGTTGTATATTGTTATAATATGCATGTGACAACTCTCGCCAAACATTCGTCGGTGTAGGGCGTAGGCGATTGTGTGGTTACTATTTTGTTTTCACCGTGACCGAGCAAATAATATTTTCCTTTTTCGACGCTTCGAGAATGTTGGTTTTGTCGTTCGCACGAGTCCAAGGTAAATGGTGTACAGAAATGTGTAAATTTTTCAATACATACTGATGATTTTAGTGTTTAGGAAAATTTGCTATGATCATCAATATAATGGGTTTTTGTTGATCAAATAACTGTTTATTTTAAGAAATTTCGTAATATGTTATATCTATCGTTTTAATATGAAATTTTTATAACGAGATTATACGAGAATTTCATCAAATGATATTTCGAAGTTTATCAAATAAAGGAATAAGGTGGTTTGCAAATGAAATATTTTCAAAATGAGAATTTGAAAACGGTGGACTGAAAACTTGCCTGGATTTCGCATGGAGTGTATTTACTGAAGAGATAAACGCGAGAAATAAAATGAAAAGAAATACGTTCCGCTTAATATTATCCGAGAAGGATGGTTGTTTCGGTTCTTCGAGCATCCGATAAGAAAACTCTTTTTCCTCTTTCGGTAAATTTCTTAACGGTAATTAGTAAGCGTTTTGTCGGGGAGAGCCGGAGAGAAAAAATTAACTCCGAGCTTTTTTCCTCGACGAGCTTTGCTTTCTTTTCATTTGCAATTTCCACGAAAGCTCCGCTACTCGGGAAAAATAACCCGAACTCGCATTAACGGGAGTCACTTGGGTGAATTCGAAATTAGTCCCGTGGACGACGAGTCGAGAGGAAGGGGCCTTAAACAAAAATATTATTAATACGTAGACGACGAAGCGGATTATTAAGAAAAATAATCACAAGAAAGAACCGAGAACTAATTCGAAAAACGTCACGGAGTATCCGTCAAGCGCACTAATCTCTGGTTGAAGTTGTCCTCCACGACAACTGAACTGCGATCCTTTGTGCGGCGTTCGTCTGCCAGATGCAGGATGTTTGTTGCAAAAGTGGTGCAACGCAAAGTCCGACAAAGACCGAAATTAATTACACGGACTCGTTTTTGTCGCGGTGCATAAAAACTTCGACCCCATCATGTTTTTGTCACGTAAAATATTATGTGACACTCTTCGGCGACGGAAAGAAAAACTCTGCTAGTACCCAGTACCTCTCTTCTAGGCGAAACGTTCGTTTTCTTTTCTGTGGCGCTCGTGCATTTGTATTCTATTATATTACGGATCCGAGAGAATTAAACTCGCATTCAGTTATAAAATTCGTGAAATTATATTATTTCATTTATTTTTATAGAGTGGGTTAAAAATTTTACGATCTTTTCATAAAAATAATTGGTAGTGCCCGTTAAACTTCTCTGTGAAATACTCAAAATCATATTTAATTTATTTAAAAAAAATATACGAAAATTAAATTCATATCCTAGATTCATTTAAATATAACTAGATATAAATTTCACCTAGAATAGGCCCGAAAACCGACACATTTGCGAAACTCACATCATACGACATTAGAATACTAGAATTCGACTCGCAACAATCTATCATGGTGTCTGGAGCGATTGTTATGCGAAAGGAGCCAGCACGCTATGAAACGGGGGTGTTTCGCACGCGTAATACATATGACGACTGAAAAGGCCAAAGGGTACAAGTAACTTCATGGTGATTTCGAGAAAAGCGCTAAAAGTTGAGCATGTACCTACATATATTAGGAGGAGGTCGAGTGATTTGATGATCTCGGCAAACGTTCTAAATTCGTTTATATCATTTTGCGATCAAATATATGAACGTACATAGAAGCGATTCCTGTACATAACTCAATTTCGGCAAAACTGTCTCTTGTACCCTTTGGCCTTTTCAATCGTCATATAATACATTATTATATTATACATACGTCCAGCGAAGGCATTCGAGGTTTGCGGATCCGATTCCATCAATCATCGAAAAAGTGACGCGATTGTTGCGAACGAACGAAGCCATTGTTACGCTCCGAACATTAGCGCATTCACTGTTTTGTGCGACGCGTTTTCATTGCAAGGAACGTTCCTAATAATATAAGGAGGTATTAGTTGAATATTTTCAATATAATATACACGCGAAAATGATTTTAGCGACAATAAGTAAAATTCAATAACCAAAATAGAATAATTCTTCAATGTATTTCGAATTAGTCAAAATTGTATGAAGTAGATTATGAATTTTATGGTAGGTACTACGTCTTTGGCCATAAGTGCGCTGGTAAGAGGACTTCTGGCAGGACCCGCGTACGGTAATTAGCACACCGGCAACATTAATAACGGAAAGGCAGAGCCGAGGACCGAACGAGCTAAGCAATTAATCTTTGGTTTTCCTGCGAATACCTCGGGTTCATCCGCGAAAATTTTGACAAACAAGCCGCCCGACCGTTAATTAATTGCCGCTTCTCGACGGGCTGTGCTTCAAAATTTTCCCCGTTCGTGCATTCTTCTGTTGTCTCAGGAGGAGTTCGCCATTGTTTGCTTTATCTATCGACAAACACTCTAGAGTTAGTTTGCGTTTTATTTTATTTTTATTCGATTTGAACGCTTCTGATTTTCACAATTGCTAAACATGGTCGCTCCAAATAGTGAGTGTAATGAAATGAAATTAACTATTCAATAACATTTCTAATTTGATAATTAATTCAATGTGTACAATATTTAGTAGAGTTAACAATTCTATTTGTATGCAAATTTTCTATGGGTTTATGAATCGCTTAAATTACGACAGACTTTGTCCCACATATCAGTTTCAATACATCGTACAAGTTGAATAACGTATATAAATTTCGGTTTGTTCAAAATACGGTTTTTAACCTTTTAAAATGTCTCGAATGAAATAATTATTTTTTCACAATCGAGAAAAACTTTTGACGAAAAACAGTTGTTTTCGAAATGCACAAGGTAGACTTTTGAAGCTGCTATAACAACACTTTGCTAAATGCCTCCAACATACATAATTCCAAACGAAATACACGAGTCGAGACGAAATATGAGGCGACTCCAAGAGTCACAAGGGGTAATAAATTAATTTGAATTACGCGCGCGCACGTACCGTGTCGATACACGCGGATGTTTCTTCGCAGGCGAATTTTCAGTTTTCATTAAGGAGAAAGTTTGGCGATTAGGCCCGGCACGACTGTTCCAAAATATGAAAATTAGGGATGTGATACTGTAATCAAAATTCAATTTTTTCCTTTTAAATTATCAGAAAATATGAATTTATTTTTCAATGCGTTTGTAGCTTATAAATTTTAATCAAAGTCAATATTTATCATGCTCATCTTATGTATGCATGGAAATAGATTTAAATAAACATCTATTTGTTATACAAATTTGATTCAAAATTATTCAAAGCATTTAAGATTATTTAAATATCTGATCGAAATTCTAAAAAAGAAGTTAACAGCCCTAGTGAATACATTTCTACGAACGAAGGTTCTACTGCGAGTATCCACACATGTTGCCAGTTGCCCAAATATCAGATATGAAGCTCATTAGGAATATTCCCCATATGAATATATTTCTCACTTAGACTCTTCGTTTTAGTCCGAATACGCAATTCCCTCTGCGAGCAAACATTATGATAATAATTTTTGCGCGTTCGTTGCGAGTGCGCAACTATACGAGTTACGTTGTTTTCAAAGCCTTGGAAATTGTAAATGTAATGCTTTTAACGCGATTCAACAGTATCATATTCTAAAAGAAACAACATAAAGCTCGCAGAGTTCTTTATGCACTGTTGAAAATGTAATTATTCACCATAATATACAGTGCAATAAATTGTTAAAGTAATTTATTATCATTTTATACGCAAATTGAAAAACTTTACGTTGGATTTGATAATGTAAAAAAAATAATGAAGTTTATATGTGTTGTAAAATTAATTGAATACATAACTGAATAGTTTATACAAAGAACGTTTTCGAAATATATTTCCAATTATACAATTCAGCTTTGCAACCAGCGAGTTCATACAGTTTTTGAAGCCACAGACGGCATTTTCCGAAAACAAGTCACAGGAAAAGCTCGAGTTTCGTTATTAAGCGCTCGCCGCCGCGACCCTGTCAAACGCACTACCGTTTTATTTATTTCCAACGAAAAGCGTTCGCTTTCAAAACACATTTTTCATCATACGTATTTTCGCGACGACATTCTCGTTTAATTTCCGCATTATTTTTTCCTTAATACGATTATAAATTAGAGCTTTAATCGGCGAACGACGATCGGCCGTAAAGCGAACGAACGACACCACTTTCGTTCTCCTCGGGGAGACACTTTTACATACATTTTTTCCGGATAGCACCACCTTTCGGTTCCTTCCGGCTCCAGCCTCCCATACACATACGTGCTCCGGAGAGAGCGGTCGTTAATTTGTCCATGAGATTAATGTGTCGACTTGGATTGTCCACCGCGAAATGGAAATTATAAGGGGTCCCTGGACGCGGACCGTAAATCTTCGGGTCATGAATGACAAAGAGCTGCGGAGCTTGGCTTTTGAAAACGGCTCACGTATAACCTTAGAAAGGACGATGGTGATGCTCGCGTTCCACCCCCTTTTTTTCAGCATTACCATCCGCCTATTTCTACGGACGAAAAGGCTCTCGTGTCGAAATTAAATATGCGAATGGGGTCGGACAGTTTTCGGCGACTTCGATAACGCGATCAGCTCTGATTTGCGCAAACGTTCCGTTCATATTAAAAAGTGCTTTGAGGCACTTTGAATAAAAATCACTTTTTTTCAGTTGGACATAGTTTTCTAGTAGTTACGAATATAAAACCGAATCCGAAATAGATTTCTTCATATTTTATACATACACCAAGGAAAATATTTATTTATCGTTACAGATATTGCTGCCCAATTAATTTTAGATTTCTCAATTAATTATTTAATTTTTTCTAAGTGAAAAAGCAAAGCCATTTGACTAAGAAATCTAGAGTTATACGAACGCTTGAAATATAGCACTTATATCGATCGAATATAATCGATACAGGCATGGTGAGTGATTTATTTTTAGGAACCGTTTCGTGGAATGACAGATTAACACATTTTCAAATAAAATAGATCAAAAACTTGAAAGAAACGATCGAGCCATCATATTAATCTAGAAAGACGACACGTGACTCTAATCAAGAATCCAGCATTATAATTCATCTAGAAGCGCGCACATATAAAACAATCCCACGTACATACTCGTAATTCGGCGAAATCCTCAGGTGCATACCGTTCGCAAGTATTTGCACTGGCAAACACTGTTTCGAAGATAAGCCCAATCCTCTAGCACGACATGGCAGAAAACGGGGATTGATGGTCGTCCGGCGTGAATGATTAACAAGCCGAGGGGCCTGCGGACTGTTCCCTTTTAATTTTCCCTGCGAGCGGATTTAAACCGAAACACACACACACACACACAGTGAATACTTTTCCCGCCCTAGGGCGGTGGGTCGGACACGATGATGTGGCCTGCACTCATTAATTTGCCGGGGCCGAAACTGTCGTGTAAGGGCGCAGCGGGGGGCGAAGGCCCTTTCGGTAGGGCTGCGCCACCGCTGTATTGCCCTCGCCTACACCGGGACATATTATGGCGAGGCACGCGACCCGAACGATACGCCCTCGGAGACACCGACTTAGTCATCGTGCGCCATTATTTCGACTCGAGTAAAATGTTAACTTTACGCGAGAAAGAAACGCTCGTGGAAGTTTATCGCCGAGTTTTGAGTGTCGCGATTGTCGAGCTCGATACGCGCTATCGTCCAGAAGAATTTTCGTGTCGTCTAATCTGTCGTGTTAATTGTCGGAAGGAGGATTATAGTCGGAAAGTTCTAATTGTTCAAATGATTTGTGGATGCTGGTTGGTTGTGACGATGTGTTTTTTTTTTTTAACTTTTATGAGATATTTCGTAATAATATAGAGAAGGTTATTAGCGCTTTTATATTTTATTCCTCGACGATGAGTTAATTATGAATTAATTAAATATCTGGCGGATTTGAGCTCACGACAAGAATATTAAAAATTCATGAAAAGATTTGCATTTTAGATGGTAAGGAGAATTTTGGGTTTTACCGATTCGCTTACTTGTTGTGTACGGAAAAACAAAATGTTTTAAAAATTCATATTTTATATTTTTAAAATTTCATGGAAAATAAATAATACGGAGCAACAAACATTCATTCCCACGCTATAATGAATCACTTATAATAAAATAAAGAACAATCATTAGTTAGTTATTAGTAAAATTTCTACAAAACTCATTTGCATTTCGTTCCCATTTTTTACGTTATTTATCGTCGGCGTTTCGTAGCCGAGTTGTACCATATTTGTAACGCTCGAATTTATGATCTCACACCAATAACCGATTTATCATCCATCCCCGAAGCAAAGTATCGATAAATCAGGGTCTAAAAACAATTACGAAACATCTAGGTGTAAAAAATACAACAGAACAAAATTGGGTAGATAAGACCGGCTGTTTAGCATCATCCCTCGACCCGTAATATGGAGAGCGGCGGCCATAGTTAAACTAATTTAAGGGCTAATAAATTTTTGAGCACAATACTTATGAATATGTAAACGCAGGGTGTTTTCGGGGTGTTTCGAGGCGTCCTGCTGTTACGATACCTGTGTAACGTAGTAATAATCTTCGGTGGTTTCAAAGCGACTGAAGAAATACCTAATAAATCCTTTGTTACGAACCAGAATAATATTATAATGTACACACTGTTCCTCATATTAAAAGCTCATATAACACTTCAAAATATAAATATATGAAAATAGATTCTATAAAAAAATGGATGTTTACTATGTTATTTAAACGTATAATTATTGTCTAACTACTAGGATCATCGAAAAATAAATACATATGTAAGTCTTTCATAGCGAAACATGACTAACTCCATTAGACAATAAGCTGAAAAAAAAAGATCGAACGTATTGAATTTTTCCGAAATTATAAACATGCGATTTTTTTTTATAATTAACTACAGATGTGATCAATTCATATTACTAGAAATATATGACTACCGAGTGATTTGACTTTTAAATCTCATTCTTGAAAAAAAGTTGTAGTTAGTCACGATTATCTCTGAAAAGCTCGTATAATCATTGCTTTATTTTTTATGAGTGCACATACATATACGTTCGGGATTATTTGACACATCTACGATGATGCTGCATTTTATTACAATTTGAGCTCACACCTTTTTTTCGTTAGTCTGATATTCACATACGACGTATCCGAGTCCCCGTCCCCGTGTAAATTACAACCCCTTGACCGGACAAAACACGTCCCTTTTGTATGGCAAAAAGGGCAGTCTCATCAAACGGCCTGTACCCAAAAGCCCCAGAAAAAAAGGCTTGTCGTACACTGATGTTGTGACAACGCACGTCGTACGAAACGTGCGTGTATTTATATTTATATGTGTGATATGTGTTTTTTTTGTTCCACTTTCAGAACGCGTATCTCCGTGTCCATCCTCGTCGTACTTAATTTTATTAGGCGGTTAACCTGCGGAACACAAAGGAGGGTCCTGAGCCGTAAATAGCGAGTGCCTTTTTCAAATGTAAATTAAATCAAACCTCCCATGTCAATCCTAATTGAAGTTACGACGGAATAAATTGTGGGGTCGTTACGAGTCGCCGTAAATTCGGGATCGGGGATTCGTGTCAAACGGTTTTAACTGCTTTCGATTTCGACAAAAACTGCCCGACCGCATTTTCATCGTGGGAAATTTCGCTGCGAAATAAAAATGTTTCACTCTTTGATTCTTTCGAATTTTTGTTCGAACCAATCAAATTTGAAACCATTTCGATGTGAATTTAATGGAATGAATACAAATAACTTTTTTTTAGTGTATGAAATCGCTTAAATCTAACCTGAATTCTTTTCATAAAATTCTATTTGCATCCGGTAGTAAATTATCATCATGTAAAATGTATCTATAACTATCGGATAAGGTTTTTTCACTAATCAAAATAATAATCATGGAATAGAATAGAAGCAGAAACCGTTTGCATTTTCTTTTATAGTTTTCATACCCTTTCCATATAATAGGCGAAAGTTTTCACGTTTCGCTTCCGACAATCTAACACGCTGATTATAAAGTTTTCACAGATTATACACATACTGGAAGAACACTCTAAGTTTATAATTGAATATTACCTAATAGAAAACTTCCAACGTGATAAACACGTCACAGTTTACGAGAGAACTGCAAAACATTGAATTAGTCTATGAATAACATTTCGTTTTATAAAATTAACAATCTATACTTAGTCATCAAAAAACAACCAAATACAAACCTAAACATATTATGAAAATATTTATAAATACACATCCATCGTAATATCGATAAAACAAAGATACAAAAGTTTTGTTGTTTAGTCGAATTCAGTCCGAATTAACCACAAATTTAAACGAAAAGTCTTATTTCTTAGTATTAACACTTAAACGACGTCTTTAAGACGATTTCGATGGAAGCGTTGGAAAAGCGTCAGTCTTTTGCATGCTGTCTATCGTTGTGAGAGCTCGTAGCTGTCGAGAACGACTGACGTTATGAGAACGAGTGTCAAGTTTAATGACGATTTTCCTGGAAATATCCCGAAATTATATTACGAGCTAAAATTAATATGAATACATAATGGTTTATTACGCACTTGAATCGATAAAAGCTTGTTCAAATTGGATATTTTTATTTGTCGAAAATATTCTATTGAAGATTTCAATTGATATCAATATTTAAATATAATTTTATATCAAAAATAAACATTAATGCAAACGTTTTACTAATAGTCCTTTCATTGAATTACCAAGTAGTCATTTTAAAAAACTACACTATAATTTCCATATTCAAATAGAAATTTAGGACTACCAAATAAGCGAGGTATTACGCCAATGAAGTACACGAATCGTCGACAATGTACACAATACACATCTATTAAATCATACGTACATAGGTACGTATCGCTAGGTAATTGCTATGTGCACACGTTACGAAGGCGCACAATGATACAAAACGAAACGGGACGAAAAGCGAAACGGAATAAAGTATAAAAAAATCTTCGAAATACGAACGAGGAGCCGTCTAGGAAATTGAAGCTCACGAAAAGAATACGTGAAACGGAAACAAAAACAAATTTCTTGTATAGCGTCTGCGGAGAGTGCGTTCCCATAACAATAAAGGGCCAGAAGTGTGTGGGCGCTTCGAAAGCGTTTTCCTCGGAAAGACGAAACCCTACCCTTTCCTTCGGGGGACCGGCCGAGAGCGGGACTCATATGCTCCAAATCGAATTTAGACACGAACGAGATGAGACTCCCCTCAAGGATAAAGACAAAAAGCGGGAAAAATAACGCGTCGCCTTTAGCTTTTCGGCCGGAGCTATCACGGGGCCGAGTTTCGTCCGGATCGGGATTAAGATTTTATAGAATTTCGGGTCACAAATACACCAAAGCAATGCACGTTGAGAAAATTCAAAGTATAACATTTTTATTTTATATGAATGGAAAATGTTTATGTAAAATCGTTCGGCGACTCGTACGTTCGGGTCGTTCTCTATTCAGCAGGATGTGCGCTGTGTGTGTTTTTCCATGAAGGGAGATATACTGAGACGAGTTTTCCCGACGTCGTCGTCGTACCACTTCCGGAAAAGCGTTTTTCTTCGACCGCATTACGTATTCGTCGAGTGCACACTCCACTAAACCGCGCGCGTGATCGCCCAATGAGAAGAGAGCGCTTTCCCACATTCTAAATCTTTTCCGGCTTTTCAAATACTCAATGTATGTCACGCGTGTTCATAAACAGTGTAATCGAATGTCCACATATCGTCTTAAGGGTTTCTTTTTTCGTCACGTAAATTTTCGGCAAAAGTTTTTTTTATGTCAACTGTGTATGTATATACATTAAAAAAAAAGTTTATATTAAAAATTATTATTCAATATTAAAAAAAATGAATATATTTTGAAAATGCAAAATCATTCAAATTATACGCAAAAAATTGCAACATAATCTGTTTAAAAATTCAACGACAAATTTTATCGTGAAAAATGAGCGATATTCATCTCGTTGTCAGTACGATAAATCAAAACGTTGATACGTTGTAATATCGTGTGTGCTCAGCGAGATTTGATTGATGTAATAAAAAACGTATATACCTAAATGTAAATATATGTCAATTTACTTCAAACTGAATTTGAAACAGTTAAATTTAAGTGAACTTGCAAATACAAACTCCGCTGCATCTAACGGGTACGGCTTACAGATGCACTTCGATATAAACACTTTATCGCGTTTAGTGCCCCATTTACGAGCGTTGCACTCGGGCTTCGAAAACGATTTTGGTGACGAAACTATCCATAGTACAATTAGACGATACAGATTATAGGTTGGAAGCTTTTGCAGGGCGCATTCTGAAATCCTTCTGAAGGCATCTTTATGGGTCAGAGTTAAGGGGGTTATAAAGTGAGAAGCGAGAACGAGATTGAGCCCAGGCTTCGAAATCAATTTGCCGGAAAAATAAAATGAAATAAAATAAAGTCGGATAGCGATACGACACGTTTTGCTAAACTCGACGAGATTTGCGTGTTTGCAGATATTCTGTTGAAAAAAAAAAACGTGTTAAACGAAAAAAAAAAATCATATGAAAATGTTAAAAGACACGACTTGCTTAAAAAAGGCGGTAAAATGTTAATTGAACTACGCGAAGAGATGATAAAATTTTGATATTCATGCAGTCCGGATAATTTTAATATGAAATCGTATCTCTTTTCTCTTCGCTCGTCTTCTAGTTAAGTGTCCATCGTTCGCGTTTCATAGATTAACTTTAACTCTCAAAGGACAGTAAAAGTCGTTACTTGAAAACTCAACCTT
Source organism: Cheumatopsyche charites (assembly GCA_024721215.1). NCBI lineage: Eukaryota > Metazoa > Arthropoda > Insecta > Trichoptera > Hydropsychidae > Cheumatopsyche > Cheumatopsyche charites. The sequence goes on from CM045574.1 coordinate 8,060,434, forward strand.
CGCAGATGTTCTTTGCGAACTCGTATGAATATTCACGGAAAAAGTTTTCGAACTAACCGAAAAAGATAAAGAGCATTATCATCTCGGAAAGATAAGGCAATTTGCTTCATCTCAGAGCGAACATAGCTGAAACTTTTAGACAGTTTTTTTCCGCGATATGCGTGATTAAATATATACACATTGCACGAAATAATCGAAAATATAATTTTCGAATCGTGCAAAATTGATCGCGTGAGCGCAATCGTGTGACAGTTGAAAGTTCGTAGTTTATGTACGAAGCAGGGAACAGTTTCGAGCGGTGTCAAATTTTAAATCCGAACTGAAATTCAATTTTCATTTTGATACCAAAAGTGGTTTATTCACGCTTTCGAATGCATCGAAGTACACATTAATCATTGAAGCATATAATTTATGAAAGCCATTGTGCATTTTAGAATTGCACTTACGATTAAACGCCACAAAGCCATAATCGATCCCGACAAAATTTGATTCAAACGCGAAATTCAATATTTATTTTCAAAATTCCCATCAACGAAATTTGCGATATCAAATTTTTGTTTTAACAACGAACGAACAATAAATTCCAAAAATAATATGATTCGACCGCAGATATTGTCCTCAAAGGCAAACACGCCGAGTAGCAACAACTCTCGACGTCGTTCACATAAGCCACCTGAACATCGATCGACCTCACTTTAGACACACGAACCGCTTTATATATATTTTTTATTTACAATGTATTTTTCAAAAGACACGATAGTTTCGCCGTTGGCCGCGGTTGACCCTCGAGTGGCGCCTGACCATGGTGCGTGGGCGAACCTGCCCAACTCCGACGGCGCCAACTCTTCGATTTAACACTGACAAAGAAAGAGATATTTCTTATACGAGGGACACCGTGCTCTCCGAGGGGACCTCTATATGTCGCATTGTCCGAAAAATGCATGTGAGTTGCGAGATAGCGAAACAAGAGCAAGAGGAATGCGCTTTCTTCGGAGCAGGTGCGAGATTTATGTGGAGTGCTTAAGAGAATATGTTCTTTAGAAATAATCTCATTGTTGAATAAAATTGAAAAATATATCATTTTTTTTTTTTGTGAGCTTTGGTTTGATATATTTTCGTTTGAAATTTTATGTATTTTCAACGAATCAAATCGTCAGAAATTTTCGATTCAATGTTACGAAGCGAAAGAATTTTTATTCGTTTTTCCTACTGTATATTATCAAAATCACATTCGGAACGCGTTAATTTGCATATTATGAAGCGCTTCTGTATTTTTCTGAAATAAAACGCCATAAAAGTGTTCACATAAATTTTCAGTGTAAACATGACAAGCGCCTATTACGGTCATGTTATGACCGCAAATGGTTACGTGCATTTACAGTTATCGCTGAAGTTTTGTTTTGCTCATATCGCGTCTTTATAAATTGAAAAATTTAACGGTTGCAGTCCACAGAGACAGATCCTACGATGACATCCATTTCGTGAAAGTCTCATAAACGAAATATATAAAGTTTTAATGTGTAAAAACGTTAACGTGTCCTTTAGTGCTGAAATTGCGACCTTTTATATACGACGAATATAAAATATCAGATTTTTTACAACTCAATAATTCCACTGAAAATAAACTTTATTAGAGGTTAGGATGTTAGTTTTACATCTTTTTCCCTCCATTTGGTGTACATATGTATATATTTTTATATTGAATAGAAAAACTGCTCATATGAGACACAAGCGAAAAAGTCTTTTAATTAGAGTATATGTTACGTAAATAAAACAAGAAGATTTGAGTAATACGGTTTTCCTTCGAAAATCATGTCGCAATAAATTGATTCGGTAATAATCTGTTTTTTTTTTTCGATATAATGAGTTTCTCATAATAATGGGATTTTTTCATGTTATGTATCGAGACTACGAATTTCGCCCGGAGGAAACAAGAAAAAAATCATATTACATGAATAAAATATGAATTTCCCGTTGTCGGTGTGACCGATCGATCTCGTCCCCCGGAATAAAAACCTTCGATTGTTTCGCGCGAAAAAGTTGCGAGATTTTTCTTGCAGCTCGCGCGCGCGTAATATTTTCCTGGAGGTGACAGCCCAATTTTCCCACGCGTCTGTTTTCATTTGTCAATAATTCTATCGATGAAGGTCTATCAACGGCCCGATAGAATAGGAAAATCGCCGGATTAAAATGAAATAAACATGAGTTCGCATTCGGCGCGAGTCGCGTGCAACGTACCTACAGAATCACATTTGCCGTTGTCACTCACGTCAGCGGCAATTGTCGTTTCGTTTTGTTTGTAATCGTCCCTATCTGAAAGCGTGTCTGTCTCTTTGAACTTTATTATGTTTCGAATTGAATTTTCTGTATGGCACAGATTTAATTTCATGAGATACTCTCTTGAACTTACATTGAGTGTCGGATGAATTTAATTAATTGTTTCGTTTAAGCGTCATTGTTTGATGAGAATAGATTACTCTAATTTTGGAGAAATTGTTTGGAAAACTTAAATGTTTAAACGATGTTTATGTTCAAATTACGTCTTCTTTGCTATTAATTAGGGTAAATGTAAATTGATAAAAAAAAAAGATTTTGGACAGTTCTTTTCACAAACCTTAACTGAATTATTACGTAGCGTTTTTTATTTATTGAATTTGACAACTGTCAAGGCATGTTCGAGAGCTCACAGAACTAAACTCTAGGTATCTATCTACCAAGAATATAATTATAGAATTTTAACCAAATTTAAGATCAGTGATAAGATCGGTCCTTAATCAATCGAATTTGATTCAGAAATATATTGAATGTAAAAAAGATCTTATTTTTAAATAATCAATCCTAAAAAATATTACCATATTAAATTTTGGCATCTACTCATTTCTAAAAATAAATCTTCTCGCCAAAGAAAATCAAAAGGAAAGCTCTCGCCCAAAGTAAAGGTCAAACTGCGGTACCTGGCTTCGTATTTCGCGCGCACCAGTAAAATGCAACAATTATCTAGAATAATTTAATAAGCCTACCGTTGACGGTGGTGTTCGCTATTTCCTCTCTACCCGTTGGCTAAAACTTGTAAACTTATAAATTAATTAAAGCTGGGTCGGCCCGAGGCGGTGCTTCGTTAATATCGTGCGATGACGAGTCAAACGGGAGCTCAAACCCGCCGGCTCGCATTTCACAGACTAATAAAAAGTTAACTTTGAAAGCTCGTTCGCGTGTATTTACGCGTGTAAAATACACAATAGATATTTTGTCGCTTCCAAATGAACAATTGAAGTCGATTACCTCTTCACTCACATACTGCTACTATCTCATGAATATAATTCTCAATTTCGAATGAACATTTAAACGCTAATCCAAACCAACGATTACGATTGATCTAACAAAACGCTAACTACGTTAGACGAGCTGTATCGATCGAACGAGATTTACACAGGCGAACGATCCGCCCAGAATTTCCCGCCCTGACGAAATCCGCCTACCGTCTATCGCATTAATTGTCATGGCAGGTATTCGCCAAGTTTTAATGGCAGGGTTCAAATTTATTGAGTGGAATTAACTGCGATTGCCCGGCCAGGTGTTAACTGTGATTTTCCACGCTATTGTTTCCGTGTCCGTGACGAATGCTTCGAAACTCCCGCCGTCGTGTTTTATTGTTTCCAACGAAAGTCGAAAAGAATAACGGAACCGAAAGTGAAGAGCTTTCGAACCGAGGGGTGAACTCGTAGGGGTGAAACTTTTCGATTGGATTTTTTTTCTGTGCTTGGGCCGTTTCGATGAGTGCTTATTTTTTATTCCGCGTCGGCAGTAAAATGTTTATATCTCATTACCGCTTGTAAAAATAGCTATGTTGGATGAAAGTTTTGAATACTACTTGTTTCATTGTTTTTCTAGCAGTGTTCCACCCTGTATTTTTCTAAGTATATGAATTTGCTTAAAATAAAAACAATAAAGCAATTAGATTTCGAGTCGTAATTTTTTTAATTTCATATTGTTTTTTTGATAAATGTATATTAATCTTCATACGGAAATGTTTATCTCGTAAGTGTGAAGAAAATTAATTTGCATTTAAATATTATTGTCGATATACAAGTATTTGTTTTAACGAGTTTCCACGAGAAGCAATATTAATGAAACATAGATAAGAAATTATAATTTATGACTCGTAAGTGTTATATAAAATATATTGAATTAATCCAGAGTCGCTTTATGACTCATAAATTTTGTTTTTACTCGTGAGTATACGGACAATTTATTAAATTCGCGTAAACGATACATTATTAAATCTCACATCCGTTTTCGATCCGGAGCAAAAACTTCGCCGAAATTAACCGCTGCTCTATTTTTCGTATTGAAATTGAAAATCAAAATACATCTTCTAATTAATTCGCAGTGATTTATCAGATGTAGCGTTTAATTTTCCCGAAATATATGACGCGAATGTTCGACGGGGGCAACAGCTGTACCCAGAAAACTCTTATTGAATTCTGTGTGGTCCCCGTTCGACTCGCGTCGTTTGGAATATAAATTAGGGGTCGGATTCATGCGGTTTTTTTTCCAAGCTAAAATACACAAGAGGCTCGACCAGTGTCCGAGAGAAAAGCGTTTTTAATATTGAGACATTAACATAATTACTGTTATTGTGACGGTGGATCAAAGCGACGCGGCTCGAATCTCTCCATCATTATGCAGTTATCAAAATGCCATTAATGCGAAAGCTAGTAATTTTTTATCCAAAACAAGCAAAATTTACAAAAATTCAACGTATACAGTTAAATGGTGAACGTTTAAATTATTTTTCTCGAAATCTGTTGAATATGGATGAGATGAGGTTTTTGTTTATTAGATTTTTAATAAGATTAGTTTTGAGTGTGTTGAACGGAATCTAGGGTACGTCAACCGGTCCTAAATTCAATTCGGTCGTATATAAAAATGAACGTATAGTCGTTCGCACATTCGCTCATTAAATTAATTGGATTAAGGCTTTAATACGAACATGTCAGCAGTTCGTGTTTCGATCATGTTTTATTTTTCGATCAGTTAAATATTTATGTATTCTTAATACGCTACGCTCGGCAAATTTTATGACATATTAGAATTGTATTTAATCGATAATTATTGTCGTAGGTGGGTTTTTATATTAACAAATCATAGTTTGACCACTGATGATCTCCTTTAGAACTCGTTAACTCAATCGAACGCCCGCAGCTCATTTTCTTACCGGTTTACATAATATATTTCTAAAGTTACGACCGCCGAAGTTTCCTAAGATGTATAATTAAGAGCTAATGATAATTTCAACATGTAAAATAAATGAGCTTCATCGATCGAAATAAAAGTGACTTTTTTTATGAAACACTAATAAATTTAAATTTCACGTTAGATTTATGAATGCTGCATCATAAGTTAATTGAACAAAGTATAAATTCGTAAATTCTGTAAGAATATATCAATGAATTAATAATTGCGATATACTGTCGACAATATGAATAAATAATCGACAAGCGGAAGGGTGTCGAAAATGGCGAAACTATTCAATGAATATTATAATGAAAGTTCTGCGCGAGCGTGGCTCTAAAGAGCACAAAGTTAACTTAACGGCTTCCATACAACGGCACGCTGCAGACTAACTTAGTATCTCCTCGGAGAGAGAATGGTTCTCTTACTTTTCACATTTTTCCCCTGTGCATTTTTTCCAACACAATGCTCTGCGGCATAGTGTTGCAGCAGTGCAGATTGCACCGTGCATGTTCCCATAATGAGGCTGGCGTGTAACCGATTAATATTTGTTCGATCGGATGCTTCGTGACCGAACGTGTGGCTTTCCAATAAAAATAACGTACCTTTGTTACGGGGTGATGTCTCATTCAATCTCGATAGTCTACCTCAGCGTTTCTCACAGAATGTTATTTGGCTTACCTGTAGGGAATGAAAAAAAAACATTAGATACAGACCCATATACAATATAATAAAATTGCAATGAAAATATTCAGTTCACGATGTGTTCGGCAAACGACACGTGTAGCGTCACAACCTGCAGCGTTTTCAGAGATGAAGAACGCATAAATAATTCATAGTTCGTATATCGATACGCCGCTTGACGTGCAAACGTATCGAAATAGTCTTATGAACAAGATAGATAGCGCCGATTTAATATTCATAAGACGAGCTGAAAAAGCATATACGGCGTCGCTTGAAAGATTCGGAAAATTATTGACATGACTACGCCGAATGGAGCACACGTGTGAAAGGAAAATATCGCATACATTTCTCTGAATATACTCTAATATCTTCGAATGTTTTTTTGAAATTCTCTTTGGGTTCTCGCATAACAATTCGAGAATGTAGCATTGCTGCGTCGGTACGGACAATTACGTGCTCTCGAGTCCCATAAATTGCATCTGAGTGGAAATGCGTCTCCGAGGTACACAAAATGTCCTAGGGTAAGTGGCCTCAGTTGTAAGGACACGACCGCTTATATTTCTATTTCAAAAAGGACATGCCGTCCAACACGTGTCGGCGAATGCCTAGCATACCGCTGAAACATGGCCAGCACGTGCCAATTTAATCCAGCTTATTCGCAATCCGTGTCGATTCAATTTGCTATTCTCATATTATTTGTTTTGCTTTCCAATGAGCATAATCTAGTATCTGCTAAGTGGGATTTATGTATTCTTGTACGAGCTGCAGCCACGAACGTGTTGTGTAAGCTCGCGTTTTGCGATTCGAAATTAATTCGTGATAAGGCAAATCCCGCTGCCAGATGAAATGGCATATATTTTCTTTAATTACATACAATTTTTTGTGAGAAAAGTAATGAATTTTCATTAAAAGTATTCAAATATTTACAAAGAAACACAGTTAAAAGAAGACGGTAGGTATTTTATTTTTTTGAGCTCCGTTCTGCGTAGCGAATACGCAAAAGGTGAATCAATCAAAAGAACGTATAATATACAGCGAGAGTGAAAAAAGCAAACAGAATCCGCTGATTGCTTTTGGAATTTCGCACAAGACGCGCCATTACGTATTAATGCGTTCGCGGGAGACCATAGAGCTCTCTCGCATGCGAATGTACGTACGAGTTATTCCCAGAATCCATCGACCTTTTCATATAATATTTGCATACGCGATATTTTTCGCGCAAATTGCCCCAGGGAGTGCAAAATTGAAGTAACGCGCGAATGAGTTAGTTGCAGGAAAGGGGAGAATTCAAATTTCTACGTTCTTTGGCGCTCGCGCGACTCTCGCACATACGTGTGTATCGTACGATAAGAGTGTGTGGATAAAAAAAAGGAAACGGGCTTAAATCGCTTATTTTATTTTATTCCGAGGATGAAAGTGAAACGAAAAAAGACACGAACGAGATTCGTTTTATTATTCATGAGATTTTTTCTTCTCTTTATGCCTTTTTAACAAATCGTTTGCGAACCTTGAAAAGACGCAAGGCGGTAAATGAGTGAAGTATAAGGTTTAGTACTGGAACGTTAAAAATCCCGTGGAATCCAGTGCGTGGGTGTAGTGTAAGATTTAAAGGCGGTTAAAACAGTAAACTATGATTGTCAGTGTAACTGATGGATCTTAAATATGCGGTGACCATGTATCTTTATTTAACGAAAGTAACTTTTTCATAAATAATGATTTCTCAGAAGGTTCATGCGAAAATTGCTCGTTTTTTCCTTTGATAGACGTATACAAATGATTTATTTAAACAGCGTTCACGATTTTAAAAGCAATGATGAATTAGCAGAAATATTATAATGCAAAAAAATGTGGAGAGAGAACGGAAGAGCGTTTCGAATTCTTTAAAACATTAGTCACCCCACTGAATACACATACAGTTAACGATCAGCTATAAGTGTATCCCGAGGGCTTATCCAGTGGAAAGATCGTAACGTTTAAATTAACGATTATTATATTTGAATGTCGTTTAACTCGGACGACCTTAAAAAAGAGTTACATTTTTAAAGCGACATCACACAAAGTTAATTCGTCAGAATAAAATGTATTTAAACTAATGAAGTTTTCACCAATAACTATAATACATTATGTGACTTGTGATGGTTATTGAATTATGTTTAAATATATAATTCGATTTTTTAGCATTGTGCATGCCTTTAGAAAGCTGCCTTTTGAGATAGTTTTGATAATTGATTTAAATTAAATATGGCACCCATAGTTTCACCTAGTGTTGCTAATACCTAACTGGGCTGACCTATAAACCGATATAAAGTTGGATGCATGAAACAGATTGAATTGCGAGTATCTTTCATAACATAAATTGATAACATTTCTTTATTCAAAAATCATATTTTTCATCAAAATAGTCGAAATTAAAAAAAAAAGACCCACCAAAGGCGAAATCGATAACGAATGTGCCGCGCTAAAGTACGCTCATTATCGGGTCCGAAAAAAGCCTCCCTTTAAAGAGGGGCATAAATCTCGTCGTATTTACGTCGAAAAATTTCCCGCGGCGAAACATCGGCGTTATTGCGCGAATTTTTAGCAATTTTTTCGATATCTGGACCGGCGAGCGCGTAATTTGGACGTCGAATCGCCCCGGGCCAAAACACTCCGTATCGGTGGTGGCCCTTTCGGGACCCTTTTAAAATCAATTTGCGTATTCCTCTTTTTCGTCCTGTCTCTTTATTCCTCGCATAATCGCCTGCTGCCGAACTGTGTTCGCCCGAGGACCGAACGGACCCGTATTTATTGTCCGAATGTATGATTGGATAAATCGGAGAAGTCCCTTTTTCATATTTTTTATTTTTGGATTTATGCCGTCGATAACGATGCTACTTTACGCCGTGCGAATCGATGCTTTTTCATGTATATATTTTTTTCGTATTTTTTTTGATGCTTTCGGATATCGATATTGGCGAAATGGGTCAAGTATAAAATGATGAAAAATCTTCGGTCGAATATCGTTGCACTTTTTACTGTCAAAAATTATAATATAATAATCTGAATGTAAATTTGATTTATTTCACAAGATTGGAATTAATTTGTCAAGGGATTATTGTGTAAATTATAAACGCGTACGTTTTTCAGACGTGTAAAATTCGTATGAATATTACTCTCATAAACATGTGCAATATATTAACGAGTCACACGATAACGTTAAAATCATAAAGATGTTATGTTAACACGTTTATATGGAACTATAATGTGTACGTTGTTCGTATGAAATATCGGATTGACTTTTTCGATAAAAATCTGTAGACGTACGATTTTCAATATAACGTACATCCGCGCTCCGGTGACGAGTATAAAAATGATAAATGACAAAACTGCTATTTTTTTATTGGAAATTTTCCGCGAAAATCGTCCTCGCCGCTGGTTTTGATTCGACACAAATTGATTACAAAGCGAAAAGGTCAAATTTCCACAATAAATTAATTCCGCGACGTGTTCTCTCGCCGTTTATTGAACGTGACGAAAAAAAAACGTTGATATTTTTCAATAAATAACATTTTCCGTAAACAAAATCTCCGAAACACATCTGAAACGATCGCATAATTAATGGCGACGATGACGAAATCGAAAAAAAATATCGTTATTGAAAAACGCTGTTTTCACGATGTTAGATATGCGTGTGGTATTAATGCGAACGGTAAACAGAAAGAAAAGACGTTGTTGCGTGCCCGAGAATTAATAAATTTGCGCAAGTCGAAGAAATTCAGACGCAATTTCACTTTTTCATCCGATTGTTTGTTTTTCGTCGACTGAAGGTGAAACATTGTATTTCATGACGCTTTGAATATACAAATTAAAATATATATCGCGTTACTTAATAAACACGCGAATTTCGTGTAAACGCACCTTTCGCAAATTAATTGGAATATTTTCGTCGCAATGTTTGGTATCAGTATATAAATATTTTCAAAGTAATAAAACGATGAAAAAATATGTAGCGATTGTTTATCAATTAAGAATTTTTATTTCGCGTCAAAATAAAATTTCTTTTTATTCGGTGATGAGTCAATTGAATGTTATTCAAACATCAGTGGTAATTGAAAGCACTACGAATTTTTTCACCATTATGTAAATGTCATAACACAAATATTTGTTTAATATGTAAAGATTTTGAATGGGTTGTCGAAAAAGAATCTTGAATTTTTATGAGCTTATTTTTCATTATTTGCATTCTTTGATAGATTTTTTAAGAAACGATTTGCCAAAATATTCAATAAAATTTTCGATACAATGATTTAGTCTCAAATATGTTTGAACATAATGAATATCTAAAAATGAACATATTTGGCAACTTGTATTTACAAAACAGATTTGAAATTGATTATATTTATATTTGACATTATATTTACATATGTATACCGATTATATGATGTAAATGCATCATAAAGATAAGTATAAAGATATACTATTTATTAAAAAAAACTCAATTGAGTATATACATTTTAGATATTCAAAATGATATGAAATGTCATTTATGAAATATGCAAATATTTTAACACGACATGGATTTCATTCGATTGCAGTTGATTGCGAAACAATTTTTCATATGTATAATATAATTAGGTAATCATACCTTACACAAATTCAAACATTTTTTTTGCGATTCAACATAACACATTTTTTTAAATTACACAAAATATATATATTGAACTTTCAATTTTCAGTTACTCAACTCGACTGTCATTTAATGTTCTCTATCGTATAGAATTTGAATGCATCAGCTATACGAATTCTTTTGAAAAAAAACTTCAACTAACACTCAAATTGAATAACTTTAACAAACATAAATTAACAATCGACTAATCATCTGAAATATCCACACATTCATCCGAAAAACACCACCCAGCTCAATTCAAGCAACGAGAACAAAACCGATAGACAACCGAACGACAGCAGACAAATGACGAGCGACTTTCGCAACTCTGACTCGCCCATTAGCCGCTGCCACGGCGCCAACGATGTTTCAAATCAGAGACGACCATCACCACCACCATCGCCACCACCATCGCCATCGCCATCGCCATCGCCACCACCAGAAGGCTCCTCGGCAAGAAACGAGCGTTCCCAGGCCGATGCCGCGTGGGCGGACGGCGCCGTCGGACAAGTGTCCGAAAGGCCGACCGCAACATGTTGCACGTATATTATAATACGGTACGAATGTGTGTTATATCTTGTGTTGTATTGGCGTATGAGGGAAATTCGAGGCTGGCGAAATGGTCGCCTTGTAGCGACGTGTATTGATGGTGTGCGACATGACAGCGTCGCGAACGTTGTCGGTCGCCCGGTTGCGGACGATGTCGTGTCGATGGTTGATGTGAGATACATACATATGACGACTGAAAAGGCCTAGGGGTACAAGTGACTTTGAGAAAATCGCAATTAAAGTTTAGCATGTACCTATGTATATGTATTAGGAAAAGTTCGAGTGATTGGATGATATATCACAGTACACGTTCCTAGTTCGTTTATATCGTTTTGCCACCAAATATATGAACGTACAAGAAGCGATTCCTGTACATAACCCAATTTCGTCAAAATATCACTTCTACCTTTTGGCCTTTATAGTCGTCATATAGTGATTATATTTCTGAAGATCCAAAACAAGACCAAATTTTAATCCCCTTCTAATATTTTATGTCTTACACCGTGGTGACTGCAGATTATATAAATTTAATTAAAATGTTGCAGAAATTGACTCTGAAGTCTGAGGCAGGTCTGTACAAATGATAATAATTTTATTCCGAATGAAAATGTTGCTTTTTACCCCATTAATTTGGGTTGATTTCCACAACAGGTGATATGCGAAAAAAATTGTCTAGTTCCAATGTAATTGTACATGTATGTATGTACATATTAGTTAAACCTTTATCAAAGATTTCACACTAAGAGTTTAGTCAATCTTCAAAATTCTAAGCTGTATTGAGCAATTTAGATATTTCGCTTTTGATTGTACATTCTAATTTGGGAAAAAGTAGTAATAAATAATATTGAAATGGAAATGAGAATATTTTTGAAATCGAATTTCATATGAAGATTTATTTGTTCAGTGATGAATTCATCTCAATTCGCTCTCTGAATATTGCGCAAATGGTCTTATATAAATGCAAGAAATCAATTTCGTTTAGATGCGGGTAGAGTAGACTACTACTCATATTTTCTTTATATTTTACGTTTTTCTTTATACCACAAGGCATGCTGAAAAACGAGAAATATATTTACACATTTTAATTTATGCGATTGTTTTTATTAAATTTTCATGAAATGGAATATAAAATCAGTCAGCTTTGTCATTGGGAAATTAAAATTTCCTATTTTCGAATAAAGACAATTTAATTTTGAAACACAAATACATATTTTGTATTAAAGTGAGTGCATAAGTATGTAAAAATGGAAACTACTCCGCTGCATTTCGGAAAATATTTTTAAAGACGCAAACGTGTGAAAGCTTTTTACGTAAGCTTACACAAACATTGTTCCTTAGAAAATGTTTTCTTCTAAAAGCATATTACTTTGAGTTTTATTCTCAGACTGTTATATGAATAATATAGATATATAAGATATGACGATTTCAAATATTGTGGATCATGTTTATAGAATTCTAGGTTTGATCAATTAAGAAAATGTAATAACTGTGAAAGAAAATGAAAGTGTAGATTTAGGTTTTCACTTAATTGAAAAAAGAGGATAAAGGTTTTTATAGAAAACGATTTCCATTAAAATAAAAAGTTTAACAAAAAGGTTAACCGTGTCATAGTGACATTGTTGTGAGATTATAACGGTATCAAACGTACTCGAACATCTTCTGGTCGCGTGGCGTAACGCGTGACCAAACCAGGAGCTTCCAATTTATAAACACATTACTTAAAAAAATAAATATACTAACACAATATAATGAAATTTTTGTTTAAATAACGTCCTTTGGCTTTCGAATCCGAACTCCCAAATCGTTGTTATCGCCATTCGTATCTTGGGTAACCGTAAATGCGTCGTGCATACAATAACGCGATCATTAAAAACTCATTTCGTCCCTAATTACTGGGATGATCCTATTATCTACGCATGCAGATAACGCAGTTAAATTTCCTCAATAATGAGTGTATGTATAGCATTCGAATCGATTCGAACCAAACCATCAACTTCACGGTAGAAAATCGGAAATATCAACGAACATTATACGAGCAAATTAGAAGTCTCATAGTAATCAAATTCTGATGCGTAGTATACTAATATCTTCATGTAGAATTTAAGAGAGTATGTGTTTTATAATATCATAATACATTTTAAAATAAAATTACTGTCTATAACATCATCCAACTAGACTGGCTCAATAAGCTGACAGTGAAATTAACCGGTGGGATAATCGACTTCGCTAATAAAAATTTTCCTCATGCACCATTCAAAATCTCTACTCAAATACGTCAAAAAAAAAAAAAGCACAGAGTATCAAAAACTAAAATTTAAGCAGCCTCAACTAAAACTAATAATAATCGCACACAACTATTGATTTATACGTAGCGACTCGCATCCCACGCGGAACAATCGATTTGATTGCCGCTCGTCTGCTTAGAGGCGCTCGGCGAGCACACCCCAAAGGCACTCGCCGTCGCAATAATTACGGGCCTCCTTTTTTTACAATCAATTTGTTTAATTGGTCGTCGTAAAAGTTGAAACCACCTGAAGCGGGCCGCCCACGCCGAGGAGAAGAAAGCCGCCGTTAACCTCGAACCGAACCGAGAGCCGTTCCTCCGACACGTGGAATCGCTCCCGAGCGTGTCGGCCAAAGGGAAATTGGTGAGGTTGGACCGACAAGAAGTTCGCTCGCAAGATACGATTGGCGAGGGTCGATCTCTGCGTCAATAAAGAATGATGTTTCGGGTCGGTTGCATTTTCACAAGGGTGGATTTTTCTTATGTTTTTTTTTCCACGGAACGTCGTTTGATGTGTGGATTGTGATGAATTTTTGTCTCAGATAGTATGTTGTTTTTATTTTTTTATTTTTTTTCAAATGGTTTTAATCTAGTTATATTTGTTAAAAATTGACTTGATCATTAGTTAGACTCTTGTTATTATCCTTATTTTGTTCAACCACATAATTTTTGGCTCATGTACGTAAAGGCAAAAAAATGATAATGTCGTATTGTAATAGCATTAAACATATCAAAATGACTTAAATGAGTACATTAAAAATATATCATCTGTATTTAGACGTTCATTGATAGTTGTGAAAATAATAAAATTATTATGACCCTATAAAGTACAAGATTTCAATCATACGATATTTGAACAAATATTTCAAATTGAGAAACATTGTAGCAATATTAAAAAGTATTTCCATTCAATATTCGACTGCACATTTTATTGCCGCAGTTCGTGTAACGTACTTAATAAGACCATCTGGCCCATCTTTATTGCATCGACAGTTCGGAGACTAGTTCTCGTACCGACAGCGATACACGTACGCGTTACGAAACGCCGCCTCTTGTAAAATTTTCGAACACAATATCGTGAAGATATCAGAAACAAAACTAAATACATAGAGAAACACACCGAAGATCGCACACAAAGGATACTCGAAAACCACCCCAAGGCGACGCGTTCCACCTACCGACTAATTGTCGCTCGCCGCGAAAAACACTTTTCCGAACACTTTGAGATGTTATCCCCGCAGAAAGGCAGGTACATAAAAAGGTCCTGGAACAAAGGATAATGCAACAACAGCTGCCTCGTTGCACGTGATGCTGGACCCGGCTTTACGATATCATCGACCGGCCGCACGCCACCCGTATTATCCTCATACGTGACATAATTCAGGACAAACGCCTCGCAATTTACCGACGCGAACAGTACACACAACATTTATTTATACAAAGTGCCGGAGCATGTGTGTGCGAATTTACACGTCCGTGTGTGTTTATATGCGGTTCGTGTAAAGGTAAAATTAACCCATCCGCGACGGCAATGGGAAAATTTACGCGCGCGCACGGCTTGAGTTTTCCCGCGAGTTTACGCATAATTTCAATACATTGCTTTTTAAATAATTTATTATTTTTGTATGTTATTCATAGACTTACATGAAACATATTTTTGTATGGTATTCATAGACTTATTTACAGTGAAACTTTTCTGACTTATCGTATGCACGTTTGATAAGCTTTCTGCATCATTACAATTCAAATTTTAAAAATAATGGGATTTAGATCGATTTACAAATTCTTAAAAGGATTTTTTCAGGTAAGCAATATTTAATATTATGTATGGCCTACATATGCAAATGGATTTACTATGAAAAAGGGGAGAGAAACGAAAACGGGAAATACTATTCAAAAGTTTATAATCGGCTTAATTTGCAAAGAGACTTGAGCAATGCTGGGTTACAGAAACTAGTTAACATACATTTTTTTATTTAAATTAAAAAAAGTCATCTTAAAATAGAAAAATGTCATTTTTTAATAAAAAAACTGAAATGAAATGCGAATCGTTTTCAAGATATGAATATAACGTTTGTCAAAAGATTTTTCGTTTCATCGTTAAGCAAAGCATACGAATCGAAAAATAATACAAATGAAAAATTTCGCAATCATTTCATATAATGAAGCGGCACATTCTTCGGGACTCGAAAGCTTTCCATCTTCAAAATGAGTATTGTGCTCGACGGCGATAAACCCGTATCGTGTCACGTTAATAAAGCCGACATCAGAAAGAGTAGCTCGTTAAATGCGAATTTTCATTTTTTTTCCCACGACAAATACGACTCACGGCATTCACGTAGATATATATTTACATTCATACGTAGATATAATTTTCCAGGTTCTATTGAATTCGGAAATCGGCCACGCGCGTTACGCAGAGGCGTTCGTTAACCCCTCATTTATGGGGAATTAGGTATGACGGTCCCCCGGTCTCACTGGTCCCTATTAATCGGATAAGATTGATACCGAACTCGATTAAAGTTTGATTGGTTATTTGCATAGCCGGTCCGGTGATGTAGAGCGGGTTCGTGACTTACAACGACTATCCGAAGTGAATCTATTCGAAAGTCCTATTTCGAACATTCCTGTCGTTCCTTGTTTGCCGCTCGCTCGGGGCACCTGCTACTTGCCGGACAGTAAGCAAATGGCAGTCCATGAAATAATATTTAATTATAACGGTTCTCGTGTAATACTCTTCGATGGGAGAAAATCTGAAACTTCAAGGCTAAAAGACTTTTCTTCGTAGAGGAAAAGCGGTTTACCAGCGCTGCATTTGAACGTTATTATGAATTTAATTGACCGGAACTTTGTAAAGTATGTTTGATACTTCGGACGCGATGACTGTTGCATTTCACATTTAATATAATCCGATTACGTTTGCAGTTCTGCTGCAGAACCATTGCAGAAAAAGCATATCATATTTTCTAGACGTTTTGCCGTTTATTCAATCGAGTGGGCGTTCGAAGACGAGCCAGCGAGACTTGTAATCGGATGGAAAACCAATAATTTATACATTCAACGACTAATAAAGCGATGCTACGCGAAATATGGTTATTCGATTGTAATGACTTGTAAAAATTGTTCAACGACATGCAATTACACGATCCCACGAGAGGCTCGCGGAGCTTAAACGTATTTTACAGCATCGGGGAAATTCGAAGCGCTTTGGGACCATACGCATACGTTATTTAGAAATCCCACACCTATAATCATGAGCTCAGATTCTAAGCGATAAAGTTGAAAATTTCGTTTATTGTTACTGAAATTATTCGATTACAAATGAAATTTGAAATAAAGCGAATCGTTTGTGCGTCTTTCAATCCGCTTAGAGATGCCGCTCCTTCTCCGAGAAATAATCGTATGAGCTCCTTTGTACCGCGTCTAATACGTCTACGTCAACAAATGTATGCGGCCACGAATCGAAAATGGAATCAAACCTTGTTCGGTAGCGACACAATACAATGTAATTTGATTTATTTTTTAGCGCAAGGGCTTCGCTCAAGTTTGTGTGGCCCACGTCGGGATCCAATAAAGGGCACAATGGGACACTGGGTCTCTCCCATTTTGTGCCAGATAAGCTTATGTGCTATATATTTTATGTACGGAATATAAACGCACACACGCATCATAAGTTTATGTATATTGTATAAATTGGGATTATCGACGCGGCTTATTGTGCTTCGTGCCCGTCGTATAGAACATTTCAATTTATTTTAATCTATTCCACCCAAACGATCGTCAATTGGCAGAGCTGTGTTTGTAATCCCGCTCCGAAGAGTATGCTTTTACCCCGAGTAGTGTCGACGATTAAAAGCTCTACGTTTTCAGCTGAAGAGGTCACTTTGGGGATCGTACACGACGATATAATTCGCCGAAAACATAAGGTTAACGAATAATTTTGAGGTATCTAAAACTAGACTTAGATGAGTCATAGCAATTGATGAATTTCGTCTGACTTTATGTATAAAAGAATATAACTATAAATGAGCGTAATGCACGTAAATTGAACCATTGTTCAATTCATTTTCGTATACAAAAGAGTCTATGAGTTATCGTAAAATGAATATGGAATAGCGTGACTCGGCGTTATTGGAATTGTCTCACACAAATGAAATGACATGCACTCATGTGAAAAAATGTTGCTGGAAAATGTGAATTTTGTTCTATTTTTTGTATTTCTAATTGCGGATGTTAACTCCTTTTTTTGTGATGACATTTTATTTATCGAAAAAACTAAAAATACATGTTTTTAACACAAATTTTATTTATTTTTGATATAATTATCATCATTGAATTCATCCTGGACACAACGATAATATTATTTTATTTACTTAAAAAGGATAAAATCAAGACGAATATTTCCATCACTTCTTCATTATAATTCAATTTATATTGAAAACACTCGTATATTAAACATATACAGTTTAATTACAATTAAATTTTAATAACGAAACGCACTGCTGTACGCGTACAAAATGAAACTTCAGTCTTATAAGAACGAGAAATTTCAATATCAATTCATGTGAAGATATTATCAACATTTTCATAACGGCTAAAATGTAAATCTTGAACGTAATATTGGCAATATTCGAAGAGCTTTCCATCGCCCACTGCATATCACGATTCCTTTTACATTTTACAAATACACAAACTATCTGTAGGAGTTTCGCACTATCGATCATTATTGCATTTAATATCACGATACTTTTAATGAAAAACGTTATTAACTGTATTTTTCCGCAATCTATGTATAATTGACTTACAACCATTCATCTACGATAAATAGCCGGCATTTCGACTCATTTTCAAAACGAAACGCGATTAATCACAGTTCGAAATGAAGGTTTACTTAACGATTTCCCATTCGTGATATTTATGTATCGAACGCAGCATTAAGAGGCACATTACGTACTATGTAAATGTTCAAAGACAAGGACATATGTTAATTATAATACAATGCGAACCGAGTAGGTGTGAACCATTACGACTCGTTACTTTATAAATTACCAAATATTAAACCGATGACTCTCATTATCACCACGCCCACTTCTAATTATTCCCATTGTACGCACGACCTTGCAAACGTACGTTATCACGACCCGAATTTCTCGAATAGAATTCTTCAAATTCGATTCTTCGTCGGGTTATATACGAGAAAAGGAGTAAATTTCAGGTTTCGCTGCGCGGACGGAGAACATAATCGAAATCGTATTCGGAAAACGATCAAACGAGTCAATAGATCAGCGGTCGCATGATTGAAAACGCGTAAAATCCGCACGTTCGGGTCTGGCAGTTAAACGAAACGTTTTGGTCAAACCCGAAAGCTTACGATACGCGCTAAGAACAATCATAAAATGGGGGTTAGGTTGGGTTTTAATCGCGGGCAGTAAAACGGGCGCCGAAACACAATGGCCAGACCGAGGACGTAAATCACGAGAGGAAGATGCCTCTAAATTACTCAGGTGCTCGTACGTACGAAAAACGACGTTTAAAATTCACTAAAAGTCCAATCATGCACGAATTTAAATTTATATCCGCGGCGATGGTCGATAAATTAAGCCTTCGATTGCGTTAGAATTACGGTTATCTCTCGTTTTATGCTCTTAATAGTTTGAATAAATTATGTAAAACGAAAAGTCATATTATAAATAAAATTCAAAAATATACATTGTCTCTGTGTCGAAATATATTATTCAATACTAAACATTTGTATAAAATGAGATTACATTTGATTTACGACTGTTTAGTTGACCTCGCATGAAAAAATGACACTTGTTACTGTGATATTTCTACTGTGGCTGTGTTTCGTTGTCGGATGTTCTCTTTTTTTTCGGAAAAAGGGGAAAATTGACCGATAAAAAATAGAAAAAGTGCGTATTTGGAGGTTGAGCATAGGCCGACCCTCGAGGGCGTTGCCGTGACCAAATAGGGGCAAACTGTTGAATGGTTCGTGTAACCAAGACTTATAGGTGAGAACTAATGGAGAACACTGTCAGCGCTCGGAAGATTTAGTGGACTGGTAAGAAAATAGGCAATATTTCACTATTACGAAATGTGAATGGGGTTTTATTTCGATTTAGAATTGTTAAGGGGGCGCGTTTTATTTGTTTCGTTTTCGGTACACGAAAGCCTAACCCGAACGCTATTGGCCCAAGTAAACACTATCGGGCCATAAAAAAACGTACGGCAAAGCTAGCACCTCACTATACTACTTTTACACAATCATATTTACTTTATCCGGAAAAAAAGTATAGTATATTATTTTTACGATACAGCGTGACTCATGGCATGGCATATACGATACAAAGAGTTATTAGAACAATGCTGTAGCAACATTAGCGTTGTCCCACAGTGACGCATTCAAATCTTTTAAACGCTTTTACGTGTTACTAGCTGCGTTAAAATAATATGAAAAAAAGGAATGATATCCGAGACGCCTACGGAACAATGCAGACGCCAAGTAACGGACGGATTAATTGTGATGCACATCAAATTTGAAGATAAACAATGAGATGGAACAATGGTGCGTCGAAATTATAACAACAAAAAAGCGACCGACACGCAAGGGAGGATGAAAAAAGTATGGATCCTCGCACGAGAATGTTACACCTCACTTGCTGCGTCGAAATGATGGCTTCCATAATTGGAATCTTTTTGGTTTTTTCGACGAACGGCCGTATGTAATCCCTTTGTTATTGTATGTAAATTCGAAGGGCAGGTCGCATTGTCGACAGATCAAGTGGAACAAGTGGGCATAAATGCTAGGGGCGTATCGGTATCTTCATACATCAAATATAATATTTTGATATTAGCCGTGCTATTAAATACACAATGTTTAATTATGAATTTATTTTAATAATAAATTAATACATGTGTATTCTGAGAGTCATCGAATACCACAAAATTGATATGAAATATAAATTTTAGCAATAGTAAAATTGGTATCGTATAACAACAAACACGATGATTGATGATGTTTCGCGACTATCTGCATCGTTTAAATATCAGCCGATCAATCTTTTCTATATGCGCAGTACGCTCGATGATGACAAGTGTGTTTGTTCAATACGAAAGATACCGATATGTATTCGGATCGTTAAATATACGCTTATAATTAATTTAAATTCGATAAAAATCGAATCGAAGTCAGCCCTGCGGTGGCACAATACGATCCCATTAGCCACCCGTAGGTGGTACTCGTTCTTTCTTATGCACTTTTACTCGATATACGTACTCACACTTGACACCCACTTATTAAAATCCTATCTTGAAGCTTTTATCAAGCTCATAACACGGTGTGCTTGCGATCGATGAAACTCTACTTAATAAGCAGGTATGCTTCGACGATCCACAGAAGATTCGATAGGTAATATACTATATGGCAAAATTGAGTATCTATATTCATGAAAATTCAATGGGGAAATCACAAGCTTTACAATTACAAACTTTTCAATCCTCGTTGAATTTTTTTCAACAAGAGATTAGAAAAATGTTTCAACACACCTGGGGTTTCGCTGTGAATTATATCAACTTGAACTAAATTCGTAATAAACTTCTGTAAGTCTTCATTCTGAAAATAGACTCTTGCTTTATTTTTAATTCGACTCGACTGTTTTATTAAAAAAATGGCGTGAAAAAGAAAAATGAGCGTTTTCAATTATGTTAAAATGTAATCGCGTTAAAGGAACATTTTTACTCTTACATAACATGGAAGGCTCGCGCTGTTTTATTTCGTACATTTTCTGAACGCTGTTCAATTAGCTAATTACAGCTAACCCATAAACATTTATATTATATCGCCGATAGTATTATCCAATATTAAATCCGATATGAAATATTTAATAAACGCACACTCGCGAGAGCGTTTTCATATGAAAATTTTGACTACAAATTCAGATTTGGAGCGAACCCGAAGCCAAAGACACAGGTACATTATTAAATAATTAATTAGTTGAACAATTACAGTGTTCGTAGGCTTAAGTGCCACGGGTGGGGTATCAGGGGGGTCGCTGGGAGGCGACAAGGGGGCAAGAATGGGTTTCATTTTATGGTTTCGCCCCGCATCTTTTACGGCGGTGGCACCAGGTGGTGCCAAGCTACATCTTTATGGATGAAAAGCAATAAGAAGGATATTTTAACGCGGCCGCGGACCTGTCTTTTAACCGAAAACCCCGTCGAACCTCCCCTACCTTACGGCGACATAATTTCGACGCTGCTTAATCCGTCGTAAGGCCTCCCCGAAACGGATTCGCATTTCATCCTGGGGCTGTTAAAGGGCTATGCTCGATATTTAATTATTTTGACGTTTCAAAGTAGGTACGTAGTGGCTGCTTTTAGTTTGTCTTCGTGAGATCTAAGTATGTATGTATTGATCGATTATTGAAAGGATTATGTTCAGAATATAAAGTCGATGGTGTAAAAGTATCGGAATTCGCGATATTCGTACGGGAAATAATTATTGCAGACGAGCGTGAAAAATGCACTCGCTTATTGAAAGCTCGAACAAAACTGAAATGTTTCAATGGTGACCTTTTGTGAAAATATTCTGTTGTTCTGATGAAAAAGCGCAGCGAAAGCGTGTTCGTGTTATTTATGATTCCTACATTGAAAATCTTATCACACATATTCAGTTTTTTATAGATTGCTTTTTTTATTATTCAAATTCTGAATTTATTTTTATGTAATCACACCGTAAACTGAGGTAAATTAATTATCGATTTACACGGTTGCGGTCTGGAAGGGAAAAAAGAACACGAAGGCGGCTCCGTGTTTACTTAAAGATACCGCCAATAAATCTTCTTCTAACGTGTGATTATTTAGTATTATACATATTCAATAGGCAATAAAAATATTTCAATAAAAATACCCACAGACGGGAACAGCGTCGGAAAGTCTAGTCATGCAATAGAAAAAAAAACTGAACGTACATTTATACACGTGTATACTTAAACTATGTGTGAGAAAATTCCTATTCATATGATACTTTTTTCAATGAAAAACTTATAGAATTTGAAAAATTTGAAAGCAATAGAATTTAAACCCTTAGTAAAGGCGGATAATTTCAAGAAATATCCACCTGACAAGGAAGATTTTTTAAAAAACTTAAATTCATGAAAAATCAATGAAATGGAATTTTAATGTTACAAGAGCTGACTCTGACGTTTGAAGCAGATCGAACTGAATGAAACTAATTCAATTCAGAATTAATACGTTATTTTTTCCCTCATGGAATAGAGATGAGTTCATCAGTAAGCAAAACGCAAAAACGCGGGTCCCAATCCAGAAAAAAATTCAAAAACCACGAGATATTAAGAATCAAATCCATTTAAATATGGCATCACACATACATACATCATTCCCAGAAAAGCCAAGCTTTCAAAACGCGAACATTCCACATCTATCACAATCCGCCATAACTCCAACAAACACACATATCGACAATCAAACCGACGTTAATACGTGTATCGCGCAGTTCCTATCGCCAAACCGTACTAACTAATACGCGACCGCGAACGTTGTTAACGTCGTCGTCGGCGCAAGGACCGGCGACGTTAACGTGTCAGTTATCGACGGCGAACCGTGAAGCGGACGTGTTTAGACGTAAATAGGCGCCGTCGTTTTCACCTCGATACGACGTGGGCCACACAATAATATGCGGTGTCGGCTGTTGCCATTACGCCGCGTTAGCGCCACAATAACCACCCGTCTGTAATAAATCCGTAGGCGCATAGGCGATCAGTCGATCCCGACAGCCGATCTGAATGCCTAATCAACGGCTCCGCGATTGCTATGTGGGAAATCCTTAATTTAGTTGAGCTGATCTGCGATGTCGATTTCGATATAGTGCGGTTCGATTGGAGGAGTCGAGCTTTGAGGACGGTTCGATCGGATTCGTGTTGATTCAGGTTCTGATTGTGGAAATATTAATTCGTTTCAAATTTTTACATTTTTTGATAAATCATTCAATTTGATGTGAAAAAATAGAGCCGCTAGGATAGAAATGCTAGAAATAGAAGAGCGGCTCGAAATCGATCGAATTTGATCGATTTAGTCAAAACGGATAGTGATCAATTTTTATATATTAATTTAAATGTTCGAAAGAAATAATCTTGTCTCTATTTTAATTAATCAATTAAGGAAAATGAGTTGTAACTTTCGCTAGGATCTGACAAAACTCGAACTCATGCATTACGAATATAATAGACGCTGCAAGCATAAATGTTTTATACTGCTGCACAATTAGCTGGCTTATTATCTCTTTTATAATAATTTTAAAATTTGCAAAATATCAAATCAAAACTAATTTAGAGTTCATATAATACAAATTCTGGTTTATACGTGTATAAAATTTTATAATACTGGTAGTTTCGCGAGTAGCTGCGGAACGTAATTCCTGCATTAACCTCGCACTCCACTACTCCACATTCTAAATTGGAACATAAATATATGCTATTTTCATATTAAAATATCGTTGCAGCAGCCCAGAAAATAATCTGCATTTATGAAACATGAATTAACGTACTCAATCTCAATTTTATACGACGACTTAACTAAGTTGTGAAACGCGCACAAGTTGTCTATACATTTTAAAAGCTATTTGCACGTCACAAAGATGTAGATATCAAAAATTTATCTCGATATTATTTAAAAGGTGTAGCGTTAAACGACATATTAAAGGACAACATGGCAGCCGATGCCTCCGATACGGGACAGATTTATTAAATTGGAGTCGGTGTATATAACAGGATTAAAATCCTTTTCCGATACATTTATTAAAGCATAAAACATTCGAATATATATGAATCGGGATCATAAAATAATAAATAACATAACTATAACATAATCCTTATGGCTATGTATTGTATTTGTATTGTGATACGTAATGTAATATCGAGAAAACAAATGAAAAGATATGATATTTCATACGATTTATGATATCCCTAAAGCTGGAGCGGCCTCGAGCTTTTGTAATTCGATCGATAGCTAGATCCTTACTATCGCAGACTCCACCAGCAACAACAACAAGGAAGTGTGAAATCGTATATCAAATCGAAAACAATCCAAATCGTGCCGTGATAGCAAGGTACGGACGAATGTTTTATATTTATGCTCCCATGAAATTTAATCTTAAGCTATACATTTATCGTCCCCGATTTATATTCTGAAGCGTTTGTTTTACGATCCGGTCGAAGCTTTCAGCTAACGAGTGCTGTAAAATCGTATCGATTCTCGAATATGGAGTTTGCACGGGTCGTATCTGTGTATGCTGGTAAGTTTTCTTGTCTTTCTGAAATCGAAACTATCGTATGTGCACCCGTAGAAGACGACTCTTTGAGAATACGATATGGATTCCTTTGAACGGTTTAGATTTAGCAAAGATTGAAAAACTCTTTTTATTATCTGTAAATTTTATTCTTAAAATTTCAATTGTGAATTTTTATTAATTTTAAGTTTCACAAACGAAAAATTTATTTCTGAAATATAATGAAAAAATGTCCACAGTAAATAAAAGTTTGAAAAAGTCAGTTAAACATATTTCAACCAACATTTAAATCAATTTATTTTCATTGCAATCATTAATTGTTTTAATTAAATTTCGAGCGATGGATGATAAAATCCAAGAATCGATTCTGGTTTATGATATTTTACGACAATACTTAAAAGACAACGGTATAACTGCGGCATTTTCAAAGTCGTTTATTTTTATGAAATTACGAACAATATGCAAAATTATAATTTTATCATTATTGCAAAGAAAAGTGCATAAATAATGCGTTATAAGAAAGTGCATTTAAATTTTAATCGCGTAATAATTTTAATCGACGGCACACTTTGAAATGCATGGTGTTGCATGTTTATAGACGACAATTAATAGCGGTGTCATAGAATAGGGCGTTCGCACGATATGCATGTAGCTTAATTGCGCAATTTATTGATGTTACCGTCAACAGCGTTGTTATTGAATATTCGATAAAATGAAACGGACATAATATTGTCAATAATGATTATGGAAAGAAAAAATGTTTGCGTGTGAAATATCTGAAATGATTTAATGGTGTTTTTCCGATCGTATAGATATTATTGATTAAAATTGACAAATAATGAGCTTCGACAATATTAAAACTCAATTTTATAATTTTAAAGCAAAATAACATTTCATTTATTAGCTATGTGTTGTATAATATTTTCGTAGATGAAAATAAACATTACCTCCGATGCGCTAATGTAACGCTCTATTGATCGAAATCCTTCAAGCCTCACCTCGCACAATATTACGGCAATATAAAATAATTATAAAGATACGGACATAGAAAGCTTTCAATGCATTTTATTGTTTATTAGTTTACGACGCACAAGAGCGATAACCTTCGAAAGAAAGCTCTATCCCGAACTATGGCGAGCGCGCGCTTCACCATAAATTCCGATCCTCGACACCGATACAAAGCGAAGCCTCCTTTTTCACTCGAGTTTTTTTTCCCTTTCTTATTTTAAACTTTATCACTCGACTTTTTCATTTTAATTTATTTTTTCGAGCTTTGAGCGAACACCCGCCCACTCGGTCGATCGGCTCGTGGGGTGAGAGATCGCCGAGATTGAATAATGCTGTACGCGGCCGTAAAGCCTTGTTTATGTGTTTCCGTCACCTGGGGAATGAGATTATGTCGAATTATTGTCGAGGGGGTCCCCTCCCCCCTTGCCTCGATCTTCACCCCCCCTCGTCCCTCGAACGATCTCTCGAATCGGATTTATGGGGAATTAATTTTCTGGCAAGTGCGAGCCGTAAACGCGCCTCGTACATCACGCGTCGAGTGCATCAAATTCGCATATTTCACGATTAGTGGTGTTGCGGCTTCGTATTGCATGCGATGTTAATTTATATCGCGATTACGCGATTGTGATATTCAATTTATCATTTTTTTTTTTTTGCTTTTATGTTCGGGTATTGCGTTGTTGTTGTTTCTTGTGTTCGTTTTTGTGAGAATTTTCGCGTGGCTGTCAGAAGATATTATAAAAAAATGTATCAACATGAAGAAAATTGTATGATATTAAAAAATATATAAGCATGAAATAGTTTTTATTTTTTTGATGAAAAGAGAAAGATAGAATAATAAAGAATGCTTTGTTCTCAAATGAATTTTTTTCAATAAGCATAAAAAATGTGACATTTATGAAAAACAAATACTTTATATTACTATAAAGTCTGCATACATAAAATGTATAAATCAAATAGTTTAAAATGATCCTATGACAAATAAAATATTTGAATTCAATCGATTTTTTTCATAATAGTCACTAGAACCATACATGGCAAATAAATAAAAAGGAAAATCATTAATAAATTCACGGATTTATCCGCTGCGCCACAAAAGACGAACGAACATAAAATAAAATATTCCTTACGAAAAGCGCAACCGAAGTATCCACGCATATGAAACAATTTTCAATTTTATTTGACAATTTTCGATCGTTTCCGTAATAAACGATAGAATGGCGTCAAAAAGGCATAATTTGAACGCCTCCTTCTATAAATTCGGATTTGTCTCCGAGCTGGGAGCAATATCGAGCCTCTCTCGATGGCGCCGTGGGCGTCGTGCATTATATTAGAAGACGCTAAACATACAGTTATCAATTATATCGAAAGCATGAAAAATACATGCACATGGAGGCACCTCGATGGTCTATTCTGTCCCACGACCTCACCTTTGTACCGCCCCCGCTTAAGGTCCGGGTCGGCTTCACAAAGAACCTCGCTATTGTCTGATTTTTTTTCCGAGGTGGTCTATGGTGAAAGTCCCATCGAAATTGTCTATCGTCCTCTGTTGAAGGTGAATAAGTTTTTCTTTTGTAGGTGATTCGAAATATGCGTCATTAGTAAGATTGCTAATTTGACAGAGTGCATCCCGGAATGGATTTAATCGTCTGATAGACCACTTGAAAGGAGTTAATCTATATTATCTTTCAATAATTCGATCGTTATTCGTCGACATTGTTGAGCGATGCTATTAGACTAATTGAATGTGCACAATAATTGTGGATCGGATCGAGTTTATCGTATTTGTATAAAACGATCGCATTATGCTAAGCTGTTGTGTATAATGCATGTGATATCTCGATAACTAGTGCACGAACACTTTATCTCTATAGTGACTTCATTAGGGAAATTAAAATTATCGATTCATCGGATAAGGTATCGATATGTTTTTGATCGTAAAATTTTACAGTTCATCGATGTATTTAGCAATATTCGAACTATAAAAGCAGAAAATACTGAAAGGAGTTCGAATATAAATCGTTTTATATGTTTAAATATTATATAGTATAAAGAAATCATCAAAGACGGTGTGAAATAACATAAACGAAAACCTTTTAAGATAGCATGCTCATTAAAATGTATCGATAAGTTGGCGCCTTCAATTAAGCGCACGTCCGACACGTAATGTCGAACGTTTGCTGCGAATATGTAACCTTCGAAAGTGATTTTTTTTTTCAGTGAAAAAGAAGCTCATTAGCGAATCGAAGACTCTGAATGTGGGAAGAACTCGATGGTGGCACGACAGGAGCTTTGGCACGAAAATGAGGGTTAACGTGGGCGCTTTTGAGCTTTCGTTCTACACTCGAGTGTCGATCTGGAAATTCCAGCTTATTTATTTTCATCGATAACCATCCCTGGCCTAAATCAACACTTTTTGTGTATTCCGAGGACTTGTCCTGTGATATATTCAATAACATTGTCAAGAGATTTATTGAAATTCATATGATGGATTGTGCCGTCGAAAAGCATAGTCACGATTCGTGACGAAGTGGTATTTTGTATTTCTTTATTCTAGTGTTACGCGTGTAAATATAGGCTTTAATTGGGAAAACAGTGAGTGTATTTAAATGTTGCTTGAAATATTTTCAACATGATTTGCAATTAGAGATACGATTTTCAGTTCTTCAAATCAGTTTTATTAAGGCGATTAAAGATTTAGTTTGAAATACAATATTGGAGAAAGCGTTTATCTTTCAATGTCACGATCACAATAATTACCTTATTTCGACAGTAGTCGAATTTCATGCCAGATTAACTTTCATGTGACGCGATTGCTGTCACGATTTTCGTGATCGAAGAATTTAAATCACTTAAAAAAAACAACTTATTAGCATTTCAGAAATTCAAATAAGTCAATGCGCTCACATAATAATGAAACGAGAATGGTATTTTTAAAATGAATATTCATAAGAGAAAAATGTTCATATTTCAATTAGAAGCTCAACGAATACGTTATATGAAAGCTTTCATTGTTTCTTTACACTGTAAACACACTCAACTTTAATTAGAAAAATTAACACAAGCGCATTTCTTACATTCTCCGTGCATTTTTCAACCAATGATATAAAAGAAAATTAGTTAGAAGTATTCAATTTTTATACGAATTAATGTAAAAATTTAAATTTTCGGTTGAATTCGAAAGAACTACATTCTAAAAACAAACGTCACGATGCAAGTTACTGAGGTTACAGTTCAGCGATTCGAGTGTGCAGTCAATCGCGATGTGACCAGACCCCAGGGCGACCATCCCAAATATTGACTACCGTAAAAACGACGTCCAATTTATATGAAAATCAAATATTTATTAAGAGATAACCATAAATCGGTGTCGTAACGCTGCGGGATGGTGACGACGCGTCGCAGGCCGATTCGATACCGGTTAAAAGCGTTAAATTACGAGCTGCCGTTTGAACAACGAAAATCTGTTAGGATTTCCATTCGAAAGCATCGTGTGTCATCGCATGACTAGCTATGTCATTAAAAAACTATATAAAAAATAAATTCGTATGATAAAAATGCGGAATATCGCAACGAAATTGAGCGATGGTGATGAAAGTCGAGTCTCGCGGGTGTCGTAATGACACGTGGATACATGAATATTTTCGAATGATTTAAATTACGAAATCGTCATAAAATATTTTTTTAATTTAAATTTACATATATTCAAGGTAAAATAATATATATTGTATTTAAATGTGAAAATACAACTTGTGTTCTTTTAAAAAATATGTGCATTTTATGTTAAAAAATTGAATGATAATAATGACCCAGCAAAATTTAAATAATTGTATTTTAAATATTAAAAAATAGGTTGTAGAAAAAAAATATGAATATTGCAGTTGCGTACGATCGTAAGCCTTTCCTTGCGTGGAAAGCGTCGATTTTCTCCTGCGCGAAAACATCGGCCATATTTCAACCGCCGCATACTTATTTGCGTTGCCGACTTTTAAATGCGTCCTCGACGATATCAATTAATCGACGATTAATAGCGTTTTAATTGCGGCACCGCATAGCGGAGATAAATTACGTTTTACGAACCGTTTCGGTCGATCGTACTGTTACGGCGATAAATTCAAGATTCGTACGAGCAATTTCAAATGCAAATATACGCGGCGCATGCACACTCGAGCGACTATCTCCGGAGCGAACCTCGAGTGCAGTTTCGAAATAAAAACCCACCAAAGACGAGTTACCGCCAGACTAGAGTTCGAGAGATCTAGACCGTAGATCTGGCGTGTCGTATTTTATTGATATAATTGCAAGTTCGAAGTGTAACTCGAAGCAGCAGCAATAATAACAAGCGTGTCGAACGTTGTTCTTCGAATTGCCAGGCGCCCCCTTGCAACTGTTATTTATTGACGTTGCATCCGTTGTTGCGCGGAAAATTTATATCCGCAACGTTCGCGTTGCATCCATAATAATATTATGCGGGAAATTCTAATTTTTCAATATCACTCCGGGGAAACGGCGCACGATGGAGTTTCCATTGTACTCCGCGCACAACTACCGGGGGTTAATTATTTTTCGCTAGACGCGTCGTTTCCAAGCGTAAAATTTCGTTAGTGTTGTACGGATTATTATGCAAATTAATAACTTCCGATTCGGCGCCTTAACCCCCTCACGGCCGCTTTGCCGCCGACCGTCAACCTCTTCTATGTTCGCCTCCGTACGAGTAATGAACAATTTATGCAAGTGCTCGCAACGAGCGGAACCTTTGCATAAAATTATCAAGCCGGGGACAATTCGCCGTTTCAGCCGGACGAGACGGAAGACCTCCTACGGTCGACTTTCGCCGATGGTGGAAGAAAAGAACGAGATTATGGTGAAATTATGGAAATCTGCCCGCGGTTGACGGCCTAATACGGTTTAGATTGTGTGTGTTCGCCGGAAAATGAACCGAGCGTGATTTGAACGCTTTACATGCCGCAAAAGTCGCGTGTTTCCATCTAGTTTAGTTCGGTTCAAATATTTCATTGATTGTTTAGGGTGTGTTGAGATCGTTATATTCGTTTATTTCGAGAAATATTTGCGTAGCGAAACGACTTATTTCTATATTCGTCAATTGATATGAATATTTATAGATCAATAAAATATAATCACTTAAGAAAATATTTTATAAAGCCCACTTCAAATATAATGCACGACTCACAAACGAAGCGAAAATGCGTACCATTACAAAAACCATCCACACTCGCGTTTCGTATGCGTGAATCTAGAGCGAGCTTAAGGCACAGTTCTCATCAACCGACCCCAAAAGAGCAAAGCGACCAAACACTATTTCCAAAGCCAAACGATTTTCAATCAAAGCCGCATTCGCGCATACAAAACAATCCGTTCGAAATCACTCATGGGAGCGAACGGCGCGAAAACCGCAACTCCGCACACACAGCCTCGATTTCCCACCGTTGCAACGGCCGACAAAACGCCTGCACATGGGGATCGATCACCATACGATTCAGACGACCCTCGGGAACCGAAACCGACGTCGGTTTATGGTTTTTGCGATGCGGCAATTAAACGCGCCGGCGAGAAACAAACGCGACGTCCCCGCGGGGGTGAGACCGTAACGATAATGATGATGACGATAATAACGCCGGTCATTCGGGATCACCCACCACGTGCTGTTGTCGATGTAGGATTTGCACGTGCATCATATACCATAATGCGATATAGCCCAATCGTCTCATTATCGAGGGTTTCGCGCCGGGTGGGTGTTCCGACGTGGGATTGTGTGCACGCCAACTGTGCAACGTGCAATCGGATGACTTTCGATGATCAATATACGCTGGGTGTCGTGTTTGATGACGATTTATATTCGATAATAACGGACGATGAATTTTGCAATTGCCGATCGGAATGTTATCTGTGCAGTGTCTAGAGGCATTAGGAAAACTCGGGAAATCAAAGCAGGAGTTGTGTGGTAAGTTATTATAATCGTTAACTCGGAAGATGATCAGTAGTTGTGAAGATGTTTAGATGTAAGTCGATTATTCATGGAAATATATGAAATATTGTATTTAAGGAATAATGAGGGTGGACAGTGTTACGATTGTATCAATTTTCCTCAAATAATATTGAATTGAATTTAACTTAAGTTATTTATAGATTTTTAAAGAATATTATATAAAAATTCAGACTGAACTATTAAATAAAAATAATTCTTATTTAACTATTCATTCAATGAAGAGATCGAAAATTGCTTCATTTAATTTCAACATCTTATAAAAACTTTAATAACAGAACTAAGATAACAATTAATTTATCTATTTGAATGAAATCATAACTTGGTTTTACAATCTGGTAATTTATGCAAATACTCGAAGATAGATTAACATGTCTCATTTCAGCCTCAGACAGGAAAAAAGAGAGCCAAAATTGTGAATATCGAACGGACACATGTCGATATGAAATATTCAACAATCCGATGAAATATTCACACGCGGTCGGTCTTCGGTCGTAATGAATGGTCGGTCGCCGAAGCCCGATCATTGTTGTACGACACCAAGTCACGAACCCCGACAAAACACTAAATTCCCAGAGAAAGCTCGTAAATCTGCTCGGAGTTGCGATAAACTCGCGAGTTCGATAAAAGTGGAGGGTGCTTGATTTCTTCTCGACGCGATCTGATTTCTGGGGCGCAAAAGCTTTGATAGCTTCGAATGCGTTTCGTATGAAGATTGCTTTTTTGGGTTCGGGCATTTCGATGGTGGTTTTTGATATGAATATTATTTTATGTGTCAGATATGTTTTATATACAACAATTTAAGTGTTGTAAAAGATTTGTGGAAAAACTTTGTTTGACACGTTTATCATTTGTAATTTTTAGAACAATTTTATCGGAAATAATTTTAACAAATTCTTCTCTTATAATTATCATATTAGAAATATGAAACATGTGTTGAATTTTACTTGAATGTTGAAGATGAAAATGAAAATTTCACAGAGTGACATAAAAAGCACTTTGGAATGATGCGCGATAAAAACCGGTATTCGCAAGTGAAAACCCGTGCGTCGTAAAATATTCTATGGGCCTTAGTGAGTGAGTCGAATTAAAACAAAGTACGCACATATGATACGATGCGAATACTTAGAAACCATGAAAATTCCAGCGGTAACGGGGAGCCTTCGTTACACACGAAATACTTGTTGTCATGAGTTATATTAAGAAATATGCGAAAAAGCGTTGAATATTCAACGCTAATTTGTGAATTTTCATAGCCGTTTAATTCGCCTGGCACAATGGTTATAAATGCGCATTAAACTGAAATAAATGTTTGTTTATGGAACCTGTTCATTTGTCATTGTATTCATATCAGAGTCGATAAATTATAGCAAGTAAATTATGTGTAAATTGAATCGTTCACATTCAATACAAGATTTGACATCTACGCAATTTAAAGTTCTATAACTGCATCTCAGTGAGTTCACCTTATCTTTTATAACACATTTAACACCACATTCACTTCCTGTTCATTATGGTCTGTATCTATACCAGATTCGACACGATTTAAACTAACCATTGTAGCGCCGTAAACTAACTACTCCTACGCAAATTTTGTAACTGCCGTTTTCAATTCGCGACTATGTACCATCTGATTGTGAAATCTTGATATACTTACTAGGAACCCGGATATGTTACACGAAGATGACCCGATTGAATAGATGACCAAAACATATGTCAGATGATGACAAAGTTGCTCAACGTGACTTCGAAATATAAAAGAACATTGATCGTTATACACATTACGTACGCAGTGAACTTTCGGATAGTTGAGAAATTCGTTGCACTTCTGTGAAGGGTACTCGAGTGTCGTATAAATTTTACAACTGTTATGAAATGTGTGAGCAACGTTAAGTGTAGAATGCATATGGCCCACTGAAGCTAGCCCTACATTCGGGTGTTCAAAATCGAAAATATTCTTTTGAATGTGAAAGTAAACATTTTAATTGAAATTCATACGGCAAATCTATGTTAGCAAACATGAAAACATCTGTGTAAATAAATCATATGCTCTTGAGTGTCATTCGAACGTCTCTATCTGAAATGCATATGAGTTGCGCTTAAATCACAATCAGAGACAAACTCTCGTTCGAAATTCACGATTTCTCTCACGCCCACCAAAGATGGCAAAGCAAACAAATTGACGATGATTCGTTTCAATGATGCACTCGTGTTTTTATTCTTTTTCGATTCGATCGTGCGTTAATTGATACGTTTCGAACGGAGGCGATCACTAATCGTTCCACCGTTAATTAGTTCAAAAAGGAGGTCTCGAATATCAAACGTCAAAATCAAGATCTACGATCGTGTTCAGTCTCATATATTAATCATCGTATTTTATATTCGATCTGCCTACGCTTTATTGAGACATACGAGTATCACTGAAGATATGAACACTACCTATCGATTGCGATCGTTAAATGCAGTTGTAATCCAACATATCATAAATACAATACATTAATTGAAAAATCTTTAAAGAAATATAATGAAGTCGACAAAGATCCAAATGAAAATATTTACATAAAAAACCTTCGTAAATTTATTATTTTAATGAATTGAAAGCAAATAAACGTTTTTTTTTTTCAATCAGCGTAATTAGCCTACAATTTTCCCGTTTGCAGCAAAATCAATCGGAAGCGCTCCGTCGATTCGTCGACTCGTCAAAATCATCCGAAATCTGATGACGTACGGAAATGATTAATCGATTATAACGAAGGGAGCAAAAGTGCGTGGGTTGCGAATCACACAACACAAAGACCTCCACACCTTTATGTATTATGTACGCTCTTCTTGTATAATACACGAGCGTTGAGTAGGTGCGTCTGCGTACTCACAAAAGCGATGACTAACCCCGTCTTGTCTATAACGTACATTAGTCGACTCGTCAAATATTCATTTGCTTTGATAATTAACCTGCTATACAGAGCCCTCCGTGATTCGAATATTCCAGGGTTAACTACTGCGAGAGGGATCTTGGCGTCGAAGCCTTCAGAACACGATACAATTGCAGGTCTGTCTCCGTAACATAAATACACCATTATATGTGCGAGAGAACAGACGGATGGAATTTCTACTGTTGGCTGTTGCCTATTCTTGAAATAATGGACGACTCGGTGCAATGTCAATGCGCCGATTGAACAACGAATTCACCTAATCAAACAACGACATAAGGACCAAAAGGTTTGAAGAACGCCCGCTCTGTACTCGTTCACCGTTATTTAGACAATTTCGAAGTGTTCGGACGTGGGTGAATGAATAATGCTATAAAAGAAAGACATAGTCATGCAGTTTGCCGTCTAAAATGGTCCAACTTGCACGTTTCTTAGATAAAAGTTCAGTTGGCGGTGAGTTGAATTTTATAGGTATTGTTTCTCGCTGTGTTCTAATGTGACGTGAAGTTGGATGATGTTTCATGAATTTCGAGAAAATTGTATCGAAATAAAATTATATTCTTATTTTCATTAAATTTGTTAATTTAATAACAACAAATAAAAATATTCACTTTATTTTCTCAGAGGAATAGAAATTTTCCGTTAATCTAGAAGTCCACATACAGTATTACAACCGAATAAAATAAAATGTATACGACAATGTTCGACGTTCAGACGATTTCAGTTAAGTTAACCGCTTCGATTCCTAGTTTATCACAGCGTATATAACGATTCCATGTAGACCAGAAGTTCTTGAACTGAAAGTGGATATAAAATTTTATCGAAAAACATTTATTTCTCTTTATACAGTCTTTATTATCAGCAATATTTCGATGATAAAACGATGAAAATTCTCATGAAACTCAATACACACTATAAAATAATACTGATATTGTAATGTAAATACTATTAGAATGAATCGTAAAAATATTTATGCGAGAATTACATCAATAGAAATTTGAATGAATTAATTTCTTATTTAAAAAAAAATAGATATTGGTCGAGACTTAATGCTTTAAGAAGTTATACCACTTGTGTTTATTATGAGTATAATCAAACGAAATAAATGCATAATATCTATCGAGATACGCATTAAATTTTGTTACAAGTAAAGATCGAGCATAATAAATATTTGTCGTAGGTCAGTTACGGGAAAGTCCTTCTATGAAATCTCAAATATAGAAATCCAGTACATTATGAAATTCAAAATGTAATTTTGCAGAAATCATCACAGATGTGCACAAAATAATCCTGAAAAGTTTAATTAGAAATGCATATATTGTATAGACTTCATAAATCATATACGTAAAAAACATAAATTAATTTTCAATAAAAAACAAAACCCATTCGCCCATCATCCGAAAGTTGAAGAAGCCCAATCACGAAACGCACAGATAGAGCGGAACCGCGAAACTAGAAGATCGTGACTCACCGACAAATACGAATCGAACGACAGTCCTCTCTCGTGTAAAATAGGCTAATTTGTTGGGCTCATCTTGGCGATCGGTTTAACAGTTCTCAAGTTAACCCGTCGCGTTGCATCGAAATGCCGACTCGCGTCCCACGCGCCACTCGCCGATACGATAATACAAATGCGAGCCGAAGCGAGAAAACTTGTCCGATCGATCCGTAGATATGTAAAACGCTTTTCGCGTACAAATCGTAAATTCACGTTCGCACGCCGGGAGATTGTTCGTGCGTTTGAGATGCGTGCGTTTCGCGGCTGCGGTATTGTGTGCGTTTCGGAGGTATGGTGCATTTGGGAATAGTTTTTCTCTTCTTGGTAGAATCTGGGTAGAAATGTTTGCCTTCAGATGTGAGAGTAAGAATGGCAAAAATTTTTAGTTGGGTGAATTATAAGCTTTCATATAAACTCTAATGCGGTACGATTCGATAATGGGAAGGGCTGAATTTTTGTCGATGTACCTTTTGAATCATTAACATTTAATATTCCAAATAAAACCGATTTAAATAATTCTCGACTAAAGAAAAACCTGGAATGTTTTATTAGACTCCAATTACATATGAATGTTTAAATAACAATGAAAAAATAAATCATTTCAATTAGATATGAGAATCAATGTGTATTTATAGTATTTATCATAGTACAAATTAAATTAATATTATTATAAATTTCACATAAATTTTGCTTTATCAGAACATTTACAAGGGGCTTTAATATGTAGCATGAACGTGTTAATCAAGATATACCTGTTGTTACTCTTAATTAAGCCATAGCCGCTTTTACTTATACGCTAAATTAATATGAATTTGCATATGAACGTAAAATAATTCAATGTATTATATTTCTTTGCATTATAAAATTGAGCTCACGAACGTTTGTTCGTTTCACTAGACGTTTCAACCTTAAAACGTCCAATATATCGTCCTATTGATAGTTTTGTTTGCTTGTTTTCCCGTTTGCTCTGTGTCCGCTCTGAGACGTTACCGTATCGAAGATAATTGTATGTCGATTTAATCTCGGACGTATTATTCCCATTTCGATCGATGAATTCCTTGAACTAATAACGTTTATACTTGGGTGATTTATATTTATGGGGTCATCAAGTTACCGCGAAGAAGGGCCAACAACCATATATCATACAATGGATGATGTATCGTGTTCGGGCTTTCAACGTACCTTGCGGGTGGCAGCCACTGATATTCACCTTTTTTTGAAGCAAAAAAGACACATTCCACTTCTTGCCCACAAAAAGGTTAAGATCATGATTTGATAAAATACTTCAAGTCAGACCGATGTCCTTTGACCGTCGACAGCGTCGCGATATCGAGATTTTAATTCAGTTCCTCATTAACATTGTGTTTACTTGTAGTTAGCAAGAGTGACATTAAGGAAAACGATTATTATTGATATATTTGACAACGGTCGTGTTTTACAACCGCGACCAATATAATGCAATGAGATGTAAATGCATTTTAAGTGGTTTAAGTGTTAATGCGTGTTCGCAGCGTCCCATAAGAGAAACGCGTAATGAATCTATTCAACTTCACGAAAAGATATTCGATTTTACATGTATCGATTGTCTCAACCTTGAGTGCATTATGCACATCGATGATGGGACGATGTTATTATAAAACTGATCACAAATATTTGTACATTGAACGTTTTTCGTCTAAGCCGTGTATGAACTACTTAATAATATTTAAATAAAACTTATACGGCATTATTTTGAATAAGCAAACGAATCCGTGTGTGCACAAAGAAACGTGACTGATGTACGAGTTTTCGTCTGTTTTTATTTTTGAGCTTTTGAGTTACAGCGCTTTTTAAAGGGAAGCAAATATTTACGATTCAGAAACAAACATCGCAATGGACTACCGTAGAGAGACCACTTAAAAAATTACAATACAAAATGCGAGCAAACGCTATAAACAAAATTGATTCCATCCAATCAATTTAGGATATGATCCAGTGTTGGATTCATGTCGAGTGTGCAGGTGTTCTTGTAATATTAGAAGCATTTATTTACAATATAGCGAATGGAAGTAAAACAATGAGCCATACGGGTCGCCGAGATCGCTCAAGCTTAGTAAAAGCTTAATGGAGAGCTTTGTAAAACAAGCGGTGCGTGTTTCAAATACGAACTGGTCTGTAAAATTGTTATTCTGAACCGAATTGCGAACTGCGCATTATTTTGAATTTTCACATAGGTCTGATCAGTAAATTCCGATATGTACGTGTCCATATGAGTTTCCGACAAACGCTCTTCTAAATGTAGAGACCATGTTGAAGAATTCCCGGATATATAAATATTTTCCTCTGTATAGAGCACGCCACTTCAATGCAATGTGTCGTTGTAACGTGTCAAGCCATTCCGTAGTGAGTCGTTAAGAAAATTGATAAAAAAAAACAACTGGGAATAATAGATAAAGTGGAGTACTTTTACGCGAGTGGCTTTTTGGAACTTTGAATAAATTATATCGTGGGAATATATCCTCAAAATATAAACGATGTGTGAATCTTTCAATTCCATATTAAATAGGAATAATTTAGTACTGTTATGTGTTCATGTGTTTATCTTTTCATGAAAACATTAAATCGTTAGTGAAACAGCATTATTACCAATTACACGGTAATTAAAACGTAAAATTTTCACTGCGATTCAAATACATAGCCGCATATAACTTTTCAGAATGGAAATTAATTTATTTTAAAAGCGACGTGCAATTGATGCTTAATTGATTGCCCATATTCAAATATTATAAATACATATTTGATTATCGCGGCTAATTAGCGAGGAAAATTTTGTTGCAATCTATTTATCTGATTCATGTACGTTTCATAAATTGAAATTTCAGCAGTATAAATTTTCACCAAAATCTTTGGATTTCAGCATCATTACATATTGATCAAATACATGCTTGAGACCGAGTGAAAGCTGGATGAAAATAGTTCAATTGATTTCGCGGTACTCCAACTCAATTTTGTTAAAAGCATCGATCACATTATCGATGTCGAGCAAAAGTTCTCTTTGACAATAACGAGACAGCGCACCGACTCCGGCACCAGTTAAATTGGCATTTTCAATGAATGCAGATCGACGAACTTTACAAATTGGCATACAAATTGATGCCCGACATCAGCCCGCTTCGGGCAACACGCATATAAATAAATAAATAACAGCCCTCGGTAATCTGGTAATATTGTATTCTCATTGTGCAAGCGAACGCTTTTACAATTGCATTGTTCGAAATTTTAAGCAGTAATACTTAAATGAGCATAATGAGTTCTCTACATTGTAGTATAACATCAATTTCTGAATTATGTGAATCTTTTTTGTATTTCATTTTGAATGAAAAATTATTATATTTAATATGAAAACTTGATTTATTGACGCAATATACTTTTCTCTGTAGTAAGAGTATTTTACGTAATTCAGAATTTTAGCAGTTTAATTGCTTCCATGAAATGGGAGGACAATGTATGAAATTCTACACTTGCTATGTTTTTGAGGCTTCAATGATGAAATTAGCTATGTATAGAATTATGCTACTAATCATTCATTTTTCTATGTTTGAAGAAAACAATTTTTAAAAGAATCATCCTAGCTTCATCAATTTAATTCTACTTCTGACTGATTAGAATCGGAAAAAAATAACAAATGACTTAATACTGCCAATC
Source organism: Cheumatopsyche charites (assembly GCA_024721215.1). Lineage (NCBI taxonomy): Eukaryota > Metazoa > Arthropoda > Insecta > Trichoptera > Hydropsychidae > Cheumatopsyche > Cheumatopsyche charites. The sequence goes on from CM045574.1 coordinate 8,100,260, forward strand.
CGAGCACGAAACAAAGTCGAACTCCGATCCAATCACAACTTTTGTGAAAGCGAAACAAATCAATCCACATTTTCAGACACGCGAACCACCATCCCCTTATTCAGTAAATATTTTCGTCTAGAATCGACGGCTGTAACGAAACCGAACTGAAACAAACCCGCTAATTAGTAAAGCGAACGATTTGCAGTGTTTGCGCGATTGTTGCGAATTTTAGTGCTAGCAAACCGAGTGAATTGCTGTATACAACCTTCGTTATATGCATTCCTGTAAAATATCAACGTTCTATATATTGGTAGTATTTCTACGAAACTAATTACTGCGCGTTTGTTCAACGAATTCCTGGATGCCAATTCAGTGAGTTCTGGTTTATCCAGGAATATCGGTATTGCTAATTGAACTTCAATATTCACTAGTTTTTGTATAAATGAACATGTAAATACCAATAGAAAATTTTAATAAAAATATAACATCTTAGTTGACATGTGACAGTAAACCTGTTGCTAGACTTAAGCGATGTTTTTCTATGGTATTCATACTAAACTATACATATAATTAATACATTCATCAAACTGCACGCAACAAATATTAAATTTCCACTCGTGCAAATCCAACATGAAAATGAATTAAAATTACCTTTGACTGCTGCGTTTATCCTATCCAAGTGGTACAGCGAAAGCGGCACAGGATCCACCACCAATCTGAGTCCTTCTTTTTCCACACTATGAACATCATCGTATTCGTCATCATCGAAGTTGATTTTCTTTTCAGCCAAAAATATAGCAGAATATCTCACACGCGGCGAAGGTGTACATTTTTCGTCGAAGCGCTTGTCACGCAAAACGTAAACTGTGGCACCGTTGAAATTTTTCTTATGATTCGGATCGAAATGCACATCTGTCAATTCGTTCAGATCACCTTTCAAAACACGCCTGATGAATATTTTAAAAATGTGCTTCTCGCCAGTCCTCAAACGCGCATTTCTCGGAGCGTTGCGCAAATTCAACACCTTCCCGGTGAATATGTACTTAGAAGCCTGTATAGTTTTCAGAAGCAGCTCAGTATTTTCAATCACGGTCGTATTGAACGGACAATATGGCAACGAGAGCGAATGCGCTTGAAACTGATTGCGCGAATTTCTTTTGCGCACTCTACCTTTGAACTGGATCCTATCGTTGACGCATTGAGCGACAACGAGGCACATCAACAAAAATACACACACGGACAGCTTCATTTCGAACGATTTTCACGGCGACTCTGCTACCGTAGCATGTCAACAGTATGATACACTTTACACACGCGCTGTGCGGGTTCGTTCGAGTGTTTGACAGTTGGTATGTTTGCCGAAGCGGGCGTCGATTTTGTCAACTTATTTATTTTTTACTCGCGTCCGCGGCACTCCGAGGGGTCCGTGTTTGATCGGGGAGCAATCGAGAGTTTGTACGATTTTTATTTGGTATCTTTTCGAGTCGGTTCGCGAGGTGTCAAGTGCGTGGGCGTATTGACGACGAGCGCGAGCAGCACGGGCCGCGCCACGGTCAGAACATGACTAAGTCTCGGCGGTGTGTTGTTTGACTTTAAGCACAGACCAGCTGCTCGTTGTCGATCGGTCGTCCTCCCTCCAGCATCCAGCCAAGCACCTGTCATAGATCGAGATTCGTGCTGATTTCCGATCGCTGGAACGATGAGGGTTGGCTGTAATTAGCCATTGTTCTCTGACGAGTCTTTTCTGCGCTTGAATTTTACGCCGCCGCGGTGCAATCTTGCGTTTTATTGTTGCAAATTTGTATTGGCGATGTCGTTAGTTATTGTGCGTGTATTACGGACTATGCTTGTTTACTTTGTCATATTTTGTTTACGAATCAAAATATTACTTAGATACATTATGAAATATTTTAATCAACGATTTTATGGTTATGTTTTAATCTTTATCGATTTGTTTCAATGTTATATGAGTAGCACTGCACTCACTTTTAAAATATGAAATTTACTTTTAAATTTAAATAATAATTTTATATAATTTATTGAACGCAAATGTCATATAAGTACTAGTAAATTTCTGATTTAGATTTGTAGAGAAATTTGTGAAATGTCATACATTCCTGTATTAGCGCGTATACTTGAATGTTTTCACCCTTTATAAGGTGATTTCATGACCGGAAAACCTTAAAACATATCGAATTCCGCATTTTTAAAACCACTCAATTGGTATAACAAAGTGGATGATCAAATATTTGAAATTCAAAGAATTCGTTGAGCACCCACAGACCTCCGGTTGTCACTTGAAGTGTCCGCAACAAAACCACAAAAACCCACACTCGGACAATCGATATAGTCATTTTCACGAAATCTTATGTTTTTATTTAGCCATATTCAGATTTTATATTTCTAGACTATGATACGTCATTTTATTGAAATAAATTCGTAGTCTATTTTCATAAAAATGCAAATTCTAAATTACGATTACCTTGTACTTTTCATAATAGATGAAAACGTTTTCATCAAATTTCAAAGTAGCAAGTAATTGCTAAAATCCATTATCGTGTACTTATTAACACGCCATTAAGTAATTTTTCATAGCGATTGGAAAACAGCTGATTTTTTATGACATAAAATTTTTGGAGCGAGAAAAAATAGAGTTTATTTTTTATGAAAATTATAATTCATTTCACTAATGTTCGACGAGAAATTAGCGTTGATCAATTACAGGCGAACCTCAATTAGTGCATGTTCAATTTTCACCCTATTCTACATAGAGTAACTTTTGAAATTTATTAGCACTTTAATATGAAGAAGAGCAATTTCATGATATTAACGATCGCTCGGTGTCCCTTTTGCGTCAATTAAGAACCTCACATCGATCGAAATTTTCTCTAGTTCAATGCATAAAGTTTTCATCATGTCACAAATTTAAACACTGACTTTATTATTGTGAATGTTTTAATTACTATTATCAAAACTTTGAGTAGTTTTCAAATCAGTTTATTATTGTTAATCGATAATTTTATTTCATAATTAAAGTAAACTGTTTTGAAAACAATTTAATTTTATGTAGACCATACATAATGATTTCTATGGCTGGGATATGAAAAACGTTTAAGTGAAAATCCCGTTGATTATTAAATTTTAAATTGAAATTGTGAGATAAAAAGATGTAGGGGTTATTTGTAGTGCAAGCAGAATTACGTTAAAATTTTTCATTGTGAAAAGATAAGCTCTTAAGAAATTTATAGATAACATACAGACGTATTTTACATATATATGTACATATATTCATTTTTATTCATGCCTATAGATATTTAATATGATTAACTACTATGTTTAGCGATATAATTGAAGAAAGGTGGCGATCACTGGAGGGCACTTTTCTCAGTGCGAAGGCTTTCATCCCACGTGCTCGACACGCATTCTAACTGCATAACTATATCGGTTTTGTGCATCTAATTGTGCGTTCGTCGCATTGTTTATTGCCGACATTAGTTCCGTGGCCGGTTTTCGCAACAGTTGAGTCCGTTCCAGTTCCCGAGGATAAATTAAAATGCCGTAAATCCTTTTTAGTTTCCATCAAAATCTTATTTATATTCGAATAAACCATTCGCCGGTGAGTTGTTTAGCAACTTCTCTAGAAATAGATATGCAACGTGGAGATGAATTTACATTTAGAATTGTTGAATAAAAATGTTTTAATAGTTGGTCATTGGTGCTCTTTCTGTATTATACAATATGAAATATAATTTAATGGTAACATAAAATGTGCATGCATTTTACAATGGGTTTCGCAGTTTATTCACCGGGTAAAATTTGCATCAAAATTAGCGGTGGTATGTTGATGCATTTTTCAACGCGTTGAAAAGACTTTATAGTCTTTTGATGAAACAGATACAATTTAACATTCATTATAATAAAATTAAAACCTATTTTTTTGAGGCGAACAAAATAAAGCCATACATGCTTTAAATTAATTCACAGTTGAAAAACAATCTTCAAAGGGAGCTTTTTCAGAAAATTGCACTTCATTGTTATCGCTCGAAAGTTGCACGCGATGTTCGCTTGCAAGCTCTTATTAATATGAAAACTTATATAATAAAATCTATTAAAAGTTCTACATAATGGCGAATTGCATACACGTGGCGCGATGCACCATCAACGAACCAACAAGTTGCAAATTAGTAACTGTCAACCCCTTCAGTCGTGATACAAGCCAAAAGACACGCTCGTTGTTAGCAATGTTTATTCGTTAAATATAACGATCGTTAATTGCCATACTATCTAGCTAACCGAAACATCTAACCTCATATAGTCAGCCGGGAAAACCGCAGCCATAATTGAAAAGATCGGCGCATTTCACGTGAAAATCGTCACATTTTCCGACAAAATTTCACATTTTAGATTGTTTAGAATGTTAATTTAGAAAATAAGGCCATTTCTGAATGCAAGTTGCCGCTTTTTGTCGGCGGTTGTTCGAGATATCATACGACCAGGCCGCCCACGCGCTCCGACACTCGAAACGCATACGAGAAATCGCCTCGCACACGCACTTAATTACATACGAGCCAGTTCTTTTTCTCTTGCTTCGGTTTATATTGTGCTGTGCTATAACATTTTGTATTTTGTACGTGAGCATTTTGGCTTATGGTGGTTCTTTTTTTCATTCGTGTCGTCTGGTTGACGTCGAGAACCGGAACGTGTCGCGCAAGTCGACGTCGCATAATCGCGGCCGTGATAAATTGGATCGCAATAAAGAAAAAAATTAATATGTGACAGTTATGTTGTTGAAGTTTTTTGTAATTCGAATTAATTTCGTCATTATGGCTTGTTTGGATCGTTATTTTACGTATCGGGATTTAGTAAATGCGTGAAATTTGTAGCTTTATGCGCATTAATGATGGTTGCGTAAATTATGTCGTTCAATTGAGTTTTCGATTTATGTATTTAATAAATATGGCTTCTTTTTTTATTGATTAAAATTATTATATCGAATGCATTTAATGACATTAACATATCCTTGAAAATGAAACTAGTTTTTATCGCATTTTAAATTGAAATGTGTTTTCAATGCATCGTAGGCGAATGGTCAATGCAATGACATAATTTTTCAATTCGATAGATTTTTTTCATAAGAAGAAATTTATATACAATTTAAATACTTAATTTTTAAATTGCCTTATTGGTGCTATTTTTTTTATTTCATTCAAAACGAAACAAATGATAAGATGAAAAAGCAAAAAAAAATGAATACGCGTTTATTAACGCATGAAGCTCGTGACATCATTTTATTTAAGATTTTCATAATTGAAAACATCGTTTGAATAAAATTAAACCACATTTGCTTCGGAAACTTTAATACAAACACCGCGCAGCGTGACAAGCGCCGACATCAACCACCATCCTCCATACCGCATACAAGCAGCACGAACATACCTGCGAATTCACATGGCGAAAACCTAATTATGAAAACTAGATGAAGCGATGCAATTTGTTTTGCTCGAGTGCACGCCGCGGAAAGCGTGCACAGTAGCAGTCGTAACTATACATACTATGTACACAAAATGTATACGCGAGTTCATATTAACACAACCGCCAAGAGAGACGGGATGAACTGATGAAAAAGGGTATTAGAAGACGGCCTCTCCTGCTATATAGAATATGAAGCTCCTCGCATTCGCGAGGCTCGGTCCCCGTGAATTTTAATTTAATATGCGCCATCCGAGTGTTAATTTTTAATTAGTTGCAGAACCGCGAACAAAGCGTTAACTAAGCGCGCCCGACGTATAAAGAATTGCATTCGCCGCTTGCTGGAACTTGGCCGGGAACTTTTGTTGTTGGGTGCCGACTGTTCGAGTCTGCGCTTTTAAATGAGTTTTAATTTTTGAATTTTTTCTTGTGCTTTAATTTGTAACGTCCGAGTGAATGTGAAAGAAATTAAACTTTTTAAAGATAAGTTAATGAATCCTGTATAATTTAAAATATCTTAATAAGGCTTTAGTTATTATCAAACTAGATTTTTAATAAATTCAATACTTCTAAAGAATATTGCATGTATTGTTCAATGTTGCACAACTCAAAGTTAAGCCGTATTATTTTAAACAGTTAGAAGTTTTTAAAGGAATCCAAAAATCGAAAAGTGCTTTCGAATATTAAGTAGTATAAACTCTTTAGTAGCTCACAATTAATAATCTTATCATTTTTTAATCAAAATAAAACTGACAAAATTCAAGTATATTCGCGAAAATATAAAGTCACTTTTTTTGAAGAACAATAATATGCACGGGCAATTCATATTCAATAGAAACTACAAATCCATCACATACAAATCAACAGCACTTACTGTAAACACAGTATCCGATTATACAACACGGCCACTCCATAATCCGGAATTTATTAAGCATCACGTACGGCCGATCGATTACCGTTCAGCTCCCTTCCTCAGGACGCGCTCAATTAAAGGCGATCACAAAAAGCGGCCGAGTAACAACGCCAGACATCATTTACCGCCTCGATGGCTTCATTAGGCCATCATTGATGAAAACCAGCTTTCAACGTGGAAGGAAGCTCGATTTCGTGGCACGCGTGCCACAAAGGAACAGTTCGTCCCCGTGAAAACGACCGGTTACAGTGATGACGATGACCGATGACGAACCTGTCGACGTGTTAATCTGAATACTCGATAAATCTTGTGATACCTTTTCGCGTGTAATTATCGGAGCATCGAATACAAATGACGTATGTTTCGAATATAAAGCGGTCTCATTATGCACCGCGAGAGTTGTGTGTATTGGTTGTTTCGCTTTCGCGCTTAAGGCTTCGTGTCCAAAAGAGTGTAAAAAAGTAAAAAAAATATAGCGTCGTTGGTAGCGGTGTTCGTTTATTTTCGTGAAATTTAACACCTCGTAACTGTTAGAGGGCTTGAGAACGCCGTTTAAAGAGGAACGCGCCTAATTTATTTCCACGGCCTGCGGGTGGTTTTTTTCACGCATGGTCACGTATGAATATTTTTTATGCGATCGACAAGCTTAAAAAGGAAATTTTTCTCCGACAGGCATTGAATATATTATAACTCGTAAGAAGAATCGATAGAATTTAATTCGACGTTCGATCTTATTATAGATATTACCATTTCTCACGGTGCGCTCAATTTTTTTTCGATTTTACAATATTTTAATTACAAGTTTTCTTAGTAATATTTGCAAGATGAATTGAATGAAAAAGTATTACACATAATATTTAACGATGTTGGTAACGTTGAAGATGTAAAATTTTATGGGCTCTCAATAATTCATGTAAAAATTTGAAAGAGGGCAGGGGTTTCTTAGAAGCGATGCCTTCGATGCTTTCGCGGCGCACACTAAGCTAGCGATATAAAACGTTAGTTTTTCTTTTATTTTTTGATATGCAAATGAAGCGTATAAATTAAATGCGACCACTTTCAAGAGTCTCCGTTCTAAGGTTATTTTACTTTAATTTCGGCGAGCTCGAGTTTAAGGCCCTGTAAATTTCTTTTATCGGATGCGCTCCTTGGCCGTTTCAAGAAGGCGAAAATAAAACCGAAACACCTTTCGACAACTGAAATATAACACCACAGGCGTCTGTAATTTATATGTCTTGTTTCAGCCATATGAAGGAAAATTGCTAATATTTAAATTTGCTCCTCATTACATATTGAAAATATTTATACACGTTTCGGAAAACGCATAAATTTCACTATGACTTTCCTTGACTGAACGTTCTCGATGATTTTATTTTTTTATGTCTCTATTTGATATTACAAAATCAATAGTTGAATTGATTGAAAACTATATGCGAGTGTATATTTTCAAAATATTTTTTTCTATCTACGATACAATCCTTTTTCTCTTTATCAGTTTCTCATAAACCTCACTTAAATGTTGCGAGGAGAACGTATTTCAAGTACTAAGATTTTATGGCTCCCCACGCAATAGCGCAAAGGACACAAAAGTTTTCCAGTTCGCAAAAAGCGACCGGCGCGGCGCCATATATTAATTTTCTACATTATAAAGAAGATAATTTATCATGATATCTTGGAGAAGGCTTACTATCAAGTCGCATTGTGAACATAGACGATGAAATCTATAGGAAACAAAGAGTGTTGATAATCTCCGCGTCTCCACATGAGTAATGGTGAAACGAGAGCCAGAAAGCTGTCCACCCTCGCAATGAACTTTGTTAAATCCGAGTTTTATGCTGGCAGTCATACACACATGTGAACTCGCTCCGGGTTTTCTCATAGGTATGTACCTCCTTATTAATCTTATTGCTCTAGGTTTATCCAAGATTACCCTTAGAGTGTACCCTCAAAGTTCAAATTTTACCCCGTTTATTATCAAATCACTCGTAAAAGTTCCCAAGGCTTACACTACTCAAAACTTGTTATCTATTTTCATCGCAGCATTATAATAAACCATGAGTTAATAAGATTGATTAATTTTCTCCTCCAAATTTATTTTTATCTATAGTTTCACAATTATATTAGATTATATAACATTATGATTCCAAATAATTTAAAAAATAAGTGTTATTTTAATTTTAACTATTCGTCACGTCATAGTTATTATATAATATAAAATACTTGTCTGATATACACATATATTTTTTCTTGGCGGCATTTTGTTTGTAATACCCACACGAGAGCACTTTAAAAACGCATTGTTGTAAAGAGAAAATGCACACAATTTTTCATTCTCATTATAATAAAACTCGATGCACTCGACATAATATTTTTGTGATGAAGTATTTTTAAATTAGTTAATATAATAGATATTAATTCTGCTTTTTATTTTGAATTCGTTTTTTTACGATTAAATGATAATTCAATTTACAACCGTAACGTGATGAATTTTATCAGTCGGTACAATCTTTAAATGAAATAAAAAGCAGTACAATCATTTTCAATTTCAAGTGTTCCATAAAGATATTTAATTCGTTTCACGACAAGCAATATAAATGTTATTCAATTTTATGGAACACATTTGACATTTATTCTTGGCCAACTTGAGAATAATTAATCTGAATCCTGTAAATGTTATCACGTTTCTCGATACGGCTAAAATAAAAATATTGTAAGTTTTTTTTTATATCGCACGACTCTTTGAACTTTGGACCAATATAAAATCTGGTTGAAATAAATTGCATCTTTTCTGGTCAGTCGGTTTACCAAACGAAAAGATATGAAATATTGCGGTTGTTTCTACCCGCGGTAGATTAATGGTTTTATTCTACCCCTCGGGGTATTATATTGTATTTAGTAATCCCATGTCAAAATGAATAAACAATGGAAAAGTTCCCAACACCCAGCATCCAAATCTCATATAATTACCTTCGACTGTGTTGAAAAAGAGCAAAGAAATTCATTTGCGTAGGCATGTATTATTCGGTCACTGGCGCCATACTTCTTATAGATACCTACAAAATATAAAAAAAGACTCGTATATTATATCGCTAATATTTCAAACAATAAATAACATTTTGCATTAAAAAAACGAATTTAGTGACTGAATATTTCATACCGCAACTTAAAGTATTTTCACACTGTCACAATTACATGTGTTCATTGATTTATTCAATTGTATTTCAAATTTATTTATTTAATATTTAAAATATATTTTTTTAATTTCAATCATCATTCACAACAAATAAACAAAATACATATATATATGTATACCTGAAATATGAAATTTCCGTTTATCAATAAAGAAAACTTAATGATCGGGTAAGCGCTAAACCTATCAACACTAAGCACTCGTTTATATTCACCGTTGAAGCTCATTTATATTACTTAGTTCACACAAACTAATATGAAAATTACAGTAAAACCTCACTTATATATATAAATATTTGATAATAAATTTCAATACATGTATTATAATCTTATAATCATTCTTATAATCTTTTAAGTGTATCAATTATTTTCAATATGAAAGATATGCTCGTCTTCTTTTTCTATTCATTATAACACAATTATTATTTAATAATGATATTAATGTACTTTTTCGTTATTAACTCAAATAAGAATATAATTATTTTGATAATATTTCATTTGTAAGATTTAAATGAATAAATCGATACTAACAAAGTCGAAAGCTCTCTCTGTAACACTCAGCACAATTGTTCACATTCTCATCCTTTTATTGTTAAATCGACCGAGTCGGTCTGACCGTCGCAGTGATTTATAAACATGCTCTTTCTCCCCATGAATCTTACGCCATCTGTGTTGCTGTGTAATAAACCTTCATTAGCGGAGGTGGGAACCCTTCAACTTGTGACCGGAGGGTCTTCCACGGTGTTCAGTTCACCAAAGGAACGAGGATTGCAATCGATGCGCAATATTGCACTGCCTTCGATGTCACTATTATATATGTGGCTTAATGTAAGCCTCATTACCGCTTACATGTCAGTCAAAAATTGCTTTATCTTATATGGACTATCGTTAAGTATTTTTCCATTGAAGAGTAACGTTGCATATGCAATTTTACTCTTGACACTTTCTCGTTGCATATAACGTCTTCGACTTAATTATGCTAGACTTGATTTTGCCGCAAGGACTTCACACGACGCAATAAGGCATTATAAAAATGTAAATGTCGTAATTCGATCGAGGCATATAGTTTATGCCGATTGTTCTCGGCCCACGTACGATTTGCGAATCGATGCGGAATCACGTTCTAAATTAGTTTGGGCTCCATAGACGCGTACGTCTCATACAAAAGCGTATGCACATTCTCGGCTGCGCATCGCTAACAAGAAAAGCAACAAGTCGTTAAACGCTCAATAAACTAGTTTACGATGGGGAGTATGAAATTGAAAATTACTATTCCGCGAAAGCCTCCTTTCGTTCGTGCGACGCTCGTACGTTTATTATGCCGTATTTAAAATTGTTTCGCTCACGGTAATTTATGCCCGTGTGCAGTTCGATTGGTGTATTTTGATTTTTTCGAAATGACGTAAGTGTTACTTGGCTACCAATTACCGTTGTGCGAAATTGGCGCCGTGTGGACGAGTGCGATGTTGTTTAGCGAATTGCGCCATTTGCGCACATTGTTAACGTAATGTGTGTTAATGGGCTGGACAAGTAATTTAAGCACAAAAAATTGAGGTTTTTATTAAATACGTGTAAACGATTGATTGAAGCTGAAGTGTTGATAAGTTTACGAGTCGTTCGCACAAGATGATTGCTAATTACAATCGAACATGTAACAGTGCAATATGTATGTTGCTTTGAAAAATTCGAAATCGTTTTTTTATTATGGTTTTTACTTATAAACATTTTCTTGTATGAAATTAATTTCGAATTAAATAGTTATTGCTTTAGAAAGTACAAAAAGTTTACAACGTGTATAAAAATAAAACAAGTTCAAGATTTTTCAAAATAAAAAAATAAAACGAGAAAACAAGATTTTCAAAAATACACGATATTTCAAAATAATTTTAACGAACATTTTTTTTCTATTGAACAGACACGAACGCGAGTGCAGCATACGCCATCATAATAATTAAATGTAAATAAACCGTTTGCTTTATATGAACATGTTGTTTTAGCATTATTTGGAAAAGCTTTTGTCATTATATTCTGGCATATTTCGTAGCTCGAGTGCACCTCATATGAATAGGCTTGTTTGAGTACACAGATTGCAGCAATACCAGATATGGATCGAATATTATTAACTTACAACTAAATGTGATGTTTTGAAACTTTTCAAACAATTTGAGTACCTAATTTTCATTTTAATATTGACAATTAACACATATATTTTGATAAATTTATTTTTATTAAATTGTGTTACTAAGAATTTTCAAAGATATTTGATATCGATTGATGTTGAGATGTCATCATAATGAAGATCAATCACTTCAACCGTTTTTATCATAAGTGTAATTTAATACGATGCATTGAAAAATTCAAATATTTAGAAAACGAACTCGACCCTGAAAATATGCAATCCAGCACCTACGTATACAAACATTGCAACACCACAAACAAGAACAAGAACAAAAGCATGCCAGGTCGGACACGCATCACGTATAACAATCCGAAGGTATCCGATGACGCCGATTGCACTACCGGTGTTCTACTGTCACAAACACTCCACAAGCTTGAGGGGTCATCAAACACATACACACATCATCGATTCAATAGCAATTAACGTGAATTATCAATTAGCGGACGTGTCGATGAGTGATGGGTCGCAGAGAAAGCCCTCTAGAGAGAGAGTGTGTGCGGTGCATTGACGTTTCTCTCTCGATTATTTCGTCAAGGTGTTGAATTTGAGGTGTTTAGTATAGTGTGAGCTTCAGATTGATTGCACCTTGATCGATGATTATTGTGAACGTGTCGCACAAGGAACGTGAGGTGTTTTCGATATTGGATTCCGTATCGAGTTGTTTGTCATCGTGCGATATTCAGCATCAATTAATTTCGGTGATGGTTTGATTTTCGGCGACCTGTGAATGTTTCGTAATCTGATTTTTTTAGCCTTTGTATAATGCGACGTGATTTATTTTATTTTTGACAGCTTTAAAAGCTGTTTATATAAAATTGATTCGGCTGTAAAGTTTCCTCGAACGTGAGAGGTTTATTGGTTTTTGCGGTTTTTTATCTGTTTCATACGTGTCGGATTTTTTATTATGTTCTATCTTATTTCCGAGAATCGAATACTAAATCAAATAGAGCTTTTATTTAAAAATATGAAAACGATTTAAATATAGAGTATGAAATCAACATAAGACCACACATACACAACAAATTGAAGAATCGACCTCGATTCGTTCGCAAACTCGGCATCCCCAGTCCAATTACAACCGAAGTGCTCCACCAACACTCGGCGGTCCTAGGCGACATCTCAAACGTATCTAAGACAGCTTTCGAAGGAGAAAAGCACCGCTCGCTGTTTATTAATTCAATTCAGTCGTCGGTGTTCGGATGTCGCGCTCGTTTTCGCGCTCGCCGCCAATTTACACAATGGCGTGCGGCTAATTGGTGAGCCAACAGAGGCGCGCCATCTCCCGCGACAGGTTAATGGTAAGTAAGCCGACCGACTCGCAAATATTTGAACTGGTTGCCACTCTGACACTGCACAGGAAGCGGCGACTTCAGCAGAGGTGGGTGAAAGATTTTCATGAAAAAAGTTGAATAAATGCGAGAAAATTTCTAAAAAATTACATTAGAAAATTCGAAAAAACTAATAAACTAGGCCGATGGTGTAATGCTTACTTTATGGAAAGATACTAGAGGGACCAATTATCCCTAATTAAAAGGATCCATAATTACGAAATCACTAAAAAGCGGAAATCCAGATTGCCCCCAGAATGTAGCGTCATTGAAAAAAAATAACAATCTTCAAATTTTTACCATATCAACAATCTTTTTCAATTCAATTCTGTAGTAGATTCAAATTTAAATTTCTTTCAGTTTTATTATTACTTCACTGGATAGAAAGGCGTTCTATGATGTTGGATGGATTCTCCTTCGCAGTAGCTGAATCGGGTTTTCCGAGTCTCAACAGGTTGCCGATGTTGACTTGTTAGTTTTTCATTTCACGTACTTTTTTGACATTTATGTGTTATATTGATTGATGCTGATTGTCGAGGAACATTCTTCGTCAATTAGCTAGTACGAGTACGTGGTTTGTGTGATGCAAATTGTGTGGACAGTTTTATGACACCGGTAAACTCCTTTGTTTCGCAAGTTCGGACTCGTTCGGCTCTATTTATAGTTTATACCATATTATTTTATTTAATGATTTATTTGCGCTTTGAATCTTTATAACATGTATCTTCTATTGATATAATGGATAAAAAAGAAATGCTTAGAAAATATTTCTTTTATTTACACGCATATGTGCAATAATAAATAATTAATGGAAGGCAGTATTTGTATTCAATATTAACTTTTTCTCACAATATCTCTTACATAAATAAATCATTAAAATAACTGTAACCTCAATTCGAATAGTTTCGATGTTGTTTATTTCCGTGAAATCAATCTCATATAAATTGTCTTCATTTTTCACTCAAACCAAAACGTTTAATACTAAAGGGACATTAGATGACTATCGTCTGATACAATCAAGAATCAACACCTTCTCTAAAACGAGAGAGTGCATCGCGACGACGATAAATTTCACTTTTTCACGGCGATCTCGTCAACTTAACACCTTTTTTATAAAACATCGAACGATCGAAGCGCTCGTCTACGTGTACCACCTTCGATCAGATTAACGAGATAAATTAGTTATCGGAACGATATATCTAAGAACCGAAGGCGTTGCAGAATCCCACAAATGTAATCGAAGTAGTCTCTTAATACGATACCAATATTTTCTTTTTATTCGATCGTTTGATATTAACACGTAATTCAAATTCAATTATTACAATATTAATACAACGATTAAATGAAAAAAAAAACGATTCGCTAAAAGTGCAACGTTTCGCATAATGATAGTTATTGTGACATCACATGCAAAATCGTGCCATCTCGACTTTGATAATAAAAAATATTTTTTCATTTATTGAGCGCATTATAAAATTCAGTAGCGGATTATGCTCATGATGGGAATTTCCACAATATTCAAAGCAATAAATCAAATCAAATCTATAATATAGCACCACTGTCAATATTATAATATCAATCCAACAACAACAGATTGACCACACAAAGCAATCACGAAAGCTCATTTCGACCCCAAAGCACACACAATAATACAGCATTCCCGAGTTTTCCACTCCACATATCCAGATGATGGTCATCTGCGCACTGCATAATACCGATCTTAATGCATTTCTAAGCGTCAACGACGCAGATTGAGATCGCGACGTCAATGGTTGCCAAGTTGCCGGTACGAATTCATTATGAGACGTCGTGGTCGTCGTCGGTTGACGGGTCGTTTAGACACGTCCTGTTTGCTTTAACATTCTATACCGTGTTTACGATATGCGGACGCATTCGATGCGACTCGTTAAATGTGGATCGATGCGTTTGCGAGACGCGTTCGGGTTTCGGCTAATTGCACAAACGATACGTGCGCAAATTATGCGCTTTCGGTCTGACTGATTGGATACGATTGCGATTGGGATCGTTCATTTGATAAATATTAGTATGGGTAGCTTTGATTGTTATGTATCTATCCGTTATTTATTTAAAAAAATATAGAATTTTGATTGATTTTAGTTTCATTTTAATGCTAGCATTTCTTAACTTATCGATTAAAAAAGTGATTGAAAACAATCATACACATTTTAAAAACCAATTCTATACAAAATTATAAAATCACCATAATCCATCCGATAACAATCGACCAACGTATCATCAGCGTTAAACCGCCCCTCGTTCTTTAAAGCCTTTACGGTCGCAAACTCGTCCATCGCGACATCGCGCTCGACGCGAAATTGAAGGCTTCGAGGGCCCATAACTCAAGGGAGGCCTCGACAGCCGCCAATTGCACACGACCGATCTAATTAGCATAAATAATCCGCAATAACCGGCCCACAAATTAAGCCCTCTTTCGCGCAGAGGACGCCGCGAACGCGTATTGATGGCGCCGCTTTGTAAACGCCACCCCTTCGACTCGACTGCTGATGGATAAGTTTGTATTCGCTGCGAGTCTCTCTCTTTTTTTCGAAAATTCCGTCGTTGATGGAAGAAAAATTGCCGTGTTTGTTCGGATTTATTGACGCTGTGTGCACGCATAGTGATTGTGTTTCGTAAGGGCTCGTTTCGGAATGTTTTTGTGTCGAATTTGACGGTTCGTTTGTGCAAACGTGCTTAGCGTTATCCGAAACTGTACCTAATAGATTCATATAGCTGTTATTAATTGATTAAAATGTGTTTAATGTTACATTATTTGTTTATTTTAAAAATAATAATTGCATGTATTTGCACAACAATCTGACAGAAGAAACATGGTGATTACTATTTACATTATATTAAATTTAAATTTTCTCACAAGCAGATATTTATCGTCTTTCTAAATAATCAAAATAAACTTCACGCTTTTTTACGAAATCCGATTTCAACATCTAGGTTTATTTACCGTACGCTTTTACGAAGATTTATTTGAATTTAATTAAATCACTTTCACCCAGTGTTCTGCTTGTGAATTTACATAAAAATACGACGTGTCAAAGCGTGACCGTTTTTATATTCTCAATTATAATATGTAACGATGAAGCCGAGTGTACGCATTCTCGTCCGTTGATTTCGGCGAAAACACAAGATCAGCTTTTCCCAAGTACCCATAGAATAATGGGGTTGCTACTACTACGTAATTAGGGACTCGGGTCCTCGGAAACCACGTCGATTAAAACCAGATCTGCGGCTACTTGCACGTGTATATTTTCAGTAGGAGTTTTGCATAAATTCGCCGTTTTTCGAAAGTTTCGTACCGGCCGCGTCAAAAATTTTAAAGTCAAATACGACCCGACCATATCTCTTTATGCGTTGAAAAGTATTTCAAATTTCATGTAGGCAGTTGAAAATTTAGATATACATATAAACTGAGTTGAAGCTCGAGCACAGTTTAAAATATCGCTCGACATAAATAGCTCGAGAAAGTATTACAATTTCCAATTTGGAATCGGTCTAAAAAGGACACAGTTTTTTCAAAGTGTGTACAAAAAGTCGATGACAATAAATGGTGCATTCGTTTTCCAAAACGTCTATTAGTTTTACTTTGTGTCAAGTCAAGATAAGGGTCGGCCCTATCAATTTTTTTTTCATAGTACACTTCCGACTTCTCGTCGCCCTTCTGTCCCGTCGTTCGAATTAAAAGTTTCCTAACAAGAGCCATGAATTCGTGTCACAAAAAAAGGGTTAACGCAACGACGAAAATAAATTACAAAAAATATATGTATATAAGTATATATTTTATAGGATCTAGTTTCCTTATACGGATCAGACAAGAAAAAAAGCACAAGACGCACTTCGTACCGGAGCGCAATAAAAAAATAAAATGGAAATGGGTAAAAAAATGCTGCACAAATTTACAACCGGCGCGGATTATTTGCATAATACAATCATTAAAGAGTGAAAATATGTGTGTAGCCCGTAATATGAGAAAAGTCAAACGTATGGTTATTATTATAGGGTTTCTTATCGAGAGGTTCGGGCGTGCAAAGATCGCCGTCATTTCATCGCCTACGCTCTGTACTGTATACTCAGAGGTACACAAGACAGATTTTTATCCCAATAAGGATCCATATGGTACTGAAGATGCAA